>CM061535.1:23680372-24147434 GCA_030545055.2 Neoaliturus tenellus
TATTCAGCAGTATGAAGTATGATTTAAAAAAGTATAAATTGTTTTACTCTAGTACCATTTAAATATTTAGTAACTGACTGAATTTAATAACTGAGTTAGCAAACCCCACTGTTTATTAAAATCCATTGTTTAGCCCCTGATTTGATTTTAAACTCCTGATGACGCCGTTTTAACGGCGAAACATATCATGTTGACGATAACATTGATCTGTAAGACGATGTACATAACCTTTAATTAGTCCTCCATGTTTATATTAGATCGCGTAATACCTGGATTCATACTTTTATACTTTTTTATACTTTTATACTTTTTTTATACTTTGTAATTTATACTTTTTTAAATCGTTCTTCATACTCTGCTGAATAATGAATGTTAACACTTTGACACTTAAATCTTCAGCTATTTTCATTATTTCTTTTCTTTTTAACTCCATGAAACCAGTGTTAAAATTTTAAAAATTGTAATTTAAATAAATAACAAAACAAGAGTTTTCCTGGCATAGACACCTGTATTTATAGCCTATATATTTTTTTACGCCAGAACTGAGTTATTTTCAAAGTTTTGTAACGGCCAAATTTCATTAGGGGGTAATTTTTATTATTTTACATAATAAATTAGAATTAAACACGTCATTATCACCGCGATCGTTAAATGAATCATTTAAATTTAAAAGAATGAACGGCGGGAACAAAGATTTTAAACTGGTTGGCGGCAAACAGCTGACGACATAACAGCTGAGCGGTAGGCAGTAGTTCGCCTGACGACCACGCTGCGCGCGCATAGCAGCACCGTCGCCGCTCCGCCGTCTTCTCAAGGGACCGTCGCACCGGCATTCGTTGGTCGAGCGCGGAGCTGGCCACTACTCTCCTCTCAACAGGGTAGGAAGACGACCGGAGGATACCCTGCACTTCACTTTAACGTGGAGTCATTCGTTGGTCGAGCGGATAGCTGACCACATCTACGCTCCTGGCTCGAGGCCAGCAAGGTAGGCTACACTTGAAGTGTAGTATACAGCATACGGTACGTACATTGTAGGGTACGGTATTAGTATTGCGTGATCATTTTTGTTAATGAAAAGGGCCTTACTGAATTTTTATTATTCAGTTTTATGTTAAAGCATCATATTAATAAAACTTCCTCTGACTTGTACTATAAATTGTAATTATTAAATCCAGCACTTTTACGTAGCTGCAAATTTTATTTTAGAGAAATTGTAGTTAACCAAAGGTTAATCAAATACAGTCTATTTCGTAATTCCGATTTTGGTTTATTATTTTGGTAGGAGCGGCTAGGAGTTTAGCTGGCAAAATCGTAATACAGTTAAGGCTTTGACTTTTCAGTTTTTATTATTTTAATTAGGGTCGGCTAGGAATATGGCCGACAAATCAAATTTATTGTAGTTTACGTATTGTAATTGATTGACCTTTTTAGCAGCTTTTGTATTTATTTGGTTAGTGTGAACACTTGGAAGGTTAACATTTAATTTCTTTCTTGGTTATTAGAACCGTAGGTACACGACCTATTTTGTAATTATCGTGATTATTATTTTTAATTCAGTTTTAATACTGGTTGAATTATTTAGTAGGACTTTTGCGGGAAGTTTGTTTTGTTTTACCGCGGCGTTGTTGGTGAGCCCGGCTAGGATAAATTATAATGAATAACCTTTTCTGTATTCTCCAGCTTGGTGCGAAATAGCGCCAGTATAAATTGATTAAATCTGTACTAGGCGAGGTTATTTTATACTTAGCTCTCTATATTTCGATACCCGGTGCGAACTAGCGCGGGAGAGGTTAAATAATTCTTTATTAGGCGCGTGGTAAATTTTATATTGCCTTCTTCTGCGTCACCTGGTGCGAACTAGTGCTAGACTAATTTAAATTCTGTGTTAGTCGCGTGGCAATTTTATATTGCCTTTTGATTGCGTCACCTGGCGCGAACTAGCGCTAGAATAAATAATTTCATTCTGTATTAGGCGCGGGGTAATTTTATATTACTTTTGATTGCGTCACCTGGTGCGAACTAGCGCTAGAACATTTAATTTAATTCTGTTTAGGCGCGTAGTAAATTTTATATTACTTTTGATTGCGTCACCTGGTGCGAACTAGCGCTAGAACATTTAAATAAATTCTGTGTTAGGCGCGGGGTAATTTTAGATTGCTTTCAATTGCGTCACCTGGTGCGAACTAGCGCTAGAATAATTAAATTCTGTATTAGGCGCGAGGTAATTTTGGTTTGATAGCCTGTATTGTCTTAGTTAAGTGTTCTTCTACCACACCCACGTAGGAGGTAGCGCTAACCAGCGCCACTGACAGACAAAAATAGGCCATTCGGTTAGGACATATTTCCCTTTTTATTTGCCCGTGTACGATGATGAGTGCTCCTATCAAACAAATGGGCAAAATGCCGAAGGATAGAACACACTGAGTGCATGTGGGCTAATCATATTTTTTTAAATTTGAACAATAACTTCACTAGAACCCTTAGAGCTATTCCGACGCATTCCCAGGGTAAGACCGCGGACCCCTACCACGGTTTCCCCCTTACAGTTTAAATAAAATCGTTTGAGCTGGTTTTGAGATCCGTGTGCATACATACATACATACATACAAATATACCTCAATCGTATTAGAGCATAGGATTATACAGTATAATAATATGAACGGTTGTTCCGATATATTCCTGAAAAATTTGGATTAATATAACAGATACCCGATCCGTATGACACCATAATCCTGAACAAGGCACATTAATATATGTTCTGGTCATGTTGTACTTATAGGGGATAACATGAATGGGTGAGGTAAATCAATCAAAGGAATTCCAGCAGCTGACATAGGCACAGGCAGAACACGGAACAACCACATAGGGACGTAGCCTTTCTAGCAATCTAGTCATTAGACGATTTTGCATTCATTAAAAGTGATATTGTTAAAAATTTTAATGGAGATACTGTGTTACGGAAACATATGATTATCTATCTATCTTCTTATTTCTATAAGGGTTTCATCTGTTACGTCCCTTTTTCTCTAGACCTACTGAACCGATTTTTAAGATTGAGGTGTCATTTTAAAGCTTAGGATTTAGCGCAGTGACGAATCGTAATTAAAAAGGTCATATCTTTTCGGGCTTCGCCCCCCTCGCCTTTGATTTATTTCTAGAGGGCGCTTTAAAATGTTGACCAACTTTTATTGCAAGTTCTTTAATGTGAGTTGTAATTAGCAGCTGATCACCTTCAGATGAATTTTAGTAAACAAATATAGATATCTGTCACTTCATAATCAACATTCACGTACTGTAGGTGAGTTTCACTCACACAGAATTATAAAATGCGCAATTTGCGCACGGGCCACCTCGTATTTATCACATAATTTAGCAGTCTACAACCAATTAATACGAATTAAAACACCATGCAGTTTAACATTTTACGCTCACTCGCCGTCACGATCGCACGCCATCAGGTTTAGGTCGTTCGCTACGCTCACTTGCCATCACGCTTACCCGAGATCAAGTTTAGCTCGTTCGCTACGCTCACTCGCCGCAATTCTATATGTATCCTCTAGTTCTCAATAATGCATATGAGAACAGATGTTTACAAAATTAATATTCCTTAATTAAATAATATGTTCCAATACAAAAATGTTGCTCCCATAAGAATAACATGGCAATTTTGAAGAGGTGTGGGGCGGAGCCCTATAGAGAAATATGGATAAAAAGTATCCTATGTTACACCTAGTACCTCCCATAATATGTGTACAAAGTTTCATGATGCTTCGTCGAGTAGTTTTTGCGTTAAAGCGTAACAAACATTCACAAACGTTCACATTTATAATGTTAGTAAGGATTACTGTTCTTGATAAATAAATTGTGAAACTCTTTTAAAACATCATCCTAAAGTTTTCCTGTATCGTTGAATAAACAATTGCTCAGATGGATATCATAATTTTTATTATTTCTCAATAACTATAATTATTGATGAATAAAATAACTAATATTTAACTCAATAAACCTTTTTACTGAATGAATATAATTTCAATTGTCAGAGTAAGTAACTCAAAGGTAAGCACTAAATTAAATTAACTTCTTACATAACCACCCTGCACTTTCTCCACATATTTCTACCCAACGTAGTAATGTTGCCAACAAACGCTGTTTTTCTTACATTTGTAAGGTGCAACACCAACAATAAGCTGTGTGTGTAAGGTAACCTTTGGTTAGTTTAAACTTAAATACTATTATTTTGATAATGTCGGTTTATTAGCTGGATTTTCTAATTACTGCACTAATTATATTAGTTATGAAAGCTATTAATATTTCTAAAGAACATTATAGTTTCGTAGCTTATAAATGTTCATACAAATAATACATTTGTGGAGGTAAAATTGTTAGATTTTTTTTGTATTTCACATTAGTAGTGGGAAAAAGCCACTTCTAAACCGGAAGTGACGTCAGCTGCCAGGGCAGCTGCAGGGGTCAGATGGTGTCAGCTGCCAGGGCAGCTGCAGGGTGCAGATGGCGAGAGCATATGCCCTGAATTTGAAGTAGAATTGGGCATGAATTAAGAGTTAGTTCAAAATTGAAATTCAACAGTTATAACTGGGGGCCTGGAAAGTATGTCAAGGTCATCCAGAGTAAGTTTTAAAAAAGCCTACCCAACTACCACCAGAAATAGTTCAAAGTTGAACTAGTTGGTGATAGTGGGATAGGCTGAAGTAAATTTTGAATTTTATTTGTGAACATATAATTAATGTGCAACAGCAGAGTTTAAACAAGTTGAACTTTTGTGATGAACTACAGAGTTGTAAATGCAAACACCAACGACGATGAGAAGGTAAACGCAGAGTCCCCAGATGATGTATTTGAAAAGCTTGAACAAACGTAACATTTCGAGTTGGTTTTCCTGTTCCATTTCCAATCGTTTAATTTCCAATTTCAATTTATCCTCTTCCATTCTAGTTATGAAGGGAACTTCATCCATCATATCCATCATGATTTTGTAGTGTTTGAAATTTTAAAAGAAGTGATGTTGATAGTTCAAAAGTTGAAGACGGAATGAGAAGTGAAAGCGAGAAATGTTAGTTAAATAAAGAAGTGGTGGGGGGAACGAAGAATTACAAAGAAGTGGTGGGGGAAATATTTTGCTGTTCATTATTACCATCAGTAGTGTCAGATGGTGCAGGAGTTAGATTTAGTAAACTGTCTTCGTCCGAACTTTCAATCTTATCACAAATAGGACAATCGTATGTTATTTCCAAATTCATTTTGATGGTTGTAAAATTATCTACAAGTTCTTGTAAAATATTAAAAATGTCTTGTAACTCTTCTTTAGAGTTTATTTCAAAACTAGAATTCATTCGGGCCAATGGAGAGTTGTTCATTGTTGGAGAGTCGGTGATGGAATGAGGATCGGCGCATAGGGAGGGGGCTTATATAATGGTGACCTTGAGCAGGCGTCTAGGGAGGGGGGCTGTCTAGGGAGGGGGCTTTTATATAGGGAACCTTGAGCTTATGATTGAATAAAACGTTTAGTTCTTCTTCTCCATCTTTTAATTCAATTATTTGAACCGAAGTAGTTGTTTCATCTTCTTCACTTGATGAAGAAAACAATTCACCAGGATTTAAATATTGAACTACAATTCTGAACCATCTTATAGGATATTCGTCAATGACAGAAAGTAAGTTTTGAAACAATTCTTCCATCTCCTCCCTGTCAGTTATTATATGTTCAAATTTGATAAATTTGTTTTCCATGTTGTTAGTTAGAGTGTTGGAAGTGGAATGATTTAATATTATATAAAAATTAGAACTAGTGGTGGGGGAAATCTCAAGGTCATCCAAATGAAGTTTTAAAAAAGAGTGTAAAACTGAAATTACACATTTGATGGTTCTACAGGATCGGAATACCAATCTGACCTGTATTTACATCTTTTTATCATATGTGTACAAAAATCATCTTGATGAGAATTGGTGCGTTGACAATGAGCAAGATCTAGAGGGTGAAATTTGAAACATCTTTGAGGACAACATGTATGAAAATATCTTGATTTGTAAAATTTGAAAGTTCGCAATTCCGGTGGTGGTAGTTGTTTTGTTTTGCATTTGCAATAACAAGATCCGAAGAATTCACATTTAGTACAAGCTAACCCATCCACCATCATTGGTCCTAAATCTGTACACTGTTGTTCACAACAGTAACGAGGTTTGTACTTGTATTTTTGCTCTTCCATGTTGACGCTGCGGAGTCCAGTGAAAGAATAAGAGTGTATAGTGTTGAATAGTGAGTTTTATGTACTGTGAAAAGTGGTGGGGGTAATTTCAAGGTCATCCAAATGGAGTTTTAAAAAATTATACCTTACAAGTGTAAGGATTATTAAAATTTAGGAAGTTTGTTTTTCTTTGTTTTCTTCAGACTTTTTCTCTTTCTCCGCCTTAGCCATAGCAACAAGTTCTTCTGTTGATAATGGATGTACTTCAGGAAATTTTAAAATTAATTTAGCTTGATATCCTTCTTTAGTTAATACATCTAAATCTTGGGTCATTTGTTCAATGGTGTTGTAGTCTTTTCCATAGATTTTTCCATCAAGTTGAATCATCATTCTGTACAACATTTTCTTAAATAGGTCTTGTCGTGGTGAGAGCTGAGAAGCAAATGATTATTTATACAAGTATCACATCCTTTTTATTAACTCATATTGATCATGTGATTCTTTAGTTGTAGTTTTGTCTGTCAAAAGTTATTCAACATTGGTAATATTTTTGGAACTTGATGTTATGTTGACCAGTTGGCGATGAAGAAGTTGTAGGTTGTGTAGAAATAAATATTTCATCATCGCAATATTTTGTTTTAGTGAACATCCTTGTATTAGTAGCACTAACATCAACAGTTAAGTGATAACCACCGGTAAGTAAAACTCGCATTTCGTTGGTTAAATCTTCGAGTTGTTCAAAAGTTGTTATGGTGTTAGTATCGTAAGATGCACACTTGACCTTTAGGGACATGTTGCAGTTTTATATTCAGGGATTAAGAGCGAGATGTGTACGGTATGAAAGGTAGCAGTAGACTGATGAATTTTGCAAGTACATTTCCCCTTTTATAATTATACAAAATTGGGTCAAGGTCATCCTGTGGAATTTTTAAAAAAAGCAACATATTGTAATGTACAAAAACATTACAATATGTTGCTTTTTTTATTTTTATTTTTTTTGTTTTATATCATATTTATTGAAAAAACAAATACAAAGAAATATTTACAATGTTATGTACAAATTAATCAGTAGTAGGTGTTACATGAATTGTAAGTTCAGTAGAGTTGTTTCCACTGGGTCCATGTGATACCAAATAGAGTGTGCCGGGTTGAATTATACGAAGATCTTCATTTTGAAGTAGTTGTACGAAGCGCTTTGGTAAGAAGATCTGAAATTTTGCTTCATCACCAATTGTATAAGGTGCCTCGCTCAAAGTGCAATTTATAGCATCACCTACTGAAGTTTCCATTTTCTTAATAGTATGAATGATGTAGTGTTTTTCTTCTTTTAGTTCAGAACATTTCTTCGTAGGTAGAATTGATGATTTAGAATGAGCGTTGAACTGATCAACTAAACTTTGAAGTAAGTTCTGTGATGCCATATTGATGTTGTTGTTAATCTTCTTGTTAATAAGAATGTCCGTCGGAGATGTTGTCTCTTCGGAGGTTTGAGTAATACTCATGCTGTGTCATGGTAGCGCTCTCACTTTTATAATCGACACTACCCCCACCACTGACACTACCCCCACCAGTTTGTTGAAGGAAATTATTCAAGCGGTAGGCATTCTTTAAAGCGCACTGCGACCTTCGATGTTTAAAACTTTTTGATGAAATACAAAGTTCGTTGAAGTAGCATTGGAAATCTTTATCAATTATTGCATTAATCACTTCGTTGCTTGTAAATGATTGTATCCAATTTGCTTTTTCCAATCCCCTTGTGTAGATAATTTTAAACTCTTTGCAATAATGATTCATAATGTGCGGCATCATGTTATAATTAATGAAACCTTCATCCCATCTTAAGTTGTGAAAATGTTTGTTCAACCATTTGTTTGTAACTTTCGCTTTAGTTGTTAGTCTATTAAATGGTACTGGAGGTTTGAACAAATAATGATAAACTACTGATGTGTTCATGTCCAAGATTACTAATTCTTTAATAATAAAATTACCATCATTTCCTCGGAAAGCTTGAAATTCAATTATACCCCTCTTTTAACTTCCATTATATGTGGCGCATTAGAAAACGAAACCCGTTTATTCATGATGAAGTCTTACTAACAACTGACTTAAAAATTGAATGTGCCGATGTTTATAACAGACAGGATTGTTCTTCTTCTTTCACTTCTTGTGCCACTTCATCAATATTAAAATTGGTGTGATAGTTGTTTAATTGTCTCCACATTTCAACTTCTTGAGGTATTCTATTAAAGATTGAAGTATCCACGGGACCGTATAAAATTGGAACAAAAGGTTTTTTGTCCAATGTATCAATTAGATAGTCTTTAATTATTGCACTTGAAAATATTAGTTGTTTCAAATATCTGGTGACGGGACTGGTAGTACAACTTAAAGTATAAAATTCTTCTTTAGTGAAATATAATTTAACATTATGTGTAGTTAAATCTCTGAAGCGAACAATTTGTCCTCCACGATGTTTTACTATATCAACTTCAATATTTGATTCCAATAAACTTAATCTTGTTCTTCTTCCAAATGTGTTGTTACTTAAATAGCACTCCAAAAGATGTAAATGTTTCATGAGAGATTCCCAAGTAGTTTCACTGAAAGTAACCATTTTGTTTCCATGATTTAAAATAACAATTGGTGAATAATCCATTGATTTTAAAATTCCAACTGATATACTTTTTGTCATGCATGAAGAAATTGGGTAGATAATCCGAAGAAATACTTCTGTTAAAATATTGGTTGTAATGTTAACTTCAACCTTCTTCCTTTTTACTTCTTTTTCAGCTTTTTCTTCTTCTCTCTTCTTATGTTTGTTGAATTTTAGGAACTCGTCCATTTCACGTTCAACTTGTTTTTCTATATCTGAACTATTATCATCCATTAGAGGTGTATTTTCTTCTCCGTTAGTAGAATTCATCTTGCGAATGATGTTTCCCATACGACGGTTGAAGATAGAATGAAGTTTCTACTAATTATTTTCTCGCTTTTATATTTTTCGTAAATCCTTGAAATTTATACAATTACATAATTGTTTGTTTTGAACTTGTCTTTCACAAATGAAATTCTAACCTCAAAAATTAAAGCAGATAATTCTAACCTCAAAAATTTGCAGTTGTTGTACAATTCTTCTTAAAGTACATTCTTCACAATTCCGGTCAGCGGTGTGTAAGTAACTATTTTATCATGTAGAATTAGACAGTATGCCGAAGTTCCATCCGCTACTGGTTCTTCAAATTCCATTTCAATTTTTATATCTACACTTGATGATTTTACCGATTCATTTTGTTTTGAACAATCGATTACAATTATTGGAGCCTTGGAATAATACTGGTCAGGTGATAATAGTGGTGTATTAGTCTTTCCATAATATGACGATTGAAATCTTGCATACATATCGTATAAAATAGAAAAACGTTTTTTGCTGAACATGACATTCAAATTGTCATAGGGAAAGAATTGAGAGTTTAGGAAAACTTTACAATTCTTTATTTTACAGTGATCAAATTGACCAGCATTTGCAGTGATAACATCTTTTCGCTTAGTTTGAAAACCGAGTATTATGTACCTTGCTCGTTCCAAGTAAGTTGATGTCTTGACGGTCCATGTTTGTCGTTCTGTCTGAGGTAGTGTAGGGTATTCATGAAATTCCCAACTTCGGAATGGCATCACAATATCACGGTCAGATTTCAACTTTCTCAATAATAGGATTCTATGTTCATCAGCCAATCTTACATGAGGTACTCTCCAAACAACTTTATCCAACTGTAGTTGCCATTCCAGTTTATCTTCCGTAGTTGCAGGGTCTGCAAGTATCAAGTCCTTATTAGTTGAAGATCTGAGTAATACTAATTCTTGTTTGACATTTATTATTACCCGTTTGTAATCTTCAGCGAATCCCAAAAGCAATCGTAAAGGTACATGAAAATCAAAGTGACCGTTGGAAGCTGGTGTTATAGTGTCTTTATCGGGGGCAACCCATCCGGCGGTGACTATTGAATTCTTCTCATGCGGTGTTAATGATGTTAATCCTTTCAATGTCGTTGTTAAACCAACCTTTTTTGTTGAATCAACCGTCACCCCTGATATTTCATATCTTATTTCATCAAAAAGATATGCCATCGGGTTATTTATAAAAGGAACTGTTGAAGCAGTTTTTCCATCTAATTTTAATACCCGTCCTTCAATGTACAAGTAACTTTCACACGGTAAAGTGTAAATATCTTGTTGTTGAATGGGGATCCTTATTTCATCGTTATTGTTTAATTTTGATGAAGTGTAAGGGTTGTGCGTGTGATATTCCTTCTCCCATAGTGTTTCGTCGAACGTTGGTCCTTGAGATATATCCAGGATATCCATCGCTGTTAAGTTTCAATCCAATCTTCTGTAGAAAACGAATGTTTTCCGATGTTAACTCTTCCAATGTCGAGGAGCTACTGAGCTCCCGACTCTTCCGTTGCGGTTTAAATGATAATCCCATGTTGACTTTTATGTTGCTGCTCTGATGTGTATCCGTATAGTAATTGTTTCTCCTCTAAAGTCAACACTATGACCGTCTTGATCCAATATGTTCAGTACGATGTCTGAAATGAAACTGGTGTTTAACGGTAGGTATATCAAGTTTTGTGGCTTCTCAACAATTTTAAAACCGGGAGCCACTGTTGGATAAAATGTATGTAAAATATGTTGATTAACTCCATCTCTATACGATCCGTGTATAATGTTGCACGTGACATCAATACTATTTACTTTCAATATTGTTACAGTTGAATCACCTGAATGAGTAGTTCCAGGAGTTAAGATTTTTTTTTTTGTATCTGTAAATCCAAGTAAACTGCCAATCGACTGTTCCAAGCTGACATCAATATAATATTTTGAAGTTATTTCTGCTTTTAAAGTATTATTGTTTCCTTTAACGGTGATATTGTCTTCTCCGAGTTGTTTCTGTAATAATTGGTTTATATCATCAATTTCATAAGCTCCAGTAGGAAATGTAATTATTTTCAATTCTGAGTATTTTCCTGCAGCATCCTTAGTTTCATAATAATGTAGTAAATTGTTTTTTCCTTCTGTAACATTAGGAATTGAATTGTAGGTAGTCAAATCAAGTAATGCCGCTTCCCATAATCTTTCCTTGGATAGACGCAATGCTGGGAACAGCGTACTTTTC
Source organism: Neoaliturus tenellus (assembly GCA_030545055.2). Classification (NCBI taxonomy): domain Eukaryota; kingdom Metazoa; phylum Arthropoda; class Insecta; order Hemiptera; family Cicadellidae; genus Neoaliturus; species Neoaliturus tenellus. Next base: position 23,691,749 of record CM061535.1, read on the forward strand.
AATGTGGATGAATTTCCACTCAGTGACACTGTATACGATGACATCTTAAAGCTGACTGACACTCTTCGCTAGAAACTCCAAACATAAATGCCCACATATTTCAGTATTGTTAGGTTGTTCTCTTTTGTAATTGTAAAAAATGTTTTTGGAGTTTCGAAAATAATGTTGCAGTTCTTTTGGCGGTGGTAGATTGCCAAAACTGTCAAAGTAGTAAATGGTTTGTCCGAGTTTTTTATAGCATACCCAATGAGTGCCTGGACCATAGGTGGAATCCAAATTTACTATTCCAGTTTCATTTTTCCATATTTTAGTTGGTAATGCATCTTTCATAAAAACTCCTCGAAAGAATGGTATTTTCAAACATTTTACATAATCATTTAACTGATGATTTGTTAAGGCTTTATTTGGAATTATCAATTGATTCTTCTTATTTAGTACACACGGTATGGTCTTAGGTATAAACCTGCTCCGTTTTTTACCATTTGCCAAACAGAAGTCTTCTTTACACTTGCCTTATGAGTTCTACGACGTCCTTTTTTAATGTTTCCACCTCTTTTGGGAGCGCCTCTCTTTGCAGGTCTTCCTCTGCGACGTCTTCCACCACCTAACTTTGCTTTTGTCTTCATGGCTGTAGTTACTGCCCAAGCTGCTGCTTTTTCTGCAATATTTGCGTCACTTGATTTTACTCTTTGCCAAGCTTTTTCCGCTAGAATTTTATCTGCTATTGATCTATTTGTTGAATCTTTATACTTTGAATATGCTATATCGTGTTCTTTGCAAGCTTGATCTAATTTATTAATTCCAGGATCTCCTCTTGCTAAACGTTTTGCCAACTTAGTTCCAGGTCCACAATATTGATAACCTCCGGGCAGATGTAATTCGTATGGTAAAGCGTCTATTGCTCGATTTACAACAGCACCAATAGGTATCCGTCTAAGCAGGGATAACGCAGTTGAAGTTATACCACGTCCTCTCTTGTTGCTGTCTTGATGATGACTGAGTGATACGGCCTTCATTATGTAGTCTTATATAAACTGGTGTGTTTACTCCACAAGATACATTACATAAATGAATAAGTTATGTATAATTTTTTATATTTAAACACTTAGTTATTCAAATTAATTATATACTGATTTATAATTCTATTTTTAATCCAAGCTTCTCGTTCATCGGGTTGAATCATCACATGATTCGTTGTACTAGCTATATGATTATGGGTATCAATAAGTAAATTGCCCACTATTCTTATTAAACAATCTAAATTTACAGCATCTTTTGGATGTTGAGGATCATGTAATTGCATAATACGTTTATCATTACATGTGTAAGCTGTTGAATCACTTTTTGATGTTTTTATGACTTGTCCAATAGTAGCAGCATCATTTGAATCTTCGCCTGGTAAAATATTAATTATTTTCTTCATCTTTGCATCATATTTGGTCCCAAAGTGTTTATCCCAAGTTATTGTTTGTTTCATTGTAACACAATCATTTGCTTCGTAACCAGGATAAATATCTTTTATTCTTCTATTACGACCATTGTATGTACCTAATGTACCACCAGTAGCAATTAATGTTTGCACCATTAGAGGTACATCTGTATCTTTTATACCAAATCTTCCATTTGTTATTGTTTTACGTCCTGCATCCCATTCATCATTATTTCCTTGCATTAAATTAAACTTTTCATTTCCATGTATAAATTTATCTCCCCGCTTTAACACGGCATCTTCATGTTTTACAAAATTGGATGTTTCCTTTTTTAATTCTTTAGATAATTGTTCTATAGTAACAGCATCTTTTGGTTGAGAACCAAACTTTACATTTGTCAATGTTTTACCATGACAATCGATTTCATTAACATCTTGTAAAATACAGTTGTCCTTGATGTATTTTAGGTTTACAGCATCACCGTCTTCCTTTGGGTATCCAATGTCATTTATAATAAATTTATAAAAAGAATATCCATGTTCAGTTTTTTCCGGTATTATAGAATGTAAATATTCTTTATTAACTGAATCTTTATCATTTTTGGGATTTCCCACGTTGGTTATTCTATAATTTCCAGCATCATATGTTTGTCCATCTTTTAAGTTGTTACCCCATTGCAATTTTAAAGTATTTGAAAGTTCAGATGATAAGTACTCTTTAGTAATTGCATCAGAACCTTCAGTTGGTTTACCAACATTAATTAATCTATGTGATTCAACATCATAAGTATTCTTATGTAATTTTAATGATGTTGAAGTAGCTTCTTTTACTGTCTTCAAATTTGCTCCATCAGTATCTTCTTCTGGATCTTTAACTAGTTTTAAACGTTTATTACTTATGCTATAGTCACCTTCAGGTGTTTGCGGTAATCCACTTCTTTTTCTGTCTTCTCCAACTTGCACTCCTAAAGCGGAGTACCGTCCGAACTTGTCGACGCTCATGTTAGAACTGATACGTCTTATGCTTGCACCTCTTTTATATCCACGGACAATTATACGACTATACCGCGATTCCTAAGTTCATCAACTAGAGCCACCCATTCATTATTCAAACCTGTATGACCGGCTTCCATGGCTTCATGCAATAGTCTCATTCTATCAACCAATTTATTGATATCATTGTAGTAAATCACATTCGTATTGTATAGATTTTTCATCAATCCTTTACCAGATGTTGAAGTATCTCCTTTACTCTTTTTACCATGTTGTTCAAGAAGTGATAAATCCATAAGTGATAAAGATTTTCTTTCAGTGGTTGTCTCACCGCTGGTGCAGTACGTAATGTTGGCAATTTTCGTGGAGGAAACAACTTTTTTATAACGATGTTATATTTTGTTGCACGTGAACGATTAATCATTGCATCCTTTGAGTAGTTTCTTTTATGAGCGTTAGTATTTTGTAGAATCTCCTTAAAAACACTTAAATCTTTGGATGAATATCTTAGTGGTATGTTTTTAAAAATTAATTCATATAATCCTTTTGTTCCTTTATATCTATGCTCACCAATAATGATGTAATCGTCTTGTGTTATTTCAAGCTTTGAATCGCCAATCTTCAATTCATTCCCATCAATTCTTGCTCCGTATACGTGTGATCTACTCAAATTCGGGTTTGATTTCATGTCATGTAGCATTTTCATTATATATTTTCTTCCAAGAGGTCCATGTTGTAATATATCGCTACTCAATTGAGTTAAATTTGGAATAGATTGTTCTGCTTCTGGTATTGGCTGTTCTTCTTCCTTTTCAACAATTGGTTCTTCTTCTTCTTTTGTTTCTTCTTGCTCACTAGCACTTGTATATGAATCATCATCTTCTTCTTTTTTTAATGCTTGTACTTCTTGTTTAGAAACTGGTAGTAAAACATCTCCTTCATAACGAGGTTTACCAATAGTTTCTGATATCTGTTTTAAAGGTTCCGTAATAGGTTTAAATGTAGTCTCTAGAAATTCTTCTCTTTCACTTAAACCCATCCTCAATGCACGATTCTTCATCCTAATAGAATCACTCAGTGATTTTATTTCTTTCAATAGTTTTTCTTGATTCACCATGTTTACACTGTGAAGTTCAACATGTAACTAGATGTAGCATCGGTAGTTCAACGCATAAATACAAATTTATCCAACCCTATACGATATCTACCATTTTTAATATCTTCTTCCTTCATAATAACGAGAAAGCTATATTTCTCATTCCATGCTTTGCCACACATCTCTTTAAATTTTTCAAATGGCATATCCGCATTTACATGATCATTATATATATGCTTTAAATTTGTTTCATCTTGCTTGAAGATGATCAACATATTTGCATTGTCTCTTATAAGTTGTTTTGGAATTTTACTGTATGTTTGACCAATATAAATGCTATCAATATTATGATGTCTTCCCATAGCAAAATAATTCCCTTATTGTGTCATGATTTTCACAAGAAACATCGTCAAATATAAAAATAGAAAATGGTTTTGCTTCATTTGGTTGCATAATTGTTTCACTGGCATTAAACTTGTAAAAATTCACTTCAGGTACACTTGCAAGTACTTTATCCAATAATTGATATTTTGGTTGTTGCAATGATTTTGAAAAATGTATATATTATTAAAACGCAATCCTTTAGGATTAGTTATAAGGTTAAAAACAACATTAGTTTTTCCACAATTTGAAGGACCAGTTATTAGACATCTTATCGTATTTGGTAGTAATTCACCATGTTTTCCATGATTTAACTTATCATTGTCAACTGTCAATTCATCAATGTTATTGATATTAAATCGATCTTTTTGTTGTACAATCTCCATCTTGTATAAAGGTTAAACACACAATGAGCTATTAAACAACTATACTAAGTCTTTTGAAGGAATCCAAGAGTCTTCACTTTTATCAAACCCTAACCACCGGACTTTAACCATATCCTTTTTCCTTTGTAAAATCTTCTCGACAAGATATACATCACCAACTGTTGATTTCAACAATTCGTGTCCGTAGAATCCACCTTGAAGTAATTCACCCTTGTTATCCTTTAATAAATAGGTTTCAGGTATAGTTGGTTGCACTTTATAAATTGTAAATACTTCATTAGTCCAATTTGGTAGATATCTTTTACTAAATACACCTTTGTATTTGCTTATACGAACTTTATCGTTGACCTTGAACTTCTTTGGTTGCAATTTTTCTAATTTCGGTGTTGTATTATTTTTAATGCGTTGTAATACAATTTTCGCATTAGCACTGTTTACCTGGATAGGTTTCATTCCAATGGTACGATGATATTTGTTGTTATACTGTTTTATAAGTTGTGGTAATATGTCATACCACACATATGATCCTCGTTTTGAAAATTGTTTATACATCGCACCTTTCAATGTTCTATTGAATCTTTCAATTATTGAAGCTTTAACTTCAGAATTTGTAGAATAATGATTTATTTGATATTTCTTCATCAAAGCTCTAAAGTCTTTATTAAAATATTCTTTTCCATCATCGGTCTGTAGATGTTTAATTTTAAATTTATTTCTTTGTATTATGGTTTCCATAGCTTTTGTAACACTTTTACCAGTCTTATCCTTCAATGGTAAAGCGTCAGATATTTTAGTAAAACAGTCTATAATTGTTAAAATATATTTAAATCCTTTGTTTAATTTACTGTGCGGTATCATTTCAATGAGATCAGCTTGATAAAGATCATTCATCCCTTTAATGATTGTACTTCTTCTTGGAAATCTTCTTCTTGCTGGTTTATGTAGTTCATTTACAATCTTGTCCTTCACACTTTCCATCTTCAGATGTTGCTTGTACACCGCATGTAAAAATACTGATCCATAGAATAGTTTATTCTCATTTATATAGTTTGAATATAGGTCAAGGCCAATTCATATTAGTGTAAAAAAGAGGGAACATGGCATTGGGCTTGCCATGTCCCCTCTTCTTTACGGAAAGGAAAAAGGAAGAAGGTAGAGGACGAAGAATAGGTTTACTGGTCGATAGGGTTTAGAGAGTAGTGGCCGAATGGTAAAGTATTAATTTTATCTTCTAAAATATGGCGCTTGTCATCTTTGTAGCTTAATGCCCACTTTGTTTGTTTGACACTAAATAGTTGATGATTATAACTTCTAATAGTGTTGAATGTTGCAGTTGTTTCAACATTTTCAAACAAACATCTTTTATAATGTTCAAACTGTACGTTCTTCTTCAGGAAAGAAGTTTTTATTCCTTTGGCCTTCTTCGTGACTTGATGTTCGTTCCTCTCATTTATGTACAGTTGAAATGAATACAGTTTGGACATTAATGCTACAATTTCCATCATCGGCACACCATTTGTTTCATCTTTAAATTTTCCCAATACTTTCTTATTTCTGTCATAGTCGTAATTTGGATGATCCTTAGGATAATCGGAAAAGTCGAAATCATCTTTATATATAAAGGTGCGTAGATCTTCATACATGTCATTTGTTTTAATCCAGTAAATTAGTGCATCCGTGTCCATATATGCAATACCAATGTTCTCTCTTCCATAATAGTTAACCATCTTCTTATAATGAAACTCGTACATATGTGTTTTTGAAATATCCAAGATTGACATTCCAAGATACAAAGGACGATCCATTGTAACTGACTTCTTGTTCATGGAAATAACAACTAGATTTTCATTAATAATTATAGATGAACCAAAGTTTGGTTGTTGCACTAATTTCTGTAATTTTACTGGATCAGTTACCAATTTGATATCCTTATGTTTCCTTTTGTTTTCCAAAGTTTTGCCAAATATTGCGTTATTCATTAATTTGAAAAAATCTTTTTGAAAACTTGATGTAGCGGTGGCTCTTCTTCTTGTGTTGTTGTCGATGTAAGGTTTTAACCAACAAGATTGAGAAAATTGTAGTACTCGATTAATTTTTGTAATTCTCAATCCTAAGTCTAAAGCTTGTTGTATCATCCAGTAGTGTCCAACATATCGAAACTTGTCGGTTAAAGTCATCATTAATTTTGGCCATCTTCCAGTAGGGGAAATTTCAGTCTTAGGAAGAAGTGGTAAATCATAATGTTGATCATGAAGATGTTCAGGATATTCAAAATTAACATCAAAAATGTAACCAGTTTCACCATGCTTCGGTATATCCATTATGTTTCCAATCGATTCTGGATCTATCCATTTAAAATTATCATATGGAAGGGGATTCGACATTGCCCATCCGTATAAGTTATTTGCATCAAAATAACCCAGGAATGTTGTTGGTTTTGATGCATCATAATCGGGCAGATACTTGTTGTTCGCCTTGAAATGTCGTGTAACGCTTTGCGTCAATCCCCCTCGAACTCCTGACTCTAACATCATAACCATATCTATATCAGTAAGAAGTTGTATTTTACAATTTGTTTCTTTCAACATAGCTTGCCATGCTAATCCAGGTGAAGTGTACGAATGAAGAGGGTCCAATCCATATGCTGCAAAACATGTATTTCTAAATTCTTCCATTATATCACATAGTAAAGTTACATCCAATTTAACATAAAAATCTGAATATTCTCCCAATGTTCTAAATCCTAAATCGTTCCATACTTTACATGCATGATCATAGTCCTCTTGAGATATGTCCATGTCATAAAGTTTACTTTTGAATTCTTCTTTAGCCGGAAGTGATGTTTCATTAAATCTTTCTAAACTGTCTATGTAATCATATGGAAACACACCTTTCCGAAGTACCAAATCCAGTTTGTCATTATTTACAATCTTCTTTGTTTCGATGAAATCTTGTTTCCTTAAATTTTCTGAAAGTTTGGACAAACTCGACGGCATAAATCTGTAGGAGTCCAAGAATCTTAGTTTCATGTTTCCAACTTCTTTAGAAAAACTTATGAACTTCTCTGAAGTTTCAGCTAACACATCGATTTTACCGTCGTCTCTTCCTAGTTCAGGTATTATAAAATGAGCATCGTACCCACTGAGGTTATGCAGAACCACAGGAATAAATAGTGGTAAACGATAGCTTAAGTTGCATTTATTACAAGCAGCACCCCTGTAATAACCTGTGAGGTGATCATGATCTTTAACTTTATAATTCTCAATAGTAAAATCATTTTTGCATAAGAAACATCGAGTTGCATTTTCATGTTGAATTTCTTCTTCTTCCTCCATCGGTTTCATTGGTACAATATTTGTATATAATCTTTGTGCATTTCCAGCTATTGAATATAAGTGATCAAGAAATATTTTTTCTACATTTTCACCACGATATATTAGAGGTTCTGAAGTTAATCCATATCTGTTTAAATGTTCTTCTGATAATGTTGATTTAACCATTAAACAAAAACTGTTTGGTTTGTGCATTTGATACTTGACACTTTTTCTAGCTTCACAATTTTCATCTTCAACAGGAACAAGTGTTGATTCAAAGTCCGCATACACAACTAGAGGAATACGGTACTGATGATGAACCTTTTCAAATGTAACAAATGCTCTGCTTTCCGAAGGTAAAATAATCTTTGCTTCATAATTATTGTTACATAATCTTTTGTGCTCTTGTAACCATTCTCTTGAGTGTAGCCCATCTCGTTTAAAATTGAAACATCTCTTGCAAATTAACTTTCTGTGTCGATCTTTAGAAAGCTGCTTATTAACAAGACGATCAAATTGCTTTATGTACACATAGTGAGACACATCTCCTTGCGTTAGTAGTAGTAAATCCGTATGATCTGGTAGCTCTTCTTTTGCAATACGTAAAGGATACACTTTGTTTGAACTATCTAATGCAAAAACATTGATAGACGTACCAGGATTTTTCTTCTCAAATTTTGATATATCTTTCAGTGATACAGGATAAGTGATTCCTTGAAAATTGTATCTAAATCTTTGATTTTCATATTCTTGGTTAGGTCTATTCACATGAAGTGGTGGTACAAATTTAGCTGTCATTGCATAACGAAAACATTCATTGTCTTCATTTTTAACATTAACACAAGATTTTGTATTTTCAATTCTTTTTGGTAAAGGAATGTAACTAGATCCCATTAGTCCATATCCATGTTTGTGAACTCTTATATCTAATACTTCAATACTTGTAAGACTCCATCCGGATCCTCTTCCTTCGTGTTCCTGAATTTTTGTTAATATTTCTTCTATACAATTTTCTATTATTGAATCAATGTTTGAACTTTCCATAATGGTTCGGTTTTTTGTTATGAATCCTCTTGGTGATAATTCTTCTTGTACATTTATAAACATAGCTTCTAGTAGTAAACCAAATTTAAGAAAGTTTAATCTTTTCAATTCTTCTTTTAAAATTTTACTTACGATTGGTTTTGCTTCTCTAATAAATTCTTCTAGCTTCAAGTTTTCATTTTGAATCTTATGATGCATTACTACTTTACCAGGTAATGCAAATACTTGTAGATTCGGTAAAGTAGTTGAAGATGTTGCTGTTATTTCATCTTGTTCTTGTTCTTGTTCTTGTTCTTGTTCTTGTTCTTCTTGTTGTTCTTGTTCTTGTTGTTCTTGTTTTTCTTCTGGGTTGTTGTGAATTAGTTCTTTATGACAGTCTAATAGAATTTCATCGTGAAACGATTCCGAACATTTATCGCAACGATACATGTTGAGATGTTTACTCTTCGAAATTTTGCCAAGAAATGAAATAGGCTCTCGCGTTCCTCCTTTTATAACGGTCCCCCCACCACTATTTCATCTTCTTCAGTATACAAGAAAATTAAACTTTTTAAATAAAAATATTAACCTTCAACAAACTAATTGTTCATTCGTGTTCTTTATTCCCATTGGAGTTTTAGTATATACTTCTTTATATTCAAGCTTTAACTAACTTTCCCCCACCCAACTAATTTTAGTTACTTTTAAAACCAAACACCTGCCCTCCAAACATCTATTAGGACAGATGTTATGGGACAGATGTTGAAAGAACAAATGTTAGGGTGGAAATGGCTAGAGCACAGGCACTTGGTTAAACTAAATTTGCACATAAATTAACTAGAGTTGAACTAAAAATTCGCATAAATTAAAAGTTAGTTCAAAACTAAAATTCGACAGTGTTAAGAAACTCTAACATTTGAACAAGAATAAACATTAGTTCAAAACTGAAATTCAACAGTGTTAACCAAATTCTAACAGTCGAACAAATAGGTCAAGGTAATCCAATTTTAACGCGAGAACGAGGAATAGAGCACTAAGTGGCATGTTAGTCCATTACCACAAAGTGATCTATTCCTCGCTCTCTATTCTACATCTACTTTTTTCAGTTTACTTATTTATATTAAAATGTTCAAATTTTACTATGTAGAATGTCCATTCTTTCTCTTCAACTCTTCGATTGTTTTTAGCAATTGTAACAAATATTCGTTAGTTTTCACCAAAGTCTTTAGTTTGCTACATCCAATTTCAATGGAAGGTATTATAAGTTGTAATTTTATAAGTTCAATCTTTTCTTTCTTGCGAATTTCTTTCTTTATTATATTATTCCTTATTTTTGCTGAAGATTTAAACTCCATGTTGTTTCTGCTAAAGCCACAATAATAATAAAAGTCTCTTGAAACAACCTGCATTTATACACATTCCCCCACCACTTTATAATCCCCACTCCTTTCCCCCTCTTCTTTATATGTGGAAGGAAGTATTATAATTAGATTCCTAATATTTCTTTTCCTTCTTCACTACGTGGGGGAAGGGTAATTTGTTATTACACTAGTTGTGCAAGAAAATAGCCGCCAGTGTCCACACCTTGTTCGTAGCACTCCATCATAGATTGTGCCCACTCCAACATGCGGTCTCTGTCATTTGGTGTGACAAGGAAAGAATGACTATCACCATACAATATAAAAGAGTCAATTCGTACATAACATCCTGAGTCCAACCATTTATTAGCTTCAGCCATAAACTTTTCTATTGTATCAAATGGAAATTGTGGATCAATTGCTATGACTTTACGTTCTTCACTAAGTTCAACAGTATAATCATCATCGTCCTCATCATCTTCACTTTCACTGTCGTTACTTAAAGTGTCTTCAGATTGTTCAAAAACATCAGAAATTTCAGAAAAATTAAAATTTTCATTCAGATGAGGAGGCATTTTGAAGCAAGAAATATTATAAACAGCAGAGACGAAACGACAAGAGCGGCATGTAGAAGAAAAATGAAGGGGTGACCAACGCTCGCTCCGCTTTTATAATAGTATGCAAATGAGGGGTAGGTGCTGACCATGACCAGTCATCGACCCAAAGGAGTGGGGCAAGTACTTTTCTTACTACTTGGATGGAAGTAGGTTAGTAGGTCACGAGACTTAGAGTGTTAAAAAATAATGGGGGAGAAACACGACGCTATAACGCGTTGTGTTTCTCCCCCAGTATTTTTTTAAGCAATAATTTGGAAAAAGCTATGTGAATTTACTTGCTACGCCCCCACCTTGTAATACCATCCAGTTTGTGTCTGAGGAGATAGTCTTTAGAGTCTAACTCATAAACGGATTTCTCTTTGCGCAAGGATTCAATCATTTTAATATTATATCTTACGCCGTTACAAGTTGCCAAAATGTGTTCGTTGTCAATAACACTTTCAAAAAAATAGACACAACCTCTCTTAAGCCTATTTCCTTTCACACCAATAATTTTGGATTGGTATTCAACAGTGGGGGTTTCTGTCACTTGTAGTTCAGAAATGTGTTTTACGACATGTACACGGCAAAAACTTTCGTTTTTTACACATTTCCTCCACAAGGTGATCCTTTCTTAATTCCCCTAGTAAGCATTTCAGGGCAAGTAGTGGGACGGCTAAATGCCCTACGACGCTGTTCTTGTAATAATTGAAATTGCTCTGAAGGAGCGGGTTTAGGAGTAGGTTTAGGAGTAAGTTTAGGAGCTGGTTTAGAAGCTGGTTTAGGAGCTGATTTAGGAGATGATTTAGTAGCAGGTTGAGAGGATTCAGTTTTGTGATAGGTATGATCTTCAGGTGTACTAAGTGGTGGGGTAGGAGGCAATGGTGATAGTGGGATAATGGGTGTGCTTAGACGATGAACAATGGTTTCAACGGAAGGGGTATTAGGATGGTGGTGAACTGGCTTCTGCGGTGGCGGCATAGTAGTTGATGGTGGTGCGGAGTCCTTTGAAGGCGAAGGCGGTGAAAAAATACTACGAAGTCTAGAAGTGTTAGTTGGCGGAAGAATAGCTCCAGAAGTTGAAGGTTGAGATGCAAGTCGATTCTTGTAGCAATCAGGAAGGTTTTTGAGGCGAAGAGTTTTCTTAGGTGCAGGAACAGCCGTAGTAGAAATAGAAGTCGAAGTAGAAGTTAAAGTAGAAGTTGTAGTTGGCAGAGATAACATGGTTGTGGCTCCAAGTTCGCAGCGTAACGTCTGGAATCAGAATGAAATGTTAGCCGCAGTCGGTACGTCTTTTATAACAATATGCAAATGAGAGGGGTAGCAGCTGGCCGAGACTGATTATTGACCTGGGAGGTGGGGGAAAAGGGGAAAGAGAAGGTATTTATTTAAAATAATTCGCATAACTTTTGACTAAAATAAGATAACCAAATTCTTCTTTTACCAAAATGTTTGTCTTACATAGACCTTTTCAATGATGTATCGCTTGTCCAAATCCGTCAATCCGTTATCAAGTTATAGCCATTTTAATTTTTCAGGTCATGACCGGTCGTTCACCCGTAGTGGGGGAAGGAGTGGGGGTAGGAGTGGGGGAGGGAAGGGGGGGGGGGTCGACTCCATTTTTTCGGGGGGGGGGAGGGGGGGGGAGGGGGAGGGGGGGGAGGGGGGGGGGATCGGCTCCATTTTTTCGGGGGGGGGGGGGGGTCATTGACCCTTCCGAAAGTGGGTCAAGGTCATTCAAGATTTATAATGATCCAAGGTGATGGGAACAGTAATACTGTTCCCACCACCCTGTTTGCCTAGCGGTTCCCACTCCCAACCCACTAGTTACGTTCTGCAAGGGAGGTCCCTGGGCCGTCCGCATCAAAGCGTAACTTCCCGTCCGCATCAAAGCGTAACCATTAATTTCAGGGAAACTGGAACAGTTAATGCAGAAACGCAACTCTAACCCCACCCAAACTAATCCCACCCATCATATTCCTAAACAAAATGCAAAAAAAGTCCGACTTGCGGATGTCCCACCCATTTTAAATGAAGTTCAACTGAACTTCTGAATTTACAGTTAATCTACCCCCTAACATCTAGCTGTAAGGCAAAACAAATGCACAAAACAAACATAAATTATTAGTACCAACACATCATTATTAAAAACCAAATAATTCAACACAACCAAATACCATCATTATTCTTAAAATTAATACACCTTAATGCTAAACACCTCTTAAAATTAATACACCTTAATGCTAAATACCATCATTATTCTTAAAAATTAATACACCTTAATGCTAAACCCAACTTATAACTAACATCGCAATGCGCAAATTATTTCTTAAATTAAATACACCTTAAAACTAAACACACACACACACACATACCACATTGCATTAAAAAACGCAACATAGTAGAAGAAGTTCAAATATATATATAGGCCTACTATATATTTGAAACCTCTTGCTGAGTCGCCAACAACCTTTCGCTATGGTCGCCAACAACCTTTCGCTATGAAAGTTTGTTGGCGACTGAAGCAAAGATATAGCTCCTATCGCTCCTCGGGTTTTCAAGGAGTGGGGGAAGTTGTTTCACTCCAGTACAGTGTTCAATCCAGTCCAATTCACAGCAGTGTAAAAGAAAGGCGAAGGAGTGGGGAGCAGCATATGCACAGCAACGCAAAACCAAGGTTTGAGGTTAGAATTATCCATGTGCAGTAGCGCTAAAGTGAGTAATACAGGACTAGGCGCATGCGCAATAGCATAGTCACTATTCCGATCCGGAGAACTCGTTGCATGCGCAGCAGGTTTGAGGTTAGAATTATCCATGGCAGCTGCCATATTTAGTCTGGTTTCACCACATAAAGTCAACAACCGGTAGTGACCGGCCATTGACCTGGAGGAGTGGGGGAAGGAGTGGGGGAAGGGGGGGGGGCTCCATTTTTTCGGGGGGGGGAGGGGGGGAGGGGGGGGGGGGAGGGAGGGGGGGGGAGGTCATTGACCTTTCCGGTCGGTCATTGACCCCAAGGAGTAGGGATAGACACAGAACCCTACTTCTCTTACTACTCAGGTGAAAGTCGGTCAACCAGTCATTTGCTTGCCATCTGCCGCCATCTGGCTGGAGTTATTGCCTCTATAAAGGTGGGTAGTTTATCGCGCTACAAACATTCATTGCCTCGCATCCGCTCGGTCATCATCTCTCGTTAGTTTTATGTTATGACTACTTCACTTACTAGGTTTGAGGTTAGAATTATCCATGGAATAGCCTTCGTAAATTCTAACCTATAAAATTACTACTCTGGCTTTCTGTTTCAATTTCTTTTACACTTCATTTTATATCTTAGTCTTATTTTAACTTCTGAACTTAACACATCGGTTATGATGACTGCACAATGTTTAAAATTAAAGCTTTTGCGAACACAACACATATTACGAAGTACTTCTAAACCTTCAATTTCAAAGTGTAAAACTAATTTAAATAGAGTTAGAAAGAAGTACAGTTTTAACCCATTATACTCAAAGACTTCGCAGGTTAATGTTGATGATAATGTTATTTACAACATTTTGCATTCTATGTTACAATTCAACAACTTTGAACTTGTTACACCTATCGACTCTGTTCAACAAGTTTTTTTATTTTACCCCTACTATTCCTCATATAAGCGCTGTCACCACAATTCCTACTTCATGCTCCTCTATTCTCTTCAGCTAAGCTAAAGTTTGAGGTTAGAATTATCCATGGCGGCCGCCATGTTTAATTCAGTTTCACCACATAGAGTCGGCAACCGGTTATTGGTCTAAAGGAGTGGGGGAAAGGGTGGTGGGGGAAGGTTGCCGTTTTATAAGCCCTCTCCCTAGGCGGCGCTTCTCATTCGATCGCCAACTTTCAAACAATAAACACCTCTCCCATGGCACGAATGAATTATCCCACTATCACCAACTAGTTCAACTTTGAACTATTTCTGGTGGTAGTTGGGTAGGCTTTTTTTAAAACTTACTCTGGATGACCTTGACATACTTTCCAGGCCCCCAGTTATAACTGTTGAATTTCAGTTTTCATCTTACTCTTAATTTTTGTTCAACTTTTAGAGTTTAGTTAACACAGTTGAATTTTACTTTTCAACTAACTCTTCATTCGTGCCCAATTCTACTTCAAATTCAGGGCATATGCTCTCGCCATCTGCACCCTGCAGCTGCCCTGGCAGCTGACACCATCTGACCCCTGCAGCTGCCCTGGCAGCTGACGTCACTTCCGGTTTAGAAGTGGCTTTTTCCCACTACTTGAGGTCCCTGTCTCAAATTAGTGATTTAGTGAAATATTCTCAAAGATATTTCCAAAATAGTTTGTTATCATTGATAGCTCTAATTTTGTCAGGGATATTATTAAAAAGTTTAGCTCCCGCATAACATGGTAATTTATGGTAAATTTTAAGTCTGTGAAAATCAGATCTAAATCAATTTTTATTTCGTGTATCATAGTTATGAAAATTTGTGCCGAATTTCGAGTCACATTTTGTTAGAAAACGATTAATTGTTTGATAAATATACAGACTAGCTAGTGTTAAAATGTTTAAACCACGAAAAGCTGATCTGCACGATTCTCTTCTGCCTATCTTTGCTAAGATTCATAAAGATTTCCTTTGAAGATTAAATACTCTTGAAAATTGACAATCTGCACAAGTCCCCATAAAGCTAATAAATTAATAATTAATAAAATTAAAATTAATTTAATTTTGATGTCAAATAAAACTATTTTAACCTTAAATCTAATTAAGAGTTACACTTATGGCATACCTCGTATTTACATGTATTTTGGGTTGCTATTACTATTACAGGATGGAGAATTGAAAATTAAATTTAAATATAACAATTAAGTTAACAGAGAATCACAAAGTAACTACGAACCAATATGTATCGTATGGCTATCATAGCCAGCTACCATCTTAAATAATAATAAAATAAATAAAATATGTTCTGCAGTTCAAAGCACCTGCGTCAGTATATTTAATAGTGGCCCGGGATCGGGCCGTTAGGATTTGGTCTGACAGCTGGCATAGCTGAGAGATCACTTGCGTAATAGTTCAGCTGCCAAAATTTGTTGTTCATTTAGCACAACCCGGGGAGTACGTGCAGCTTTAATGGAATGCTGCGGACGCGAACAACATCACCCCCAAACGAACCAATCACAACGAAGCATCCAGGTAAACCGCGAGGTAAGCATCCATGTAAATCAAATGATTTGATTTTTAAAAGCATCGCTGTAAACCTCCTGGATGGCATCGCGAGTCACCTCCACCGCGACTTACTCGTTATGCAAGGCCTCGTTAACTACAATGTGTTTAATTTACATGGATGTCGACGGCGACCGCGACCGCGACCTACACCTCCACCGCGACCCACTCGTTCTGTTCGTACCCTTATATGGTCGAGTAGTGAACTAACCCAAATGTGAAAATGAGCTTAGTCCCTTGCAAACAGGCACTGTGCAACATGCAACACCTAGCTATACTGCACACTGTGTACAACGTGCATCGTGCTAGCTTGACACCATACGTTGTCGCACAACTTAGACAACGCTCCATCATGAAACTGTTGGATCTGGTTTTCCTAAATAAAAGTCGTTCTTACTTTGTGGTTTTCATGCAGTTTTTGAATTGATTTCAAATCATACCTTATTTTGGTGGTCATAAAACACGATCTCGGGCCTCAAAATACCACTTATGTGTAAAACATCCTCACGGCCTTCTAAATTCCATTATGTCCTACACATGCAGTACTTATTGACAAGTATGTGTATAGGCACCAACTATTAGAGGAATCCTGTTTGGACACTGGGATTCCTTTATATGCAAAATAGTCGTGTGCAGGACTATAGCAGCATATACAAGTAACTGGCATTTTTGCAATTTCAAAGGGAAATAAAAAATCAAAGGGGCAATTTCAAAAGGAAAGGATGCCTTATGATATATCATTCTACCATGTAAAATATTACTGTCAGCTTTGCTTGTTCTAGAAAGTAAGTTCACGGACGTACAGTAGGCAATATTATCACCATAGTTTTTATCATTAGTCTGTTCATAGATTATTTTTATAACGGATGCAAGTCTAGATAAAATATTTCGACATGTAATGTTGAATTTTTCCCCACTTTTGTCCAAATTCCTTGCGTGGTAAGTGATAGCTTATCAGAATATGTCCAAGCTTTTGCTGATTGGGTAATCACAATATCTTGTCGTTCGTTTGGTCGCACATTATCTTATCTACCTAGAAACGTCTTGGACACAGCGAATTCGTTGAGATAAGAGTATTATGTTTATTTTGCTTACCGTGTCTCATAATGCTGATGTACGTTTGACTTATCAAAGGGAATTACAGCTTTTCTTGTACAGAATGTTTTATAATTACCTTTCTAATAAAGCTCATTGGTAAAAACCTTTCTCTATAATTTAAGTCTATCACTTAGAGAATTTCAAACTGCTGACTCTTGAAGTGAATTTGAGAGTTAAGTAGGTTTTTTTATTGTAGACTATATAACATATCTCATCAGTTGCCATGGCTAACGGCTAACCCTTTCTTATGAGATCCAGAGTGCAAACTTTGCCACCAGGTTTTATAAAACATAGATCTTGAGTTAAGATGACATGACTTAGGCCTATTGTATGGTACAACAATTACAATATTTTTAATCAGAAACTCAATGTTTCTATGTTAACCTCTGTAACGAGTGTTAATGGCGTTTAATGGCTATTTTGTTGATTATAATATAAAGACAATTTTATGTACGGTGATGGTCATATTTCATGGTGATAACAAGGTCATCGATATATTGGTCATAAGTTTGGTTTTCAGTATTATCATCTTAAAATGAAAAGTTATATTTTAATTTTTTTTTATTAACTGCATCAGTTGACATATAAATAAATCAGATCACTAAACCGGGCTCTGTAGGCCAAGTTTCGAGTTATCTCCTTGAACTCTAAACGGGATCGATCGTTCCCATAAACCACTTACCCACTCCGTTTGGGTCACTGGGACCTAGAGTTAAGGTTGTTTTAAAAACCGGTTACTTCTCGAGATTTAGATTCCTCTGGACTATTTGGTTCTGTCCAAGTGGAACACTTTCTAGGTCGGAAAATAAAACTCATGCAGGCTTCCCACTGCGGCAGGTCGTCGGCGTCGTGCGCTCGGCAGTGGCAATGTTGTTCTATGGAGGAAAAACTTTCAGTTTGTTGACACACCGTTGTCAAGAACTTCCTGTAAAACTAGCTCTCGGAAACGTCAGCTCTACCTTTCTCGCAGGTCATATGAATGGGCCTTTGGAAGGACTCTGCCGACGTGTGAGATTTCAATTTGAAAAGACATAAAACATTTGTTTTGCCGACTACTCCGAGCTTTATGGCGATTCTTGAAGCCTATCTGCCATTTCAGCACAACACAATCAGTAACGCCACTCCGGCCGAGAACAATAAAGACATAACAGGAGCGGTCCTAAAACCGATTCCTGGGGGACACCACCTACGTCGTCGACGACACTCTGTCGGTCTGTCGGTCAGCCTCGTTTAGCGGCCGACTTTTCGGAAGTTTTTTCTCCAATGGACCCGAGAGCAGCCATAAATCACGTCGCCCCGTGGTCGGTGGGGGGGGGGGGGGGGGGGTTAGAGGTGTTTGACCAAGTGGCCTTGGGCCTTTCTCATTGTCTCAGACCGGAGCGGCCCGACGCCCGACCGACGACGCGGCCCGTGTCACCTCTAAACGCTTTCCTTTCTGTTACGCTTTGACTTCTTATTTAATATCCCAGAACATGTTTACGTTATTATTTTATGTCATCGTTTGGGTGAAGGAATGTTTAATGTTTACAATTTGGCTGAGAGTACTGCAAAATCTTTAATTACAATACAGTATTTGATTTAATAATAAATATTGTCCAAACCGATTTACTAGTTAGTTAAAATTAAAAATTCGTTTTTGAATAAAGTCGTTGCACAGTCAATTGTGTGAATAAGATAGGCCTACTCTTGTAAATAAAATTTGGTGTCTTGTTTCGTATTTGTTCATTACGTTATCAGACATATATATATTTCAATATATTACTTTTCTCTGGCTTTTATTTGGACAGTGTTAAATTTCAAAGTTGCAAAACTCAGACTTTTTCTTTATATATCTGTATTTCTCTACAGAACCAGAACAGGGTATGTGTTTCTCTATATCTGTAGGCCTATTTGTTATCCGTATAGTGCTATTATTTTTTCTGTTGGTAATTTACAATTTACTTGAGTTCAAGTTTGACCTTTCCGAAACCTGATTGATTTTTTTATTAGCTTTGTTTAGGAACAACGTTGTAAAATTCCATATTGTTTGCGGTTTGCTAGAACGTCTGTGAACCGATTATTTTCAATGGTATCGAAGACGCGGTTAAACATGAATTAGTGTTCACTCCAGTATGTGCTAAGGTTAGCGCGCAAGTACGTATAGCGGTTGCTGGCTCACTAGAAACTATGAATGAGCAATAATTCGCTTAGCATGCGTATGAGAACAATCGTGAAGGTTGTCGGAAAGACCCGGCAAAGTTCGCCAGGCGGCCTACTTCCCAACCCAGTGCACAATGGTAGGCTGGGCTACAACCACACAACCCAGCCTTGCCTCCAGCTTCCCTGTTGGCCCTGCAAAGAGAGCAGTCCACCATTTTAGCAGTGTTGGTTCTTCGCCATTTTATCTCTTTCGTACGATTTGAGAGATGCACTACCTCAATTTTGTTACCTCTTGCTCTTACATACCATGTAAGAGATGTTTAGTGTATTTGTTTATCTCTAGCATATCCCAAGAGGGGGTCTTTTTTTAGAAGAGGACCTCCACAATTAAAATTGGTCATATACACGAATTAATTGTTTACAAATAGGTTAAAGAGGAAGCCATACGATAAATGGAAAACGTCCGCATGAAAATACGGAACATCTAATTGCGTGGACGGGTTTTATCTTATCATCCCTTATCTTATCTCATGTCAACCTTGCGTTACCTGTTATGGCCGGCCGCATTGGCTGTTAAGGTGTCAAACTTTCGAGAACTTGTTCAATTTTATTTTACGTCATCATTATGTTGTCCATTCCAACTACTCTAATACCGAAGTACTCTAAAATCTAACCCAACCTATCCGACTTATCCAAACTAGTGTGGTCAATTGGGTAATCGTATGTGCGATTTGATGACGGTTGATAATATACGGTGTTAAAACGTGGAATAGAAAATTCTGTGGACACAATTTACATGTTTTCTGTCTATTTATAGACCTCTTATCCGCCAAAGCGTATTGGTAATAACCTATTCCGGTTTCAGAAGATTTTTGAAGGCCCTCTTCTAAAAAAGACCCCCAAGAGGATCTAGCCCAGTATGGTTGTAAACTTAACTCCTTTCGTGTTCCTTGCTAAGCGCACCTCGACATATTGCATAGTACCGTTACGTAAGGTTTTCCGGCTTAAAATATTAATTGTACAAACCAAATATAATTATAGTGTTTCTAGCTCTGAGGTTTTTAATAATACTTTTTGATAGTGATAGTTCTAACCAAAGGGGTTCTTATTTCATCTTGTTTAGCACAGTGGCGCAGGATTTCAACTATTACACAACCACAGGGTAGTTAAAAATGTATAGTCTAATGTTACATAATTATGAGCCTCCACCTCTTTTCATCAGGAGCTTCAATAATTTTGTGCGCGTTTTCCATAATTTTTAGTCCAGGTTAATTCTTATTACAGTGCACGAATGTATTATTTAACGCATCATAGGCCTGTCGTATTACTACGATAGACAAGACCTTAGCATTACTTACGGAGACAGCCAGACCACCGGGTTCGTTTCAATTATATAGAGGCGATTTTTAAATCGAAAAGCTAACCTGCCCCAGGCTAGGAAACACACAATTATCTTTCCACGGTTTTGAAGCAAATTATACTTTTACTGATTACGTCTATAACATTTTCCCAAACTTGAATGTGAAAAATACGTAAACTTATGCAACTTCAGTTAGCTCTGGGGTCCCTAAATATAGGGAAACGTACTCCTCTTCCGTTAGGGTTCCGATATTATATTAAGGCCAACTCAACCCAGGACGTTTTTGGAGGCTACGTATCATCGACATAACCACAATAGCCCCCACCCATAATGCAGGAAACTGATGAAGAGACATTTTATAAGACAGTTTTAAGAGGCATACTCAACCAGTTTCTCTATAACTTATTGAATTACAGTGCAGTAAACAGGAAGATCTCGAATGAATATATTTGAAAACAATGCCTGGAACAGTTCAAAGGAATTAAGGTTAGTTTACGTCTCTAATAACATATAACGTAGGCCTAATCTTTTATAGGACGAATCCACTCGGAAATATTTTAAATACTTTGAATGTTATCACTCCGTAAAAAAACCGTGCCAACGGAATACCGTTCCCTACAGCTTGCTAGTAAACTGCCAAAACATTTCTAATTAATTTAATCACGTAGGAGAAAATCAGTTATAAATCAAACTTGTTAATATAGAGCTGCTTCATGTATTATTAGGCGAAATCTATAATTTTGTGAATATCTTTAAAACCCCCCGGACTGGACGTCGGACAAGGACAAACTCTCTAAACCTGGATTGTCCGGGGTAAACCTGGACGACCAATAACTGAAGTCACCAAAAGTCGCGGAAAAGTCACTTATCTTTCTTAAAATGCAATAAAAATCACATTTTTTTTTGTGTGAAAATTGAGAAAATAATGCGATTGTGAGGGAAAATTTTGCGACTAGAGTAATTTTCTCCCATCAAAAATGTTTTAACAAACTATGGCAAAATCACAGATTTTTATAATTTTTCACCCCAAAAAGTCACTGAAAATTAACTTATTTTATTACCGTATCTATTTGGCAGTAGACACCCTGATCGTACAACATTTCAGTACAACGCTCGTTGGAAACTAATTTTCCCGCACTGGACGAAACACAATGAGTGGCCAACAACATCATGGCACCGCGCCGCTCCGGGAAGAAAACAAAAACATTCCAGATAAGATGAGATGTCCTTGGCATGGTCGCCGCGGCCGGTGCGGTACTGCGGTGTCGTGGACGCCCAGCCACCGGACAACAGCACCGCTCCGTCGGCGGAGCCGGAGAGCACGCGAATTCAGCACTAAAATCGTCACTATCTTTATCTATACTTGTATAAGTGTCCGGGTATAGTGGTAAAAAAGACCACACGAGCATTAAGCATTACTCTACACCGGAATGAAAATTGCAGGTTTGACGATCCTCGGCGCGATCTCCGCGGTTTCTTGTCGGACGATGATGGGGAGGGTCACTCAAATTCAGCACTAAACTCATGTCAGTCAGTATTACTGCGGTGACAACATCATTTGACGTAGACATTACGCGTGCAACCATTGTTCGATCGTCATCTAGTTTCCCAACATGTCCTTACTGCAACTTCTACATTCCATCCTTCTCCTCCAATTCATCGTTTCAATAGACCTCACAACACGTAAACGGTACTAATTGTTTTCCGACGTCATAAAAACGAGGAAGTACGCGTTTATTATCCTTTCCTCAGAAATGAATCATAATGGTGAAATTGAACTGCCCAGACCGTTTGCACACAATCGATTTCTTGGCAACCAGTTCCGCGAGAAGCGGCGGGAACGCTTTGCTACCTCGTGCCTACGTTTTGAACATATGATACAGGAAAAGCTTGTTTCATAATATTTAATGTGTTAGGACATTATGCTGAAACAGTAAATTGCAGTAGGACAATTATATGAGAACGTTCACCTAATTTATTTTTGAATGATCCTTAGGGGTAGTATAACTTCAAAACCATTTATTATATAAGGCCGGACAAAGTTGGACGATTCTAGTTGAAGAATAGTCTACATGAAACAAACAACATTACACCTTAAAAAACAAATATAACTATATCAAAGTATGCATGGTAAAGTTATTGCTATTACTTCAGTGCTCATACAAAAACTAGAGATGTAACGGATAGTTCTTTTGGCCGGATACCGGATACCAGATATCCGGCAAGGTTCTAGGCCGGAGCGCCGAATATCCGGCTTCCGGATATCCGGCTCATGTTTTAGCATTTGGTTTAAGGATAATTTACGAAAAGACAAGTAAGAACTTGTCCCTCTGACCGTGGGACCGTGTAGGAGGCACAAATTTTTCATTCGCTATCAGTCAGTCTGTAAGTTTTTCTGTTTTTTTTTGTTTTAATTTTTTAATGTTTGTCTTTACCAAAAAGAAGACCGTTACAAGTAGTGATCAAGCAGTGCCAAACAATAGATTTAAGTATCCGGTATCTGGCCGAATAGTAGCAAGTATCCGGCCGGATACCGGATATTAAAAAAAGGCCGGATACCGGATAGTAACCGGATATCCGTTACATGTCTAACAAAAACATAGGCTGTAAGGCTAACATCCATTATTTTAAATATTCACTATTCTTGGGAGTGTATATGATTTCGATTAGCCTCCAAATATAGGTTTATCATGAAGGGAAGTGATCTACTTTTTTAAAATCATATAATTTGTCTGTATATGTTTAGCAACGGCCTTGAAGGTACTTGCCCATAAAACATTTCAAATCTCGAACAATAGAACAAAGCCGACAAACAAAAAATAGTAAACGATAATAACATGTCTAAAACAGAGCGGGTGATCTCATAGAGCGAAGTTGAGAGTGAGGTGGTTACAACACAGTGACAGGAGGCGTTGTCGGTAGCCTGTAGCCTGTAGCCTGTATCGGCGCAGCAACACGGGTGTGCTGTCCATGTTGTAGGCCTATGGCCGGGTTGCGTCACAGGCGGAGTGGCGGCGACAAGGACAAGATCGTGGGTCGAGGGCAAGGAAACAGCAGTAACACCGACTACCGTTATTGCACTGCACTTGTTACGCCAGGAAACAGCTGTTAATGCAATGTTAATGTTACTCTAGGGTAAACAGCTGTAACATCGACTACCGTTACTGCACTGCCCTTGTTACGCCAGGAAACAGCTGTTAATGCAATGTTAATGTTACTCTAGGGTAAACAGCTGTAACATCGACTACCGTTACTGCACTGCACTTGTTACGCCAGGAAACAGCTGTTAATGCAATGTTAATGTTACTCTAGGGTAAACAGCAGTAACATCGACTACCGTTACTGCACTTCACTTGTTACGCCAGGAAACAGCTGTTAATGCAATGTTAATGTTACTCTAGGGTAAACAGCTGTAACATCGACTACCGTTACTGCACTGCACTTGTTACGCCAGGAAACAGCTGTTAATGCAATGTTAATGTTACTCTAGGTAAACAGCTGTTAATGCAATGTTAATGTTACTCTAGGGTAAACAGCTGTAACATCGACTACCGTTACTGCACTGCACTTGTTACGCCAGGAAACAGCTGTTAATGCAATGTTAATGTTACTCTAGGGTAAACAGCAGTAACACCGACTACCGTTACTACACTGCACTTGTTACGCCAGGAAACAGCTGTTAATGCAATGTTAATGTTACTCTAGGGTAAACAGCTGTAACATCGACTACCGTTACTGCACTGCACTTGTTACGCCAGGAAACAGCTGTTAATGCAATGTTATGTTACTCTAGGGTAAACAGCTGTTAATGCAATGTTAATGTTACTCTAGGGTAAACAGCTGTAACATCGACTACCGTTACTGCACTGCACTTGTTACGCCAGGAAACAGCTGTTAATGCAATGTTAATGTTACTCTAGGTAAACAGCTGTAACATCGACATTACTGAAATACTCTTGTTACTCCCGGGGAAACTCCTGTAACAACGATTTTCCGGCATTGCACTTCAGTTGTCATTCCAGAGGCAACATCAATCTGTAACAACGATTTATTATTATACTGTACTTTAGTTACTTCATTGCAGTTGATACTCCAGAGGGAACAGTTACAGCTTACAACAGTTGGAGTTACAGCAGCGAACCGTTTACTGCACTGCAGTTGTTTCTCCAGAGGAAACAGCTGTAACACAAAACTCTTTGTTGCGCTTGGGTTGGGAGACTCATTTCCGCAGTGGCCAACTTTTTGATCTACCGTGTACCACTCTCTATTTTAGTTTGGGTCCCATTTAAAAATTATGGCTTTAATTTAAATCAAAAGGTTTAAATTACCTGGATTGTCGCTAAGTGACCCTGTTAATGGTTGTAACTACCATTGGTTTCGAACCTCAATGGGGTTCATTTTCAAGTTAATAAAAACATCAAGCATCAATATCTTGTTCACAAAACTTGGAACAATCTTCATATTCCGGTAAATCCAGGTAATTTAAACCTTTTGATTTATATTAGATGATCGGGTGATCCAGAGGCTATTCCACAATGAGATTTTAATTTAAAGTTAACTTTCAAAGGTTTGTCAAATAACTTTTCACTATTTTTACCGAATAACGGATTTTAATTGTTGGGACTTGATGGGGTGTGGTTGATGGTTCAATGCATAGCGATGCCCACGAATTCCACACCAACCCTTGTTTTTTATTTTTGTGTGATATGAAGAATGAAGAGTTGGTTTTCATCGCCTCAGAGTAACTAACTACCTATAAGAGTAATTTGGTCAATTATCGATCTAAATAGAATAAAATCTCTTAGTAACTATGACAAATCCATTATTCTAGTTCCATGTTGGTGACCAAAATAAATTGCAGTTATCATAAAAACTGTGGAATGAGCATTGCCTCTTGCTTGTGAAGGCGAAGGGCTCTAAACAATGATTACACCGAAGGCGAAACTGTGAAGATGTGGCAGTGAAGTGTTCCTCATGGAGATTTCAGCGCCCCGCCCCCTGAGTCATTTCCAAGGCTGCAGCCCTGGGGCTCCTACCGATCCGTCCACGGTCCGTGAACATTCTGGACACTGTTCGATTTTATCTTATCCTTTCGCTTTCGTATGTTACAATATTCAGTGTTCAAATGTTGCGCAGCAAGCTTTTGATGTAAGAATCACAGTTCTTAAGTAGTTGGGCACTTTTTACATTTCTGTAGCTTTGAAAGGTTGGTAAATTTTATTGAGAAAATTCTAATTTAATAAAATGTGTTTAATAAAGCCTGGACACACTAACAGGATATGTCTCCATCATCACGTTGTTTAATTAGAAAACATTCTAAATTTTCAGTTCATTATATGAGGGTAAATTGTATTCTGAAATTAGGATAAATTGTATATTGAAAAAATAAGAATACTAGTTAAGTAATATTTATGGGAATTTGATCGTTCATTGAATTGTGCAATTTCAACAACTTCCGTATTGGTCTCGTAAAACCTCGAAGTTTGTTTTTGTCCGACACAAATATCTTGGTAGGCCTACGGTAATCAAATAGTATTTTAAACGTTTTCTCTAGAGTTTCCACAAGTGTTCCATTGTTTAATCAACGCCTACGACTCTGTAGAATTTCGCCACCGCAGTGTTTAGAACGGAAGAAAATAAGATTGGGCCCAATACCAAGCCTTGTGGAACGCCAACACCGACGCTATTGCTGTTGCTGTTCCATGTCACAATATAACGCGACGGAGGTTATACGCTGTACTGCCACTGCCACTCACAGCACAGAATGCTGTGTCACCGATATTCGATTGTTTATTCAAATGTGAAGCAGGCGTATGAATTACCTCATGCCCAAACTCATTAATTTAACTGACAAGTTACGTTTATTCTTTCAAACTCAAGTTATGCGTTTCCAAAAAATATGTTGCACTGAATACTTAAAATAGTACTTTTTCCATTTTCCGTCGAATAAGCCACATTTAAATGACATAAATTCATCTGAAACAGTTATCCTTTGTATTTATTTATTATTTTCCATTTAACTATGATTACTAAACTGATGTGACTAAATTATTTTTTTGAAATGACCTTGACCGCTCCCAGTTTGACGATATAGAAGTGTACAAAACCAAAATTTCTGAGCTAATTACGGATAGTTGTCGTCGTCAAAAATTATGATTTACTCCAGTCAGTCGGACGTCGTCATAAATAAAGATATAGAGGCCAAAGACAATAAAACGGAAGTTAAAAGAGGGTGTAGTGAGTTGGTTTACACAAACTTTTGGCTACAACACTGACATAATGAAAGTTCGGTCACACGGATGGTCGGCATATTGTTGGGCCGACCACATGATCGTCCGTTGACGCGATATTTGCGCATTTTCAAGCAAGCAATAAAACCTAAACAAGTCAAACGTGTATGGAAACCATTAAAATTCAAGATAAAAGTACTTAGTAATAAATTTTCCATTAAAAATTATTTGACTGATGTTTTAGCCATTAACTCGTTCAGACCTCAGAATGTAATGCCCTACGAATTACCTCAGGTGGTATAGAATAAATTATTATTGATTACAAAATAAGTTTATCATATAAGGTGGGAGAACAAGTTACATCCCCACGTATTCCAGACCGCTCATTTGCCTATCTGTAACTTTTCATCAGGTGTGTCTAATGTGCTTAGTGATGCACTTGTTAAACTATCTTCAATGATAACCGTTTTTAGTTTTGCTGCTATGATATTCGAATGAAAGGTAGTGCGTACATTTTAAAATGTTAGCTTTCAATGCCTTTCTCGATTTTGGCTATCCTCGTTCCTAATAACCTCAGTTTGATCGGTATTGTTGATCTAAAACATTTAAAGCGACAAAACCATCAAGCTTTTATGTTCTTCCAATAGGGCTAGCGGATATCATATGCCACAGTTTATTACAGGCATAATAGGTAAATTGATAACTCATGTCCAAGGAAATAAAAATACGGATCTAAATGGAAATTTTCTAGGGGTACTCTGACTCTTTTACGTTCGTATTGTTCTACATGTTTCTCTGTTCGGGTACAGAACAGTGCCATCGAGGCAAATGTTCTTGACTCTAGACATTGCACGATCATCACTCCCGGCTGACTGAAGCACCCTAGACCCAAGACTTTCTCCCTGTTTGAGGACTGCCGATGCCGCGAGTCTAAGAGTACCTCAATGCGTAGTAGCTCTTACTTTCACACCATTGGCATCGGTTCATAACCAATCCGTGCCTAGGTTATTTTCTAGTCATAGGTCTACTATTCTATAATATCTGACTTATTTTACTTGCAGAGTTTAGTCCTATGCCACTGAGGTTTTGTTAGAATATTTTACCTATACATACTTTCTTGACAGTTTGTGAAGTAAGAGAGCATCTTTTCTTACACATCTAATTGTTATCGGGGATTAAAAATGTAATTTAATATATTTTCTCTACAACCGGTGTCATAGTTTCTGAGTTGGATTTTAGTACTCATTACTCCTTACAACACTACATTACTGCCCTCATTACTCCTTAATGTTTTAGCACCCTTTACACCTCAATTCAAAATTTTAATTCAACACGATCTTTAAACCTCGATTATTCCGATTCTGCCAAAAAGGGAAGGTGCTTCACCTGTGGAACGTTTCAACTCGGAGACCAGACTCTAAATGGTTTGTATAAATAACACCGCAGATGTAGCGGATGTGCTACTTGTGGTTAACGGTAAGACCAAGACTCGATGTTGGCCTATGACCTGCGCCGGCCAGCCGCTGACCCCAGGCAGACTCAGACTGCAAGGTCATCATCTGGACAAGTCTACGAGATAATCTGCAATTTGATGCGCCTGCTGCTCGCCAGTCCCAATCGTAAGGTAGATCCGGACGCCCCTTCAGGTGTCAAAAGTAACCCCTGCCAGAAAATCTGACTACTGTGTAGAACATTGAATGTCCCATTATTTTCATATTCTGAGAGGAAGGTTGTAAGATTTTGAGAAAATCATATCGAGAGGAGTGGAATGAAAAGTTATGATTCATCAAAACGTGACACATAATTTTAAATATTGATCAATGAAATGAGTCCATAAGGGATACGAAAAGGTCTGACATAGCATCCTTCCTTGTTGAAATATATATTTCCATCTGAGAAAATTGTGTTTTACGCACGGAATTCTATCTTCCACATGTACATTTCCAACAATTATCTCTGGTTTATCTCCAGCCCCATTATAGTCACACAAAGGTTAATTTATAAGAATTCTTCTACTGTTTTCCATCTTCTAAACATTTTTTCTCAACTACCTCAATCCCTACAGTAATACTACAGTGGCTTTGCAAATAATTATTATTATGCAATATGGATGTAACTTCGGTATTTAATCTTGCGGACCATCTGCGGGAAATGTTAGGTGAATGGGTGAAATAATAATATTTTTAAAACAAGACAATTTGATAAGAAAGTTGATAATATAACTGATTGCTTTATAAAGAATTACTCAATTAGCATGTGATAAATTAACTAAAACCAGAACTAAAGGGAATCTGATTGAGTAATCACACCCGTCAACGAGTCATCACAGGTCAACATCAGGTGTAAACAACCAACAGTAGTCAAAACAATAGATGAAAATGTAGCACTCAAAACATTTACGACCATAACTCACGTTGTCGTGATCGGGTCATAACGAACATTGTTGTGATTTGTCCCAACGGGAGTACATTTCACTCCGTAAAAACTAGCTCTGGCTCTTGCCTTTGATATTTCATTATTTTGTAAAAGAATTTATTTTCTGGAAAAGAACAGAATGAGACTTCCAAAGATTCTTGCTATTTCTAATCAAAATAAATCAGGCAAGGTTATAAATTATGGCTAAAATTAATAATGTTAAGAAAAAGTTTATATTTATCTAGGCTGTGATGAGGCCAGAAACTTTGTAACTTTTGTAAATTTTACAACAATTTAATTTTATTATGTGCGATTTCCAGTTCAGTGCACTGTCTTGTACCATCGTTAGATACTTTTTAGCTTTCACTACTTAGTTTTTTAGATACTTTTCTTCTTGATTTAATCACTGGACATTCATTGCATGGGGGGCTCAGCAGTAAACATGTCTTACGATTATACATGATGTATTCTGCAAAATGTATGGATTGATTGTCTAAAAAAATCAGGAATGCTGTTTTCCAATTAATTATATAATTGATTTTTTACCTATGGAAGCGGTCAAGATTAGGTGGGCTATCTTTGGCGCTGAACATCTTTTATTTGTAGCATAATCATGTGTGTCCTGTCAAACATGTTATATCTTAGTTTATCAACAAAATACATAAACAAACGTACACTTACCGTTTGCTTGTTTGGATTGAGCCCCTCAACGTTTGACAAGTAGAAACACATGATTATACTACGAACAAAGGAAGTTTATCATCGAAGATAATCCTTCCTAATATTAACCACTTCTAGCGAAAAAAATTAAACTGTACATTATACGTCTTGTTCATAACCTCGGACACTTAAGCGTATTACCTGTCAAATTATTAGGGTTAAAATTCGTATTGGTCCTTTGACAAAGAAACGTAATCTAGGAAGATGACGAATTGGAACGTTTAGGAAGGGCAATTTTTGGTCAGTACAGAGTAGATGTCGGTTAGTCAAGGTCCCGTATCATCTTCAGCCTCGCCGGTTCCGACCTTGAAGGCTTCAGTGAGTGCCGGCAGGGCCCTCCCAATGTCAACAGACACCGCCAATTAATAAAACCGTGGTGTAGCATATTTTAGGTCAGGAGCGCCGCAGGGGAGCGCTTTCAGCGCTCTATTGTTTTTAGCTGATCGTATATTACTGAATATTATGGTATCTTATAAAAAGGATTCATCCGCAAGATATTTCTTTTGTAAATTTTATCCACCTCCCTGTGTGAAAATGCTTTATATATTTATCAAGGCTTCTTCCGGCAACACCAATTAAAAATTCATTTTGAAAATGTTATAGCCTAAACTAGCCAAAACATCAACTCAAGATGTAACTCAATGAAGATTGGTATAATTTTAGTGTCTTTCGGCAAAGCTATATGACATGACTAATGTTAATTCCCAAATTTTCTTCCATTTATTGTGTCTTGTAGCATTGTGATTAATTTTAAACTTGTACTCAGTTAAATCCATTTTACAAGGAACACTTCTACCTCAAAACTTAAAAGCGACAGAAAGCAGTAAAATAAAATAAAATAAAAATGTCATTCTGCTGGTGCTGGGTTTGACCCATTTCGAGGCAAAATTTGAGGAATGTCGATCTAGTGTCTTGGTTTCCACTTTCTGACCGGGTATCGATCGCGAAAGCTTCCTCTCGATGGCACCAGTATCCAGGGAAACCACATCGTCTTCGACTGCTAATGGCCGTTTTCACATTTCCGCATTTTTTATTGCTCAATTGTCTAGCGTGCTTTCTAATTGTTGCGGAGATATTGTACCGTCAGCTGCATGACAACTGAATTTTGATTTGTTCATTTATAATTTCCTCAGTTATTTATACGAGTACTGTTGTTTTGTAGCTTTCTATTTAAGACCAAACTTAATCGGATTAGTAGCTAAACTACGCACTATCTTAACACAGTACGAGTTCCATTTGTATAATTAAATGTGTGCAATGAGTGAAAGTTTTGACTATCGCTGTCAATAGGTGTTTTGATCCCTTTAGGGTGTATGCCATCCTAAAGAGATTGTATAGGAGTTGTTGAGATTTGCCAACATTTCTGAGATATTGCAGCACTCTATCTTCAGGGCGATCCAACTCTATTTTCGCCGAATAAAACTATTTGAAAAACGTGCAGTACGTGCAAGAATCGCCCTGAAGATGGAGTATAGTATTATGTTTTTGAAACGTAGTCTAACCTCAACGATTGTATACTAGCATTGACTTTGTATACTTCGTGAGTAGACTTCTCATAGCATAGGCGTGTTTGAAGAATATTGACGGTGGTGCGATCTCGTGCGGCGTCCATCGAAGTACTCGTAACGTATAGATAAATCAGTATTACCACTCTTCTAAACCAAGGATGAAACATTTTATAACTGAAAGTTATGTTTATGTTTTGGTAAAATGTTTTGGCAGCACTGTAAATTCAGCTGAAAACATCGATGGCAGAGACTCTGGTGCGGCGTCCACCGAACTTCCAAATTTTTGCCTCAAACTAAATGTATTGGATGAGAGGTCTATTCACGTTAGTGTGCATAGTCAATGATACTAGTCTATACAAAAACCATCGTTATATAAAAATAACGTTTACTTCCTTTGCAAAAAAAAAAAACAAAAACAAAAAAAACCGAAAATAGCTTAGTCATATCGACAAATCAGCTTCATGAGCAATGTTTGAGCTTATTTATCTTTTCGTGGCTTGAGTTGTAAATTAATGACATGCGTTGTGTTAATATTTATTTGTTTTATTATTATTTTTATTTTAATTTTTCACTTCAATTCATTCAATAAAGTGATTAAAGCATGACTTTCCTTGCTCTGCAAGATTTGAATTATTTCATGCACATTTCATTTTCCAATACATAGTGTTTGTTGCAGTAAGTTCATAATTAAGAAAATTATAACAAATTATAAAAAATCCAACCTGTTGTAAAATTGTTGAATAAATGAGGATTTGTTGTCATGTATATAATATTATTATGTCTAAAACCTGCGGCTTCGTTGATTTTGCACCCCAGCCCACCCTGCCCACCCCCCTAGTTGGACCTAGACATGGCGTTCTTGTTTTTAAACTACTCTAAGTAAAATGCGGTATTGAATTTAATCTAGACTTTATATTCTTTCCTATGGAAAATAAATGAATAAAGTTT
The DNA here is from genome assembly GCA_030545055.2 of Neoaliturus tenellus. Classification (NCBI taxonomy): domain Eukaryota; kingdom Metazoa; phylum Arthropoda; class Insecta; order Hemiptera; family Cicadellidae; genus Neoaliturus; species Neoaliturus tenellus. Next base: position 23,723,961 of record CM061535.1, read on the forward strand.
CAATCTACAATGAATTTGATCTCTTCGTCCCTTAAAAAAATATTCACTCACATTTACTTGCCAAAATGGACTTCAAAATACAATGACACCCACGATCTTTTTAGCCGTAGCCGAAGCCGGAGCGGCGGGCCTGGTGCAGGGCCGCGGGTACAGGCACGGCGTGGCGGCGCTTCGGCTTTCCAAGTGACATATCACGATTCCCAACCATGTGCAACCACATATATTGTGTGTCCCACACACCATTGTCTCATGTCGTCATTCGCTCCCTCGGCTGGTGCCGCTAATCACAACCACATATATTGTGTGTCCCACACCCCATTGTCTCATGTCGTCATTCGCTCCCTCGGCTGGTGCCGCTAAGCACAACCACATATATTGTGTGTCCCACACCCCATTGTCCCATGTCGTCATTCACTCCCTCGGCTGGTGCCGCTAAGCACAACCACATATATTGTGTGTCCCACACCCCATTGTCCCATGTCGTCATTCGCTCCCTCGGCTGGTGCCGCTAAGCACAACCACATATATTGTGTGTCCCACACACAGTTGTCCCATTTCATTCACTCCCTCGGCTGGTGCCGCTAATCACAACCACATATATTGTGTGTCCCACACCCCATTGTCTCATGTCGTCATTCGCTCCCTCGGCTGGTGCCGCTAAGCACAACCACATATATTGTGTGTCCCACACCCCATTGTCTCATGTCGTCATTCGCTCCCTCGGCTGGTGCCGCTAATCACAACCACATATATTGTGTGTCCCACACCCCATTGTCTCATGTCGTCATTCGCTCCCTCGGCTGGTGCCGCTAAGCACAACCACATATATTGTGTGTCCCACACCCCATTGTCCCATGTCGTCATTCACTCCCTCGGCTGGTGCCGCTAAGCACAACCACATATATTGTGTGTCCCACACCCCATTGTCCCATGTCGTCATTCGCTCCCTCGGCTGGTGCCGCTAAGCACAACCACATATATTGTGTGTCCCACACACAGTTGTCCCATTTCATTCACTCCCTCGGCTGGTGCCGCTAATCACAACCACATATATTGTGTGTCCCACACCCCATTGTCTCATGTCGTCATTCGCTCCCTCGGCTGGTGCCGCTAAGCACAACCACATATATTGTGTGTCCCACACCCCATTGTCTCATGTCGTCATTCGCTCCCTCGGCTGGTGCCGCTAAGCACAACCACATATATTGTGTGTCCCACACCCCATTGTCTCATGTCGTCATTCGCTCCCTCGGCTGGTGCCGCTAATCACAACCACATATATTGTGTGTCCCACACCCCATTGCCTCATGTCGTCATTCGCTCCCTCGGCTGGTGCCGCTAATCACAACCACATATATTGTGTGTCCCACACCCCATTGTCTCATGTCGTCATTCGCTCCCTCGGCTGGTGCCGCTAAGCACAACCACATATATTGTGTGTCCCACACCCCATTGTCTCATGTCGTCATTCGCTCCCTCGGCTGGTGCCGCTAATCACAACCACATATATTGTGTGTCCCACACCCCATTGTCTCATGTCGTCATTCGCTCCCTCGGCTGGTGCCGCTAAGCACAACCACATATATTGTGTGTCCCACACCCCATTGTCTCATGTCGTCATTCGCTCCCTCGGCTGGTGCCGCTAAGCACAACCACATATATTGTGTGTCCCACACCCCATTGTCTCATGTCGTCATTCGCTCCCTCGGCTGGTGCCGCTAAGCACAACCACATATATTGTGTGTCCCACACACCATTGTCTCATGTCGTCATTCACTCCCTCGGCTAGTGCCGCTAAGCACAACCACATATATTGTGTGTCCCACACACCATTGTCTCATGTCGTCATTCGCTCCCTCGGCTGGTGCCGCTAAGCACAACCACATATATTGTGTGTCCCACACACAGTTGTCCCATTTCATTCACTCCCTCGGCTGGTGCCGCTAATCACAACCACATATATTGTGTGTCCCACACACAGTTGTCCCATTTCATTCGCTCCCTCGGCTGGTGCCGCTAAGCACAACCACATATATTGTGTGTCCCACACACAGTTGTCCCATTTCATTCGCTCCCTCGGCTGTTGCCGCTAAGCACAACCACATATATTGTGTGTCCCACACACCATTGCCTCATGTCGTCATTCGCTCCCTCGGCTGGTGCCGCTAAGCACAACCACATATATTGTGTGTCCCACACACAGTTGTCCCATTTCATTCACTCCCTCGGCTGGTGCCGCTAAGCACAACCACATATATTGTGTGTCCCACACCCCATTGTCTCATGTCGTCATTCGCTCCCTCGGCTGGTGCCGCTAAGCACAACCACATATATTGTGTGTCCCACACACCATTGTCTCATGTCGTCATTCACTCCCTCGGCTAGTGCCGCTAAGCACAACCACATATATTGTGTGTCCCACACACCATTGTCTCATATCGTCATTCGCTCCCTCGGCTGGTGCCGCTAAGCACAACCACATATATTGTGTGTCCCACACACAGTTGTCACATTTCTTTCACTCCCTCGGCTGGTGCCGCTAATCACAACCACATATATTGTGTGTCCCACACACAGTTGTCCCATTTCATTCGCTCCCTCGGCTGGTGCCGCTAAGCACAACCACATATATTGTGTGTCCCACACACAGTTGTCCCATTTCATTCGCTCCCTCGGCTGTTGCCGCTAAGCACAACCACATATATTGTGTGTCCCACACACCATTGCCTCATGTCGTCATTCGCTCCCTCGGCTGGTGCCGCTAAGCACAACCACATATATTGTGTGTCCCACACACAGTTGTCCCATTTCATTCACTCCCTCGTCTGGTGCCGCTAAGCACAACCACATATATTGTGTGTCCCACACACCATTGTCTCATGTCGTCATTCGCTCCCTCGGCTGGTGCCGCTAGAACAACCACATATATTGTGTGTCCCACACCCCATTGTCCCATGTCGTCATTCGCTCCGATTTACTGATTTTGTAAACTGATTTGTTCGGTGTAAACAGATCTTTTGATCAGCCGTTATATTGTAATGTTCGATAGTAAATAATTCTGCTAAAACAATGAAATTTGGGTTGTAAATAAATAGTAAATTGTAAATCAATAATATTTTTAACCTAGGCCCTACCATATACGATTAAAATTTAAGGTATAGTAAATTGTTACGTTATTCTTGTGTAGGCGAAGGAACCTTTACAACATTACACATTTCATTTGTGTTAAACATAGTTATACAAAAAGCAACCAAATTTGATTTAGCACTGTAGTTTTGGACAGATTTGGATATTGCTTAGCTAGTCCGTTATTTATTTATGGTTCCAAAACCAGTAAAGTGTCTACAGTACTCTCAGTAGACATTTTGGCTGCTGAATTGTTATACATTAAAATCCATAAATAGACAAGAACTAAGGTCGACCTTGCCGCCGCCGCGCCGCATTGACAGTTCCCCCACATCGCCTGGTTGGCTGCAAGAACACTTGTGGTGTGCCCCAAGGTTCCATTGCACCTACGCGCCACCAAACGCATTCTTAATATTTCCTGCCCGTACTTCGTGACTTTGCCACGTTTTTCCATGCAAACTTTTTGTATGTCGAAATAAAAAAATTAAAACCAATTAAAGGGTGACGAAAATTGGCTTGTTTTAAACAAAACTAATTGTTAAAAATTTCACTACGACATTTCGGGAGACGTTCGGGTCCCGTCATAGGTGAAGGAAATTTATGAGATAAAAAATTAGCCCTGACACACCAGGCGAACCTCTCCAGAACCATAAATAAAACTAGAAAAAAACAGCCCGGCATTACTTCCCTCCTGCTCCCTGCGTACTTGACGAATATTCAGTGGAATTCGATGACTTAATCATTTTTTTACCATAAGTTTTACTATTATAATGGGATTGTGTATGTGTAAGTTTGCTGTCATGGCGTTGTTATAAGTTAATGTCTACCCAGTAAAGGTACAAAACTTTATCGAGTAGTTTTTTTTAAAAAGGGGATACAAAGGGCTTTTTTTATTACTTTTGGAATAAACATATGGGAAGCATATTTTTGGATTTGTTACGTAACCAAAGTTTAACTGAGGTAATTATCAAAATATCAAATTATTTGTTTTAAAGTATTTCAAGTGGTTTCAGTTGCAGTTCATGGATGAAAAAAGAAGGTCATAAAACACTTAAACACATTTTTGACCTTTTAAATGTCATAAACTCTTTTCTTAGGCCGATCATTCTGGTTTTTGAACTTAGGCCTCTGACCTGATAAATATAACATGCAGTACACCTTGATTTAATCATCGAAATTGGAGTTTCCTCTCAAAAGTTGTAGTGTTCACGAGATACATATACCGTATATGAATTTGTACGAACGGTGTTAGCGACCTTAATACGAAGAAAGCACCATTGTCCCGGGCTTTACTGTGACTGCTTGACTACTACTGTAATCGCGTATTCCCTATTGGCTAGCAAATTCGCTTAGGAAAAAAAACAGACTACTGTTAAAAATGAAATGAGACACACAGTGCACTAATCGGTTTACACAACAAACACATGTCGCAAAACGGCAAGGATTGGTGCGGAACCCACGGACTTTATAAGTTCACTGATCAGTGATGATCTGCGAATAAGTGGGTGAATAAGTAAATAAGTGGGTTAGGGTTCACAATAATTTCTCAAATATCAAAACAAACTCACCATCAGTGACAATGAACTTTCAGCAAAAAAATATTTGTCAAAATAATCTTAATCCTATATTGTTTATACAATTTATCCGTAGTCATAAAAATAATTTCTTCAATTTCAAAACTTTTTTACTCTCATCTTCGCGACAGAGGAATGTGTTATTCTATGATAACTCAAGCAAGACCAGATGCATATTATTCTCTGGAACCCTACTGACCAGTATTCCAGCATGGAGGGCCGGTAGTCGCACATGTGTTCTGTTTTGGAGGTCAACTCCTGTCCGGTGCGGCGCATTCCTGGCGTTCTTTCATTTCCGGTTTGGCAATTACCTCCAAACGTTTTGTCATTTAATCGAAATCTTTCAATTATTAGGTTTGAAAAGTTTTGAATCTGTTATTAATAAATACAATTTCTTAAATGAAGTGATTTACTCCATTTTTTTTTTAATTGGCGCCTATCTGTCTATAAAAAAACAAAGCGTGACCTATAATAATTTTCATTCTTAGAAAGAGCATATTTTAACAAATTTTCAAATGGTGACTTACAGGGGGCGAATACTGGTCGAGGGGTATAGGGATTTTAGGGGAGAGGGCTTCAAACGTGATTTTGAAGCTTAAGTGTGTGCTGTCATTTTATCCTGGTTTTTAATCAATATGTCTGAGCAGTTTTTGAGAAACAGATTTTTTACGTTTTTTAGACTTTTTTGTGTACTATTCATAAAAATACAACAACTGAAAAAGCCATGGAATTAATGTGTATTTTGAAACTTAACATGCCAAATTTTATCAAAATTGTTTACTTTTGGGACCTTCGATTTCTAGCTTTAGTAACACACACATACATTTGCACACGCGCTGTTATTTTTATTTAAAATTTGTTACAGAGTCATTGAAATATCATTTATATGAAATAATGCTTATGACCCATTAGATACATACCCAAGACTGTTGCGGAACGTTTACATTAATGTTTATTTTTACATTTTGATTATGGCCGTTATAGTAAGGTAATTCTCGTTGTCTTTAAAAACAACACGACAAAGTTCTGTTTTACAGAAAAGGGTCTACAATAAGAATAAAAATTATTTTTGAAAGTGCCAAAAGGTGAACAATGGATCGTTACTAAGGTGTAATGACTGATCGTGTCTATGGGAGATTTAATTCAATGATCTTTTCTATTTACAAGGGGGACTCGCGGTAACGCGTTCGACACCTAGTAACATCGGTCCACCCGTTAGAGTGAGCTTCCACGGTAGTATATATGTTAACAAAGCTCGTTCCGAAACATGTGAGAACCTCAAACTTTGAGCTCGACTTTTCTCTCAATTTCTGTATAAAACTCTTCCATAACCTTTTAAACTTTCTTATAACTAATATAACATTCGAGGTACACTATTGTTTTTGTTTGGTTTAGTTTAAAAGTTAAATATAACCAAAATCCCATAAGCCCAATGTTAAAAAATTACAGAACACGATCAAGAAGTTGTAACTGTTGCCACTAGACTTCGCTGTGTTCTACGTAGCGATTGAGTTGCACCTACAGGCCACCAGAGGTAGATGGAGTCGCCCGCTTGGACGCTGTCAAAACATTGCAATCAAAATAAAGGTTGTCTGCAACACCCTGTTCCCTAGGCTCATGACAAAATCTTTGGCCTATTATATCTGAATCTTAAATACGACTTTCTCTAAAACTTTTTTCCTATAAAATTCACATGACCAATAAATAAAAACACTTCCTCGCAGACTAACCTTTTGATGTCATGAATTTCAAACAAAAGTGCTATTCTATGAATTTATATTTTTCACAGTGAAATTATCGTAAATAGAACGAAGTTTTTTCATTGGAACTCCTAATTTATAGTTCTGGGATAAAATACGTATATCAGATTCTGTGCTATAAAAAACCTTTCCTTGTTAAAATCATTAATAAGAATTCTAAAGATTTTGAAATAGGTAGAAATAAAATGTTGAAAACAACTATAACAACTGCCAATTTACTGCTCAAGTAGGCCTACTTAAAATGTAGTTTACAGATAAATGAAAATAATTATAAGATATAACCTGAATTTGGTTAACACTTAATTTAATGGCAAAAACAAAAGAATTGTTAGAAGTGACAAAATCGTCAGCAAATAACTATTGAAGAAAAGCCCGCACCTGTTAACAAGTGCTGGTTTAACCAGTACTTTTTGTAGTCAGCATCTTTACAAATAATAAAATCTGGAAATCTATGAGTTGTCAAATTGTTGTTTTTGTCCTTTTCTCCATTCAATAGCCTGTAGCGTTCAGTTTGATTTATGATTAACAGCGATGATTGAGTTAATTGTCAAATATCACTAGTATTTTGTTTACCGAACACAAAAATATCCTTAAATTTCCATAGAAAACAATCGCAACAAGTTCGGATTCACTTTGTTCCTGAGAAATTATAATTAAAAAAAAATCGTAAGCTATCATGCATTTTGAGAAGTATATTTATTAAGTTTTGTAACAATATAAACAGTGTAAACAGTTTCATAAAGCCCTTTCAACAGTTAGTTTTTATTCAAGAAACTTATTCAGCTATCTCTCTCAGCCAGGGCAGGAATATTCTACCGCAGAACCGTGCCGCACCGGACGCCGCGCGCCGACCGCTGGCAGGGCGGTGGATGAAAGGGTATATTCGCAGATCCTATCGGAGGGAACTTGTGACCATTTTCAACCTGGCCCGTGGAGGAATTGGTATTTTTTAGGGATTTTTTAAAACCGTGGATAAAGTGGTCAAATAATTTATGAAAGATCTTAAGGTGCAGCTATACAGCAACGTCACGTCCATCACACTCGGCGGCGATTCCGTTTCAGTGCTATTCAACAACGTCAAAATTCGCATTCGCCCTGGACGTCGCGTCGCGTCCATTCTGAAAAGCGCGGATAATTCCCGCCAATGTCTCAGTCTCAGTGTTGCAATAATGGACGAGTGTTGTTCGTCAACGAGTTACGACGCCGACGAGAAGTTTTTGGTCATTCTCGAAGTATACTGACGAACAAATTGTGTTCAGATAAATATAAACAACCGTTGTCAACACGTAGAATTTACGTACAATATCTGACTAGGGTTGTATATGGAATGAAATTGATCCATATCCCTATGTTATGATCGATGTGTTACAAGAAAAAAAAACTGAAGAAAAAATAAATCGTTCTTATTATCAGAACTGTTTAGTTGTGTGCTTATTACAGTAATTTCCTTCTTCTAACATTGCTCATATAAAGTTTAGACGAAGGGTCGTAAATTACTTTGAATTTTTTGTACCAAACTGATTGTATCTCATCATCCATGGTGATCACAACCCACAATAAACCACTCAGCGCAGACCACTCACTCTTATCAACTGATAAGAACTAGAGGGAGGTAAACAAAACAAACATTCGGACAAAAGCCACCCTTCTTGTCATCGGTCTCGAAGTTTCCCGTTGTGTTCGAAGATCGAGGCGAACGCTGAACGGCCGAGTGGATGTTGGTATAGCGGCTATACAGCAACGTCACGTCACGTCACATCCACATTTTCACCGATTCGCATCCGAATGCTTTTCAGAGCGTTCGATTCCGGCCGTGACGTGACGTGACATTGCCGTATGTATAGCCGGTTACATTTGATTGCACAGGGAGCATAGCAAGCCGAACGTGGACGGGACGGGACGTGACGTGATGTGACGTGACATTGCCGTATGTATAGCCGGTTACATTTGATTGCACAGGGAGCATAGCAAGCCGATCGTGGACGGGACTTGACGTGACGTGACGTCACGTTCCTGTATAGCAGCACCTTAGTGCATTTGGCACGAAAAAATTCCTTTGCAAATCCAACGAAACTAGACTAAGAGAATGTGTAACTGAATTTTTCCCTGGCACCTTCGGCCCGTGATGAGCTGCCGTTGCGGAGGTTGGCTCCTTATGTTCTTCCCCTCATTGGCCGTAATCTAGGCTTTAATTGGCAAGGCCAGAGTTCAACTGCAAACGTCCTTCATGACGTGGTGACCGGGCGTCGTTCTTATCAGGTCCAGGTCACATACTTTTTTTTATCGGATGCGTTATCAAAGGCTCGGTCACGTATCATACCTGGCGTACACTGCCTGATCAGGTCACGAACTCTTTCACGTTATCTACATCGGGGTAACACACACTACCTGAGGCCGATATTATCAGGTTACTCACTGATCGGTTTATCTGTTGCTTCACCTGCCGGTCTCATCTTATAATACATGGCCACCGATATATTGGAAATCTATTGGTAGTAATTCATTGATCAGAAAATGTGCGGGGGAAATATCATTTGTTTTCTTACATGAGTATATTTTGATTCTATAATACTTCAGTTACTGTAAAAATTTGGCTTATCATCAATTTCGTTTAACATAGAACTATAGCGTATTCAGCTCCCTTAGGACAGTTGTTAGTTTCATTTTATTTACTACCTAATTCTTAAATTAGAAGTCTTAAATTTTTGGGCTGTACATTTTTAATAATGACTTATGTAATGTGAAGCTTTACACTTCGTTGAGCAATAGATTCTTTTTAGCTCAAAACACAAGATTGGTGGATACTTTCGATTTAATTTTCTGTCTATGTGATTATGTGTCTATCATAATCTGTGAACTAGGGTGCGCATTGTAAGGTCATAAAATCTCCAAAACAAAACTTCCGTTCACTATAGCGTTCAATGAAAAGATCACTTATACATTAAGGTTTTCTATCTCTATGGACGACGCTCTAATTGTTTATGTTGGAATTATTTTTCGATGACACTGTGTTTATGGCTACTGGCTACCTGGCACTATAGCACCGTTTATACCAGATAACTTTCTCTGTTTGGTATAGGGTGTCAACAGTGACATCACGTACCTTACCTGACGCCGTTCTTATCGGGTCACTTACTCATCGGTGTATCTGTTGATATCTGTGACAAGGTCAAGGTCACAAACTGGATGATCGTTATAAGTGCGCTGGCTGTTTTATTCGAAAAATATAAGAGGAATTTTAAAATAAACGGTATCAGTTAACTGACACATACTTTCTCCCAACAATATAAAAAAGATGTTAAAAGCTTCAAACATTAATGTCTTGATGACTCAGTCGGATAGCTACCGGCTGAGCAGCGCTCGTTTGACCCTACGCGCGTCTGTGACTTTTAACAACGTACTGTGTTTACCGCTAAACGAAAAATTGAATTTTCTCCGCAACCACTTGACGTAGAGCAATAATTAAAAATACTGGATTATTTAGTTTTTTGAGCTTGATTTAATGGTGATAAGTAAAATTTACTTCAAGACAACAGCTATTTTGAAAATCCAAAAAATTGATTTTTGAAACACTTTTTACTCCATAACTTTTGAACGCGGATTTTCCCGGAGATGCGGGTGGTGTCATTTTATTCACCATTTTAAGCTTAATAAACCACAAAATTTTAATCAAAATCGTTTGAGCCGTTTTTGAGAAATTTTGATTTTTGACGATTTTTGGGGGTAAAATACCCTTAAAAATCAAAAATTCAAAAAAATGAAAAAAACGCCTGGAATTATCGTGGATTTGGACCTATGTACCAAATTTAATTAAAATCGGACCATTAGGGCATTCTCTAGCTCTGTTTACATCCTGACACACACACACACAGACAGACATCACTCCGAAAACCACTTTTTTGGACTCGAGGGGAACCAAAATGGATAAATCCACCAACAACTCAAATTCGAAAATTTTGACGAAAACAATACTTTCTCCATATACTATGGTATAGAGGGAGAAAGTAAAAGTAAAGCAACTAATAGATTTTTTAATTTTTTCCAAAAGTTTTCCTATTCCACAACTACCAACTTAAAATATTTAATACGGACCTCCCTCATTTTTATGAAAATTTTTTACTGTACATATACATAATTTTAAGACTTCTTTATTCTTTTTCTCTATAGTTAATGGTTAAGGAAGTTAGCTGCAATTGAAGATCCTTTTACAGTAGTCCCTTAATGGGACATGGGACAAACTTTTTGTCTGTATCTGCCAAACTATTCAGCAAAATAAAAAAATATTCAAGAATGAAAATGTTTTTAAACAACGATCTAAGAACATTATGATACTGTAGTTTGAATCGCCATTCACGCATCAATAAACTTATTTTCCAATAAGGCGGACAAATACATAAAATTTATATAGATTGAATATTGCACTATTACGAGAAAAAGTTCTTAAAACGTAATTTTAAGATATGTTTATTTTTGAATATTTTTGTTATTTTATTGAATGGTTTCGTAGATACAAGCAATTAATGAAAAAATGGCCTACCTGACATGCTTGCTCCTCAATGTCCTTAGATTGTATAATTCAGCATTATGGTATACTTTTCCCTTGTTGATTTTTTATTGATGATTTCAGATTGCCGAAGAAGTGACCAGAAAGAAGGCTGAATACCAGAAGCAGTTGGAGAATTATAGGCTGATGAGATCTCGTTTTGAAGAGCACTATGTCAAATGTAGGTATCAAACTTCCAAGTCATAAAATTAATCATACTAAGCTTGTTTTATGACGAGGGTAAATATTTAGGCCATCTTTTACATTTTGTTTAAAACTGACTAAGTGCTTGAAACTTCTTTTCTCAATTTCAAATTATCATTCCAAACATGAAATCATCATCTGTATAAATGCTATGTAAAGTACTCAGTCAAAGCAATTAGTACTACAGCTGCAACAATAATTATTGCAACACCAACTGAAATGGTAGTTTTTATTTTACTAGCAACCACGGTGTAACGGGTTGGGATTTGTACACAACTATATGCAATACCAATCAAAGAAAAGTATTTTTAGTAAGGCCTGCCTTTAACCTTTACTAATTCTATTGTTGTGTCGTTTGTTTATTCTTTGCTATTAAGTTGCAGCAAAACGAATTATTGATATGTTTGCTTCTGGTTGTTGTTTGAACAAAGCAAAAAAGATTACAAGTATAAAACTCGAAAATTTTTAAAGCAAAATGAAGAACTTGCATACCTATATTTTTCTTGAAAACGTAAAACTGTAATATATTATGTTAAAACCAATTTGAAAATTTAAAGTCACATTTTAAGTTTGTCTAAATTTTGGAATTTTCAACTGAATTTGATGTTCCTAATAAATTTTAATTAATGGTCGAGTCATACTGCTATCAAACACTTCAAGAGCTTCATCTACTATACAGTCATGCGACCATTATGCAAAATGTCTACATTACCTGAAGATATTTAAATTTGAACCCACCAAACGTGTTTACGTGGTTTTGGTTTTCCTGGTGATTGGTTTTGCGCCGTAGGACAGCAACATGGTCCGAGTAATTTCTACCATTGTTGACTGATGAGCTATTGTTTCATATTCTTCTATAGCTGTTGGCTTGCGTTCATATAGGCTACAGGTAACACCATCAGCAAATTATTGATAATGAATAATTTAGACAATTCAATGAATTGTTTAAATTACTTTATTACCTCTAATAATAAAATTGTGTACAAACATAATAGGAGGTGTGGTGTGAAATTGAAGGTGAAAAACGATTTTGTTATTTTCTCGAGACACTTGAAAAGAAAGAAAGGAGTGTATTTTTTAAAGAAACTTTACAAACAAAAGTGTTATTTGTATCATTGATTCTGGCTGTCTTGATTCAGTGAGTTCAATTGGGTAATTGTCAAAAACTAACACGATAGGCCAACTTATATAACTATTAGGACGTGATAGTGCTGTAATTTCCGTCACTTCGATGATTTAAGTTATGATGGGGAAATAAAGTCTTCCAAACTTCTGTAAAACAAATAAAACTTCTCAGCTATTAGTGTAGGCCATTGGTCCTAGTTAAAAAGTAGATTGGATGAAACAATTCAGTAGGATGGTTTTGTACCTTTCTAGTCAATAGGCCTACAACGTGTTTTGGACTGACATGGAAAATAGGTATAAAGTCCTGGTATGATTATGAGTGGGGTATTGGTGTTGTATTCTGCATTGCGAGATCAGAGGACCCGCCTGTGCCCGGGCCGGTGTTGGTGTTGTATTCTGCAGTGCGAGATCAGAGGACCCGACAGTTCCGGTGTTGGTGTTGTATTCTGCAGTGCGAGATCAGAGGACCCACCTGTGCCCGGGCCGGTGTTGGTGTTGTATTCTGCAGTGCGAGATCAGAGGACCCGCCAGTTCCGGTGTTGGTGTTGTATTCTGCAGTGCGAGATCAGAGGACCCGCCTGTGCCCGGGCCGGTGTTGGTGTTGTATTCTGCAGTGCGAGATCAGAGGACCCGCCAGTTCCGGTGTTGGTGTTGTATTCTGCAGTGCCAGATCAGAGGACCCGCCTGTGCCCGGGCCGGTGTTGGTGTTGTATTCTGCAGTGCGAGATCAGAGGACCCGCCAGTTCCGGTGTTGGTGTTGTATTCTGCAGTGCGAGATCAGAGGACCCACCTGTGCCCGGGCCGGTGTTGGTGTTGTATTCTGCAGTGCGAGATCAGAGGACCCGCCTGTGCCCTGTGCCGGTGTTGGTGTTGTATTCTGCAGTGCGAGATCAGAGGACCCGCCTGTGCCCGGGCCGGTGTTGGTGTTGTATTCTGCAGTGCGAGATCAGAGGACCCGCCAGTTCCGGTGTTGGTGTTGTATTCTGCAGTGCGAGATCAGAGGACCCGCCTGTGCCCGGGCCGGTGTTGGTGTTGTATTCTGCAGTGCGAGATCAGAGGACCCGCCAGTTCCGGTGTTGGTGTTGTATTCTGCAGTGCGAGATCAGAGGACCCGCCTGTGCCCTGTGCCGGTGTTGGTGTTGTATTCTGCAGTGCGAGATCAGAGGACCCGCCAGTTCCGGTGTTGGTGTTGTATTCTGCAGTGCGAGATCAGAGGACCCGCCTGTGCCCTGTGCCGGTGTTGGTGTTGTATTCTGCAGTGCGAGATCAGAGGACCCGCCAGTTCCGGTGTTGGTGTTGTATTCTGCAGTGCGAGATCAGAGGACCCGCCAGTTCCGGTGTTGGTGTTGTATTCTGCAGTGCGAGATCAGAGGACCCGCCTGTGCCCGGGCCGGTGTTGGTGTTGTATTCTGCAGTGCGAGATCAGAGGACCCGCCAGTTCCGGTGTTGGTGTTGAATTCTGCAGTGCGAGATCAGAGGACCCGCCAGTTCCGGTGTTGGTGTTGTATTCTGCAGTGCGAGATCAGAGGACGCGCCTGTGCCCGGACCAGTTTAGGTGTTGTATTCTCATAGATATATACATTTTACATTTATTTTATTTTACATTTATACATTTTACATTTATTTTAGTTATATATATATTAGATATATACATGTATTTACTAATACACCTGGATCGGTAACTCCATGTTGCGAAAACGAGCCGTTACCCCCCACCACTAGCCAGTATTCGTGGTCAGTGTTGCCAACCCTGTGTGAGTAATTATGTACTGTAATTTAAATAAATAAATTAATTAATTGATTAAACTACAGTAATACTGTATTTTTTAATCTTCCTTACCAATGAAAATAATAAATTTCAGCATTATGAATATGTTACTAATACAACCAAAAGCTGCACAGTAAGAACCATCTTTCATCATCATAATCATAATTGAAAATTTAAAATAATGTAGGCAAACAAGAATGCAGCTGACGCACCGACAACAATCATGTCAGCTGTTATTCAGCGCGGTGCGGCGGCGGCGCAGCCGCGGTAAAACTGGCTAGTGGTGGGGGAAGACGGCTCGTTTTTAGCGCTATTCCGCCATTTCAGTTACCGATCCAGGTGTATTAGTATATATATCTATGTGTATTCTGCGGTGCGAGATCAGAGGACCCGCCTGTGCCCAGGCCGGTGTTGCCGTCGCCGATCCGGTTTGCTGTGGGAGTTGGCAGTAGAACGTCCGGTCCGGCGGTCCGTCAACACTTCCCAGGGCCGTATTTCTAAATAGGCTGAAAAGGCTGGAGCCTATAGCGGCAAAATTTCAGGGGCGGCACTTTGGCAATTTACAAAAAATGGAAAATATTTTTACTACTTAAATAACAGAAACTTCTTTAAGCCCATTATTCTGATTGGAAGTAAATTCATTTGAGGCAATGGAAATGAATTTATTCTTTTAATATGAATTTACTTCAAACATTTTTGTAACACATTTTTCATGTAGGGTAATTGTATAAGGACAATCGCAGTTTGTATAGGCCTTTAGAAGGAGGGAACTACACTAGAGCTCCCAGTGTTTACATTCGCAACTACTGATTTCCTTTCTTCTTTCTAAAACATTTTAATGAATTGACGAATGGATTGGCTACAAAATATAGCATACGTATGGTTTTGATTTATAAAATAAACTCCCCCATGAAAAAATATTAGATAGGCAACTTTATGGAGTCCATGAAGTTGATTTATTTAAAATTATGTTTTATTTTAAAACATAAGTCGTCATGGCGGCGCCGCGCTGTTGCCAATTCTTTAGCTTTGTCAAGTGGTGAATGTCCTATTATTTATATTTTTGTAAGATTTAAGTTAACTTACACAGAAAAGTGCAGGTCTACGTAAATTTACTACCGTAATTGATGAAAATTAATTCAATTTTCATTAATTCAAATTTCAATTTAATTTAAAGTCGTTCGAACTATGTTTTGTAGCTTGTGACAAAACCAACATTATTATTGGGCTGACAGTTGGGTCTACCTACACTGTCTTGCCTGTCCGCTGTTCTAGCTGCTCCTGTGAAGTTACTTTTTTATCATTTGTGTTATGATTCCTGGTTAAAACAATTATTCAATTAAAGAATACACAGATCATAAACGTTTTTGGTACTTGCCATAGTTTTTGGTATATTGAGACATACTGTGCCGTACTTTTAGGCGAATATGCTCCAAAGAGGAACAATAAAAACTATGTATGTGTCTGTCCCTAAGTAGTTGGAGGGGGAAGGGGGCGGCAGAAAATGGACAGCCTACAGGCGGCAAAATCTTAAATCCGGCCCTGACACTTCCGGAAATGTTGACAGAAATGACAGACGTGTAGACATTGTGGATGGATACATTGTTGACAGTTTATATTTAATATACCCTTTAAGAATTTATATCCTATTCATTAATAACGTCTTTGCCTTTAGAAAATAATAATTTGATTTTGAGCTCTGTTTGAAAATGGAAAATTCGAGTGCTGCATTTAGAAAGATTATCGAGAAGTTAATATATGTGAAAATTAACTACTTCGGAAACATTGTTAATTGAATTAGGGATCTACTTTTGCTTTTTTACAACAGCCAGTCTAACTTAATATAAATTCACAGAAACGTAGAAAATCAACTGTCCATTTTCGTCCACTTATCCTTTTAATGAACTTGTGATTAAAATTCTATGGTATAGGTTATATATTTAAAGAAAGGGAATTTCTTTACTATGTATGTCGAATGAGTTGTAGTTAATGTTTGGTATCTTTTGCATAATTGAAAACCTTAAATCGCCACAAACAACTTGAACTCTTATGAACTTTTACTCCACGCAATGATAAAAAACCACTGCCCGCGACCGACTATTTATTTCCACAGCCTGAACGAGAATAATAAATTAGATGTTATGCCTAGGCCTACTAATACTTTTTTTAAATAAAAAAGTTAGAAACATTTACTGTAAAGTTTTGTAACAAGAAAGCGTGTGTAGGCCCTATACCTTTTCCGTCATTTGCTATGGGGACATTGAAAATATTTTATGACAATTGAAAAAGTGTACTGTATTTCCCAATGTTATTGATTAGGAATATCCCCTAAGCCCTTGAATTTTACTACAGGACGGAGTATCCACCTAACACCCACTTTTTGGAGTGGAGAAGGCTAAACATAATTGACTTCTGGTACATTTTACTATCTACGGTATGGAATTTAATCGTAAATCTGATTCATTTTCACAAAACATCAATAATATAGTAGACCTAATTAACATTTATAAGGAACATTATGGAACTTTCTAAACTAATATGTATAATAGTCTTAATTAATTAACAAACTATTTTAAGTATATAATAAGTATGAACATATTTTCTTCGACTCCTCTCTTATTTTATAGCTAACTAATAACTAAAGGGTGGAGCAAAACGGATGGCCAGATTTATTCTTATGTGGTAAATATTGGCCTACATAAAATAATAAGCTTTTTACATAGGCTATTACGTGAATTACCTCTTCTTCATCGTTGACCAGCCTAGGCCATATAGATATCGTCAAACATTTTCTTCTAAAAATATACACAACACTATACACAATAAAAAAACATATATTTATATTTACGAGCTTGCAGCTTCAAAAACTCTTCCAGGGAGTTAAAAGGGTTTCCAAGTAGAATTTTCTTCACTCTACTCCTAAAATTAGCAATGTCCAGTTCCGTTAAATGGGTTTAAGACGATAGTAGTGGTGATGATCTTTTTTGATCTAAATATATCCAATGAAGACCTGTTGGGGTGGAAAATTTAGTTCAGCCCAAATGTAGTAAAATAATTTCATAACGTCTGTAATGTGGCGATATAAGCGGCCCGGCGGCTTCCTCCTCGCTGATAAGAAAGATATATTTTTTGAATACTTAGGTGGACTCAAATAATTTAATATTATTTAAATACTTAGAATATTTCCGGAACGTTACATTCGCAATGTAGAAACAATTTGTTTCTGAGAATTAGACTACTTTTGTTGTCGAATAGTGATCATTTCAACTTTATTTGCATATCTGGTCTTGTGTAAGTGTGAAACTAAAGAGGAAATTGCACAGAAGTTTTGAAAAATGTGAATAAAAAGATCTTTAAATAAGAGTTTATGGATGGAAAATGTTTTTCTTTCTTCAAACAAAAGTTCTCACTGTTGGGTAAAAACAGCTTTTAAAATAGCCTTTTGGACCGCGTGGACAAACTGGTAAAACTGGTAAAATGAGAACTATAAACGCCACCCAAAACAGATGTACAGAAGCATAGTTAGCCAATTTTCTTTCTTTAAACCCAAGGAATTCTCTCAAGGAAAGCAAATATGAATTGTCTAGTTGTGAATAAAAAATAATAAAAAACTAAGTTATATGGTCCGTCCATTTCATGCGTGAATAAAAAACGATTCCTCACTACGATGTCACCCTGATGCCAACTTTGACAATCACAGCCATGGTCGAGGTTGTCAGTAGGCCTACAGTTATGCAAGGCCAGATTATCTAAGAAAAAAGTCTGTACGAGATGTAAGAGGAATCGGCAATAATTTAGTTTTTGAAACGTTGGGTTAGTACATTCTAGTCCAGCAACTTGTTCACAATATTTTAGATCGAATATGGATTTTTCTCGATCCGTCTCCCAAGACTTATCTTTGATGAAAATCAAAGTGTCGTCTGTAAAAATAAATATTTTCCTCAAATATTAAGTTTTGAAATGTTACTGATATGAATAAAAAAAATAAAAAAATAAAAACATATTGGTCCAAGCGTACGTCTTTGGGCCATACAATAATGAACAGTACCGTAGTCCTAAACTCATGGCTATTGATTCCACAAAAAATAGACAGGGTCTGTAAAATATCCCTTGAAACCGCTACACCAATGCATTATAATTTGGAAATTATTTAATTTCTATCTACACTATCAAGAGCACTATTTTTAATCTTATTAAGATACAAAATAAAAACTAATATTACCGCATATCATTTAAGGCTTCTAATAACTTAATTCTTTATCGACATAAAAAGAACGTCATAAACATTTTTATATCGTAATATAATTTAAATTTATCGTAAAAATCTTATGTTAGGCCTACAAACCCCCAAACTTAAATAGGCCTAGAATAAATAATATCACTGTATCTTAAATAATGAATATTAGGCCTACACGCCTTGCCTTGCCGATTTTCAACAATTTTAAATTAATGAAATTCAAGCAAAAATTCGAATGTTTGTACGGTATTTTGATTTATTTTTTATTATACCTAACTACAAACGATAGACCAGGCGTAAATTTAGACTATCATATTATTTACGAATCATCAATGAAAATCGAAGAATTAGGATTTCTGTAAATATCCAATTGAGTATTTTAGATTGCTGCACATTTATTAGGCTTATAATGGGATTGAAGACTACAGTGACTTGGGGAGATCGAAACATCTGATCTTATGACTCCTATCTGAATCATTTGTCCGATACAATGAACCTTGTACAATCTACCAAGCACAATTATAAACCGCCACATTAATGAGTTCCCCATATTTTTGTTTTATATTTACTCAAAATATTATTTAATTTTTAATATTAGTAGGCTAAAATGCTAGTAAATATTAAATGCGCTACTTAAATATTAGTCTGTATAAATGAAAATTCTTATCCTCCTTAAATCGGAAAAAATATTCGGTGAACAAAGGTCGCTCTGAGGTGTAAAGTGGACAGGGAAAGACAGAGGTTAGTGAAGGAAGGAAGGATGGAATGGATGGAGGGTTAGGGGGGGGGGTGGGAAGGGAGGGAGGGAGGGAGGGAGGGAGGGAGGGAGGATGAAGTTCGGGTTGCCCCGAATGACACCTAGAAGCATCGGTCCACCTTATTGATACTTGCAGGATCAGGCTATTTATTTAAATCGCCGAATTTTTTGTTTATTCGAGAAGTAAACAAATTAATTAAGAAAGATAAAATTCTTGTGGGCTTAAACCTCATAAAATGTTCACAGTTTTGAAGAAAAAAATTTTCTTTATCATTAAAATATGAAACTTGGTCTTTTATTACGAAATACAAATTTATATTGACTTATTTTATCAAATAAATTTATTGAATTTAATGAACTGAATAACTGTTCTGGTAGTCCACCAATTCACCAACAGAGGCCACCAGGATTTGTAGGGAACCGGAAGTGGAATTCTCTTCTATTTAGACAAGAAGCTGTCAGTAAAGCTGGGAGCCGCAGCGCCGGTCATTATTTTTTAAGTATCCAAACTGAGATGCGTAAGTTAAGTTAATCTATTTTAGGTGTTTTAAATTATGGATTGTTAATGTCTTTGAAATAATGCTAAGTAAATTGGATGGTAATGTTATAAGAGTTATGTTCGAATTAAGACTTGTTATTTATTGTCAACCTTTTAAAACATGGTCTACACGAAACGGTAGTGTTTCGACCGTTATTTTAAAACCAAATCATCAACTACAGTAATAATATTAACTGTTAACAGTTTTGTTAATATTAGGCTTAATGGCCTGTAATTATTTAATATTAGACTTTAACCATATTTTGCAAGTCAATGACCGCTTTTCGTTTGTGGTAACCACAGACGAAACCAAGAGGTACACTGACGAAAATTAATACCTATGAAGGTTCAAGACAGTTAAGCTGGACAGAAGAATGAAATCAAACAAATGTTTTGTATACATTTATTCCAGGTATCATCAAATTTACTCTAAAAAAACCAGTAATAAATTACCGTGTGTGGGAAGAATGGGATGGGACACATCCAATGATGGGATCATCATACACTAGGCTACCTAGGCTAGGCCTACTTGCTTTACAATAAGAACTCAGCCGTGTCTTGCATGACTTGTTGCACATTGTAAATTCACCTTAGACATTACCAGTATAGCGTAGTATTATAGAGTAACATAAATGTTAATTTTTCCCATCGCTGATCTAAAGTTAAATTTTAAATACTGTAAGTGGAATAGGCCTAACTTAATACTGACCATAAATTTTATCATGCGAAACTTTGTTAGGCCTATATATTTTTGATGTTACCAACATTGGTGGTATTAAAACTCGATCAATATTGAGATAATTGATTGGGTTTTGTTGTTCCGATGTTAACAAATTTAATGTAAAGCAAAGGCCTAAGTTATTGACGATAACAAAATTTTTGTAAAAAAATACTAACGCAAGGAAATAAGTTAAAACTAAATCAAATAAGTTAAGCGAAGTTCTTTGGTTTAATCCAGTTATATAACAAATTTTCGCATAAGAAACTTAGACAGTTATAAAATTGCCAACATTAATAATTAGTTATGATAACATTTTATACGAATGACAAAGCGTAATATTTTAAAAGGTTTATTTTGGAAATTTCCGTGCAAGTTCTATTGTCTAACTTATTTTTCCAATCAGAGGATCCATTCTCTACTTTTTGTTAAAAAAAAAGATGGCTTCACATCACTTAATCTTATAACCTTATGTAGTTGGTCTACTTGTACAAGGCTTAATTGCTCTGATAACCTTTTTTGGCTATTTGACCCCATTGAAAATCATTCCTAAATGTTCTAAAGGACCTTTAATGTCTTTACCATTGGATTATCTTAGGCCAATGTCATATATAAACTATGTCAAAATTTGACAATTACTTTATTTTTACTACAATTTTTAATTATTCATTATCAGGAACTATAAGAGAAGTTGGCAACTTACTTATAAAACAATTTAATTAAAAACCCCCATTAATATTAAAAGTAAGTTAGCTTATGGACATTGTTCAATGGAGTTTTTAAGCCATCGAAAATCTAGTAGTTGGTTAAAATTTAAAAGATTACCATAAAAAATCACTGTGAAAAAAATCTATAAGTTATAAATTAACTGTAGTAGGCTATGGTTAAAGATTGAGAATTTTATTTAAGTACTAAATCACACAAACTTTGAACAATTTTCTGCAACATTTAAATTAAGTACGGTACATAAATTTAATAAAATAAAGTATTTTAAATTAATGTAGACTCAACCAATGCCCACACTTAGTAGCTATCTGTCGGGCAGCACTGGAGTAGCAGGATCGCTCATACTCTACGGTACCTTGAAAGCAATGAATAAAGTATAAAAGAATTTTTTATATTGAAAATCAAATCCAAAATAATTATTGTATCAGCCACTCAGTTGTTAAATCTTGGCTCATCCTAACATTCTACCCCCCTCCCCCCCTCCCCCCACCGTGCTGACTTAGGGATAGAATAGGCCTTGCAGTTTCCCCTGCTTGCCGTACGAGTCAACTAAAAGGGTTTGACCGGCGCTGGAAGGTCCTGAGAGTGTCCCTGTAAAGTTTTACACTAAAGATCATCGTTATTCCCAATTAGATCCTCAGAGCAATTGCAGGTTTAGGCCTATTAATTAGTATTTAAATTTTTTCTTAATGTAAGATAGGCTATTGTTTTGACCATAGCCAAATGTTAGACTTTAGACTTTTGCCAATACTTTTAAAACTTGTCAATTGCAAATAAACTATTCTTGATTCTTGAATCCAATAAGGTCTCCTTCGTTATCTTGCAGCCAACTTCTCATCCCAGCTTGAGAGGAGATCCAGTAGTGTTATGGCTCCGGACACCAGCCCATGCCGGGCAAAAAACTGATAAAAAGAAACTGCGTAAAGCTGTGATGGAAACCCTTGTGGTGATTACGGTGATCTCCTAACCAGGGTTTTATGCCCGGAAAGCCAAACCAAGATCTGGTCCACCCTTCGTTCTTGCGTGAGTGGTGTCCTAAGCTGGCATCCTAGGGAAAATCCACAAGGATATTAACATGTACGCCTGTGCTGGTAAGGTGGTCTGCGCGAGACGGTCCTCAAAGTTGGATGTTCTCCTTTTGCTGGGGAAAAGGCTCTGACAGGCAGGCTTTCCCCACGGTTCTCAAGGTAGCGGTCAAAAGGAGGCAGGAAAAGTTGACAAGCGGGTCTCTGCTGAGGTGAGGGATCTCAATTCTTTTACTGAGTTTGTTGTCACGTTGGTCAAGGTTTTGGGCAGCTTCAGTGCTCCGTTAGCTCACCAAACAAGCGACAAGATGACCATCCAAGACCTTTCTGAAGAAGAAGCCACTAGGCTTCTTAAACTTGGCGATCCCCGGGCAAGATTTCTCAGCTGAATGGTGTATTTAAAGACAATGGACCTTAGGTGAGACCATGGGCACCGTCACAATCAGTGCTTTTTAAGCGATCGGTCTGTCTTTTGCTACAAATATGGGAAAGTAGGACATGATCATAAAACTTTTGCTAGACCTCGTCCTCTTGTATATGTATTTAGAAAATTATTACGTTTAATTGGTCAAAATGAAAAGTAAACTTATCTTATGCAGATTTAACATGGGGAAAAAGCTAAAATTTCAATCCTTTAGACAGTTTCTCTGAGACTTCCACTGGACAGATTTAGGCATACACGCAATTTGTACCAAATAAAAGCTAAACTATTCTATATTAGCAGATTTTATTTACTTTAAGGTTATCTTACCTTTTTAAATTAAAAATATCTTTTCAAACCTTTGCAATAAATTTATTTTACACGCTTTCAATCAGCTGATTGTAAACTCACGAGGTATTTTGTATAAATACAGAGTAAAAGACCAAACGCTTAAGAAGGATTTGGTTTACTATGGCCAGTATCTAAAAACGTATACAATTATAATGTATTATTATTAGACAGAAAAAAAACCAGTTTTATACTATTCAAACTATACAGTTTTAATTGGTAGATCACAAGGTAAATAAATTTTTATTGTTCTATTGTTTAGTACTAGGCCTCAGGCCCGGATTATCTACTAGGCCGACCTAGGCCATGGCCTAGGGCGTCAGCCACCGGTGGGGGGGGGGGGGGGGGTGTCAAACGGGCCTTTTTGATTGTACGTTTTAGTCAAAAAACTTGTAACCGCAAATATAATCTAACTCTGGATTTTTTCACAATTGTTTATTGAAATTCTTTAATAATAAGAGTAAATAGAATATTTTGCAAAAGATAAAGAAGAAAGACCTATTTAGGCAAACTAGGTGACCTCCTAAGGTGCAGGGATCCGAGGGGCTCCTTCGTGGCGGGGATGAGCGCCCCTGATATGCTGTAGTGAGTGTCCCTGATATGCCGTAAAGAGTTTCTCTGATATGCCGTAAGTGTGTCCCTGATTGGCGGTCAAGACACCCCCCCCCCCCCCCCCCCCCCCCGACTGGCGGTATATAGCATCCTTGAACAGAGTTAAATCATGCTCCCGACTGGTGGTAAAGAGCGCCCCTGATCGACTAAAGAGTGCCCCCAACACGCATTAATAGCGCCTGTGATCAGCGGTAAAGAGCGCCCCCCGACCAGCGGTAAACATTCCCCTAATTGACGGTAAACAACGCCCCTATGCCTTGACCTTTGCCTTTTAAGGTTTTCCATGACCTTGTTCCTTTGATCTGGATT
Source organism: Neoaliturus tenellus (assembly GCA_030545055.2). NCBI lineage: Eukaryota > Metazoa > Arthropoda > Insecta > Hemiptera > Cicadellidae > Neoaliturus > Neoaliturus tenellus. The sequence goes on from CM061535.1 coordinate 23,747,752, forward strand.
TAAATTTATTTCTATATTAAAATTATATAATAATTTTTTTCATATCCAAAATTAATTTGGTGGTAAAATGGTACATTGAATGATGCAAAAGGATTACGTCCACGGATTGAAGTGACGAAAAGTTTTGTATGCCTCTTGTTGCATATTTAATTCAGTTACAGTCAAAATTGAAATATTTAATATAGTTCATTAAATTGTTATTATTGTTCACTTGAAAATCTAAGTTTCTAAAACCTATGATCCTAAAATCAATTTCCTCTCTTCAATCACAATTTTTTTTTACTCTTAATATCGTAAAGTAAAATATCATTCTCCATTTTTATTTCCTTTTTAGCCTTTCGAGCATAGTAATGTGCCTAGTCGACCACAAAAAATCGTAATAGTTGATTGATTTTTTAAAATCGCTGTGAATGAATTTGAATGAATGTATTTGACGGTATATAGTAACCGTCAGTATAACAGTCAGTACAACCGTCGGTATAAGTATATCGTCAGTTTGACGGTATAAAGTAGTCGACTACTATCTTCAAAGTAGTTGACTACTGTGGTTTGTCTACTTTGGCGCCTGAACTGAGCTGAGTAGATTACAATGCACGCGGGCGGAATCGATTTCTTCCTTGAAGTAGTTGACTACTACCTGAAGCTATATTCTGAAAATGAGAGGTATGTTGCTGGCCGTGTTGTGCGACTAATGTAAGCGCGAGCAAATACAAAGTAGCCTACTACTTGACACAAAAATTATGCAATGGTTTTTTGCGCGGCTACAGAAATGCTCGGGTGAATAAAAAGTAGCCGAAGGAACAGTCAATTATTGGCTTCGACTACAGTAGTCGTAGTCGATTCTTTAAAAAAGTTGATGTGGTAAATCTCTAATCGAGCAGTATGGTTGTATTTTAAGCAGGAGAATCTCGAGATAGAGGTAGAATACTGATAGTCAATAATGGCTTTTCTCTAATGCAAGACACCACCCCACACAATTGTGGGTTGGACTTCAATACAAAAAGATTATCTTTAATTAAGGTTTCCTCAGATTTGAATTTGTTGCAAATTAAGTTAGCTTCAAAATTTACCTTAGTTTCAATCATTAAATTGTAAATGACATAATTTGGTAATGTATAATTTTGTATAGTTTTAAAACTTTTAATTTACACAGATCAATTTAACAGCTAATGCTAATGATGAGGATGGCCTCGCTTCAAATAGAACAGCTTTTTGTGGCATCTGTAAGTAGCTCTCGGAATGTTTTTGAACAAAATGTTATATTCTACGTCCTGCACAGTGTTTGACAAAATAACCCTTTCATCTAAGCAGGCCCGGATTATCCACTAGGCCAACCTAGGCCATGGCCTAGGGCGTCAGCCGAGAGGGGGGCGTCAAACGGGCCTTTTTTATACTACGTTTCAGTCAAAAAATTATTTAACTGCAAATATAATTTAATTTTGGGGTTTTCACGTTTTTTTATTAAATTCTTTAATAACAAGAGTAAATAGAGTATTCGGCAAAATAGAAAGAAGAAAGAACCCGAGGGGCTCCTTCGTGGCGGGAACGAGCGCTCCTAGTAATGTGCCGAAAAGAGTGTCCCTGATTAGCGGTCAAGAGCATCACTCCTGACTGGCGGTAAACATCGCCCTGCAATCGACGGTAAATATCACCCTTGATCATAGCTAAAGGATCATTTACCTCCGACCGCTGGTAAAGAGCGCCCCTGATCGACTGCACAGAGCGCTCCTGATCGAGTGTAAAGAGCGCCCCCAATACGCATAAATAGCGCCTTTGAACAGGGGTAAAGGAGCGCCCCCGACAAGCGGTAAATATTCCCCTACTTGAGGATAAATAGCGGCTCTGGCTTGACCGTCAACTAGTAAGGTTTGGCTTGACCTTGTTCCTTTGCCCTGGATTTAAATTTATTTCTGTATTAGAATTATACAGGGTGTTTAAGAACTCCCGGCCAACATTTTAAGCCAGATAAAGGGGCTTAATCCAGACCAAAAACAAATATGAAAATCATAGTAATAAAGTCCAAAAGCCGCCAGTTACCCACACAGCCGTTATTTTGTTTTTTACACATATTAGTTTTTATTTCCACAACGGATGGTTGTACTGAGTTCAATTTTGGCATGTATCTTTATCATACCAATGCCCATTTAAAGAGAAAAAATTATTATTTTCCGATGTGTATTTTCAAAATTGCGGCCATTTTAAATTTGTAAGCTCAAAGATCTCAAAAACGGTAAGTTTTTCAAAATTTTTAATAGAGACTAAAAAATTGACAAATCAAATTATGTATAGCTAAGGATACCAAGATTGTAAGGACATGACAACAAATAACGGAGTTATTGCGATTTTTCTCTTAAAATAACTTAAGTTTGCATCAATTGTAATGCAAAATAATTGTTTTTCAGCAGAAAATCACAATTACTCCGTTATTTGTTTCATATACTTCCTCGGAGTAAAGTGACGAAAATGCCAATCATCACTTTCGTTAAATAGTTCTGTGCTTTTATACTACAGCCAAAGTATATAATTATAATAAAAATAAATCAATGTATCGGATTTTTTGTTTTTTTTCGGGGGGGGGGGGGGGGGGGCGTAATTGTGACCTTTGGCCTAGGGCGTCAAACAGTGTTAATCCGGGCCTGCATCTAAGTACTACATGGAAGTGGTATAATTTTTAAACATCTTAACTCACAGAGTGAAAATAAAAGTTTTGTTCAACATTGATTGCTTTAACAATAATTGGCATGATATTGAGGGTATGATGCTTGTATCTTATGCCGTTTGATAATTTCATGGTTTGTTTTTAGTTTACCATTTACTTTCAAAAAGTTGAAACAAAAACTTAATTTTGCAATCCTTCATGTTGGGTGCTTATATAGTTGCTGTGGCACCTACAAAAGCCAACATTTATATTGAATCAATTGTTAATTTATTATACAACTCAACCCTATTTAAAAAATGTGTTTTATGCTATGTTCAAATATTGCACTGTTTTTCAAATACCGGTATTGTAATTTGCATTACTTGATGTTGCAGCGGGGAGGGGAGGGCGTAAGCTGGACGATGTACGGGACAAGTACCAGCGTGCATGTCGTAAGCTGCATCTGGTGCACAACGAGTACGTGTTACTGCTGGTAGAAGCAGAGGAGTCAGAAAAGCATTTCCGTGCAAGTCTGCTACCCGCACTGCTGCGCCAACACCAAGCCAGCCAAGAGCTGTTCGTCAAGTCCTGGTAACTACCATCACAAAAACACCATTACGCACCATGCCATCGATACGCCATTACACCATGCCAACACACCACCCCTTCACACCATGCCAACACACCACACCTTCTCACCACGCCACCACATCACGCCATAACACCACACCAACACACCATGCCATCACACCACACCATCACACTATACACCAAGCCAACACAACACGCCATTACACCATGCCAACACACCACGCCTTTACACCACACCATCACACTACATACCAAGACACCATGCCAACACATCACGCCATTACACCATGCCAACACACCATGCCATCACACCACACCATCACAATATACACCAAGCCAACACAACACGCCATTACACCATGCCAACACACCACGCCTTTACACCACACCATCACACTACATACCAAGACACCATGCCAACACATCACGCCATTACACCAAGCCAACACAACACGCCATTACACCATGCCAACCATGCCAACACACCACACCTTTACACCACACCATCACACTACATACCAAGACACCATGCCAACACATCACGCCATTACACCATGCCAACACACCAAGCTTTCATACCTCGCTATCACACCATGCCAATAATATTTTTCCCCCACATGCTAATTTTACTCCTTGTAATGAGTGAGTAAAGTTTTGCAGTAATAATAACAATAATGTTTATTTCTCCACAAGTAATACAAATATTACAAAGAAAAAATTAAATTATATTGTACTTCTAAACAAAACCTTGCAGAAAAATAGTTCACACCCTTGAGCAGAGCTAGTCTTCTGTGTTAGGGCGGGAGTCCCAGTTGAAATTATTTAAGTAATAGTAAATAAAAAAATTCATAAGCAAATTGTTATTCTAAATTGACATTATGGTTTAACACATTGTATAACTATATACATAAGATATACATAAAAATATTTTAAATTTACATTTAAAAAAAAATTAACAAAGTACTAAGAGAAAAAAGACATAGATGTATATGACTTGAAATTTGAGAGATGATAACAAAACAAAATCTTAAAAAACACACAATGAATCAAGAAAGAGATACATAGAAATCTTCAATCTCATCATTATTTTTAGTTAAAAGCCACATTTTTATTGCTTTTTTGAATGCATTAATTGCTCTTTTCTGCTTAACAAAGTCAGGTAACACATTAAAAAACTTATACGATAAATAAACAAAAGATGTCTTGAACAAGGTACAATTTGGTTTTGGTAAACAGAATATTTTTTTCAAGGTTTGTCTTGTGGGATAATTATGAATATTATCAATTAATTGTTGGACCTGTGTTACCACTTGAATTAAAAAAAGCAACCAATACTTTGAAAATGTATAAATTTCTTAATGGGAGAATATTATGACTGACAAACAACGGAAATGAATGGGCATTAAAACTAGCATTAGACACCAATCGAATGAATTTCTTTTGTAAAACTATAATAGATTTTAAATTTGAGACATAAGTACTACCGTACAATGAAATACCGTATTCAAGTTTAGAATTTATCAAAGAATAATAGACTTGCTTTAAAGTGGCCAAAGGACAGTAATATTTTAAGAATAAAAATATCTTTAATACCATAAATACATTCTTTGTACAAGCAGCGTAGCAGGTACAGAATAGATGGTATTGTCAGATGGTATTAAATGAAAGAAAGATCTAAGTGACTGGCGTAATAACTTTTTTTTTTTTTAATTTGACACATGATTTTTCCAGGATAAATTTTCATCCAAAGTTACACTTAAATATTTAGTGGAGCTGCACTGTTTAATAGGGTCACATGTGCAACTGTTTTGGCTGCAATCTACTTAGTGGAAAACTAACTGTTAAAAACATTTGATTGAGAAAGAGAAAAACAAGATAAACTGTTTTTGAAACATTTAAAGAAAGAAAGTTTGTTGCAGCTGAACTAAAGAGAAAGTTTATAAAGGTCTTCTTGCATTTTCTGTCTGAGCAAGGGAATTTGCGGAGTATGACAACGCTGTGTCATCAGCAAAAGCTGTTATATGCCCATTTAGGCCTAAAGTCCCATTACAAAGGTCATTGACGAATATAAAAAATAAGACAGGACCTAAAACTAAGCCTTGCCCCAAAGTTAATATTCAAAACATCACTTTTTCTTTCTTTAATTTTAACCAATTGCTTTCTTCCAATTAGATACGATTTAAACCATAAAAGTGGTTCACCCCCTAATACCTGCTGATTCCAATTTTTGCAACAACAAATCATGGTTGATTGTGTCAAAAAGCCTTACTAACATAAAAAAACCAGCTGTTTTATTGCAGGACTCATCATTCAAACTCTGATAAATATTTGTCAAAAAATGTTGAAGCTACAATTCTGTGCTAAGGCCCTCTCTAAAGCCAAATTCACAAGATGACAAAAAAACTTGTTATTATTTAAGAATTTGATAATCCTTGCTTTAACTGGCTTTTCCAATAGTAGACTCCCTCTTAACCGACTACCTTTTAACTAGCACATCTTGTTAAAAAAAGCAATGTAATTTAAACCGCCATTTCTGTACGTATCATAGCTTGAACCTGTCTTGTTTTCATATCTTTCAAATCAATTTCACATCATATAAGTTAGTCGTTCCCATGGAACAAAATGAAATGAAATGAGATAACCAAGATGGCGCCGGTACTTAGGTACAGTTGAGTGTAGATCGTCTCCAGTAAAGAATCGCGTTATTTCAGATATTAAGTGTGATTAGTGTAATAAATTAGTTAGGAATGGAATTCTCTGTGATAAGTGGAATCATTTTCGATGTGCAAATCTCGAAGAAAACTCGTTACCTGATACACCTTGGGACTGTCCAAGATGCTCTGAAAGTGTAAGTTGTAATGGCGGCGGCAAACAAACCAAAAGGTGAAAGTGAAGAAATAGCCTCTTAAAAAAAGTAATGGAAAGTGATTTAAACTCGCTTAAAGCAGAAAATGCTATGTTAAAGAAAGGTGCTGCAGAGGACCCTAACAAAAACGTGCATCAAAATGAACAACAAAGTAAATGGACAACATGCAATAAGAGGAAAAGTTCCAACTACAAGATTAAGAGCTTTGAAGATTTTCCATTTCTAGTGAAGAATAGATTTGAGCTATTAGCAAAACATGGGGATGAGATCAGGAATTTGGATGTTTCTACAGTTGTCCCTGAGGATGAAAACAGGCATAGGCCTAGTTCTAACCCTAATGTTCATCGACTGAGAAGAAAGACAACAAAACCAATCAAGATAAATATATATGCTGACAGCCATGGGAGAAATTTAGCACATGGCCTAACCAAATTGGGCTGTGATGATGTCTGCAGTATTGTAAAGCCTTGTGCAAAGTTTCATGATGTAACCTCGGGATTGAAAAAAAACAACAGTCGAAGGGAATGACTTCGTAGTCTTTTCGCTGGGACTAATGATGTGAGTAGAAATGAGAGGAAGGACTTGCTAGCTTCACTTCGACAGCGACTTAGTGATATTTGAAACAAGAACATCATAGTTTTTTCACTGCCACTTCGACACAATTTGGAGAAATGGTCCTGTGTCAACGATGAAGTCAAGAGAACAAATGAAAACATCGAAAAACTCTGTAAATATTTTAAGTATGTACATTTTTTAAATATTAGTAACATAGGGAATAGGTTTCACACATCTCATGGACTACACCTTAATAGGTTACAGTAGGTAAGATGTATATAGGCTAGCAAATGAAATAGTAAAAATAATAAATAGTAGGCTACACTAGAAAGTAAAGGTATAGGCCTATGTAACCAAGAAACAATCCCACTAGCCTAGGATACTTAAAAGAAGAAAGTTCACTAGTAGGGTCAGATGATGTGTGCCTAGCTGTACCTAGCCCAAAAAACTGAGTTATGAGACCGATGAAAATCGGTCCAGCTGCTGCAGTGGGGAATCTCAGTGTCCAAATGTTTCTGCTGATTCTGACACGGGGTGTACAAAAATTTGTTTTTTAACACGTTCACTGCTAAGGGGAATTTAAAAACCGAATCATATTGCTAAAAAATTTTATTGCAGTAAAACACATTTTATTGTGTAACAATTCCAATACAATAGGAATTAAATTTATCTGAAGTGAATATGACGTCATAAAGTGACATCATAATTATGGGTCAGTACTGACCCATCAGCACCCTGAGTCAAACCGAAAATGCAAATATAACTGAAAACATTCAATATGTCACAACCATTGTATGTTACTGAAAAGAAACTTAAATTATACGCTTTTTTATGTATTTGGAATTGAATATAACAAAGTTAAAGGTCGTCAGCTGACTCATCTGGACCTTCCGCATCAGCGCCACTGGGCTCACTATCATCTCCAATCTGACTCTTATCCTCACTATCTTCAAAATAGTTACTATTGTCCTGAGATGTAGAAGATATTTCAATGAATAACAGCCCCAACAACCACAAACAGGGAGCACAATGTGGGCATTCACAGTAACGTGGGTCAGTACTGACCCAGCCGTGTAGGTGGGCAGGCGACGCGGGAACTGACTGGACTGTAAACAAAGCTGGCCTTACTCTACAGGCTACCGTAGTATAGGTCCGCGTCTGATGGAACCTAGGCTCGCACTGAGCAACGGATTGATGGATTGCACCGTGGGTCAGTTCTGACCCACCCGCATGAGCGCTGCGATCGCCAACGTGTTAAACATCCGTAGTCTTAAAAATAAAACTCTCGACCTAGAATTATTTTGTAAGACAAATTTCATATGATGTTATAGGCATAAGTGAACACTGGTGTGTTGATGATGAGATAGAGTACCGGTACTGCAAATTTGACCATTATGTTTTAGGTAGTAAATATTGTAGGGCATATAAAGACTGTGGCGGTACACATCACAGACTGTATTAAATTTTGGACCTTTGAACTTAAAATTTTTGTGTGAAGAAAGTAATTTTGAGGCAACTGCAGTCACATTGTGTGATGAAAAACTCATAGTAGTATGTATTTATAGGACACCCACTGGCAATCCGCATGCTTTTCTCCAGAAATTAGATAAACTGTTTAATTATTTTAGTGAAATCAAATCGAAAAATTTTAAAATTGTAGTTGGTGGGGACATAAACTCAGACTTTGATGTCACACAAAATATATCGACAGTCATAATTAACAAACTTGCTTAGACAGTTCAATAGTAGAACCTTTAAATAGAAATTTCTACCTTTGTAAATAGAAAGCCTGCTAGAGGCAAAGCATGTCTTGATAATATATTCACAAATATATATAGGGATTTATGTCACAGTGATGTCTAGATAGTTGAGGCAAAGCATGTCTTGATAATATATTCACAAATATACATAGGGATTTATGTCACAGTGATGTCTAGATAGTTGATTTCTCTGACCATGATTGTGTGGAATATCAGTATATCATTCACAGCATTGTATAGTTGACATAGACAATAGTGTTAAGTTTTTCTCTTCTAGGCCTATTTCTGAAAGTCCAATAACAAGTTTTCGAAATGCACTAAGTTACTTGATGTAAACTGGGAAGAACTGCTTCTGAAATGCAATCAGAATGCAGAGTGTCTATTTGGTTGTTTCTTCACACAATTCCTTAATACATTTAATAAGAGTATCCCAAAAAAAGTGTGTAAAATCAATCTTAAAAATAGCCTAGTCACCGTAAACCTAAAAGGCAAAAAAAAAACACCATGTGGTATACCCAAAAATTGAAAAATTAGAGGTTTTATTTTGTACTGTTACGACATTTATAAATTTAATAACTCAGAACAAGCCAAAGTAAATTACACCAAAGTTAGAAATATGTATAGAAAGGCCTGTCAGGAAGCTAAAATAGGTTATAATCAGAGGGTTATTGAATCAAGTACAAATAAGTGTAAAAAGGCCTGGAATATCTAAAATTCAATAAGAAAATCAAATGTTAAAGAGAAAGTAGGTGTGTTGCCTGATGTATTAAATAACTTCTTTGTAGATTGAGTGGATGAAATAGCCAGTGGTTTTGATGATGATAATCAAAACAATGACTCTAGAGACATAAGTCCATTTAGGCCTGATGTACTGTACAATATTTTTCATTCAAAGAACAGATAGCCTAACGGATAAAGATACAGATAAGATACCTACTGAAAATTGTGAAAAATCTTAGAACGACAACCAAAGTTTAGATATTCATGATCTATCATGTGATGTAATTAAGAAAGTTATCGATTGCATACTTTGGCCCCTTACTGCATTAATAGGTGCCTTTTAGACTTAATTTTCCCAAAACAAAGCTAGCCAGAGTACTCCCAGTATATAAGAAGGGTGAAAAAATGAATCCTTCAAGTTATAAGCCTATATAAATACTGCCCATTTTCTCAAAAATTATTGAATTTGTTATAAAAATACAAGTTTGTGATTACCTAGATCAATTTAATCTCATAAGTTCTTCACAGTTTGGTTTTAGAGCAGGTAAAAGTACAACAGATGCTACTGTGGCTACTCTGGTCCAGAATGTCATTGATGCATTTGAAAGAAAGGACTTTGCTGAGGCAACATTTTGTGACCTCAGCAAAGCCTTTGATTGTGTAAATCACGAGAGACTCTTGATCAAAATGAAGTATTTTAGATCTTTTCGAATCTATTTAGTAGATAGAAAACAAATTGTGAGTATTGGAAATAATGTGTCACAGGAGAGGGAGATTACACTTGAGGGGTACCTCAAGGTTATTATTATTATTATTTTTTATCTGTCCCTAAGGCCAGGCGCACACGGGCGATTATTTTAAGGCAATTATTTCATCGCCCAGTCTGTGTATCATTGGAAAGCATGGGAGCGCGCACACAGGCGATCAAAAGTAGGGCCGATTTTAAAATCTGTAGCATGCACACAGGCGATTGAATAATCGGCCGATCGCCAATCAGTATAGCTACTCCGCAGTCACCGGTGACTTGTTTGTCTTGTTGTATATTTGTGTTGTTTGTATTAGTCATATTGTGCAATGGCAGATTTCGAACTGAATTGTTTATTAGTGAAATAGAGAAACGGCCACAACTATTAATAAAAATATAGTGACCGGAATGTGAAGGAAAAGTTGTGGGGAGAGTGTCAAAACTTTTTTTTGACATTCTGTAGTACCTAGTTAAAGAATTTCTTATCGTCCTCTCGTAAGGTGTTATATATCTTATGAAACTGTCCATTTATAAGTCTCTGACTTACAATAGGGTGTACCCAATACCTACGGTGTCTTCTTCTTTTTCTAGCCCGCATCAGTAGTGCACAAACACACGTTAGCTCTACAAAGTCCTTTTTATGTCACACATAATGAGAACTACCACGCGAAAACAATCGCTACGTGTGTGCCTTAACTTAGATTGAGGGCAATTTTTAATAGGCCGATTTTTTAATCGGTCAATTAAAAAATCGCCCGTGTGCGATTGTCCTAAGCATTGATGCACTGACTATCCAATATGCAGATGACACAACCTTTCTGAATATAAGCAACAAAGTCTCCAACCTAGACAACAAAATAGCGACCACTTTAACACAGGCTTCTACAAGGTTTCATAAAAATGAATTTCTGTTAAATGTAAATAAAACCCAACACCTGCAGTTCAGTCTAAGGCATTCTGATGAAACCCAAGAAAATTAGAGTGTTTTATTTTTAGGATTATATATAGATCAAAAACTCTCCTGGGATTGTCACATACACTACATTAGTAAAAAACTTTCTAAAGTATTCTATTTATTAAGAAACCTGAAAAATCATGCATCTGAAAGTTATGTTAAGAATGTTTATTTTACATTTTTTCAAAGTATTTTGAACTATGGGTTACTTGTGTGGGGGAATAGTAAACATGTCAATATAATCCTTCTTCTTTAAAAAAAGCTATTCGTTTTTTTGAGAATGCTCCAAAAGACGAACATTGTAAGCCTTTATTCAAAGAATCCGGTACCGGTATTATGACAGTCATAAATCTATACATATTTGCTGTACTTCTACACACAAAAGTATTCTACATAACTTGCAAATCACCAAAAACATTCATAGTCACAACACCAGACACAACACGAAAATCAGTATTCCTTTCCATAGATTAAGTAAATCCTATAACTGTTACATTGTATTGGGTCAGAAAATGATAAATCGACTGCCAACTAAAATTGTTTCGTTGCCATCGCCTAAATTTAAATTACTTCTGAACAAATTTCTTGTAGAAAATCCGTTTTACTCTGTAAGTGAATATTTTGAATATAATTTTAATAATATAGTTGTGTAACAGTTTAACATTGTATTGCCAATAATATTGTAAATTGTAATATTGTATTGAAATTTTCCTTGGCAAAGCTTAGATTTTATTGTATGACATTATACATTATTATTTTATCTGTTTAAATGGTTTATTTTGTTGGTAGTAATGTTTGTAGGCCTATATATTTTTTATAAATTGTTAGTTATAAGTCATTGTTTATTGTAAAATTACATTGTACAGTTTGACTTTGTCTATTGCTTATACGAGCTTACAGACAGTAAAATATTTTTCTTTTCATTTCATTTCATTTCAAATAAGTGAACAACTTTGGACGGAAGTAAATCCGTTTGTTTACCTCCTCTCAAGTAGATCACTAGTGGATCAAGGGAATGATAAATCATTTTTAAAACAGATTTTTCACAAAGGCAGGACATTGAATGTAAGACAAACAGGCCTGAATTAATCCTATAGATAAAAAAATTAATGTGTTCATTCCAACATAGACTTTCATCAATGGTCAAGCCTAAGAATTTGGTTGATTTTACCTGATTAATCACTATGTTATTTTTACTGATTTATGGAGCGAGATCAGTTTTACTTTTATTTGGATGAAAAGAAATTAAATTTGTCTTATTTATTAGTATTTAGTGTCAAATTATTATTATCTAACAACTGTTCATTCTTGGTTAGCTCTAAATAAGTTAAAATTTATAGTGTGACAACTGGAGCTCAATAATAACTTACTGGAAACAGCGAAGGAAGATTTTAATTTTATCATTTTTATTCAACCAAATAACTGTTATTTATTTTTGTTACTAAAACCAACTGGTACCCAGATCTCATCATAATTAATTCTTGTAGGCAACAGTTACCAGTACCGTATGAAAAAATTTCACTTGAACAATTTTAAAGATTTGTGACAAAATGAGTTTAATAAATTCAATGGGTCTTTATTAGTCTATAAGCATCAGGTACAGAGAAATACACTTCGTCAAACGAATATAAACTTAGTGCTAAATCTGTACAAAGAATGTATAATAACACAATCAATGGATGTTACTTCTAAAATTTAAATATTCATTCACTTCATAAAAAAAACATTTTCTATTAAAAACTTATTTAGTTACCTCTTGAAACATTAAAGGGCAAATTCCTTAAGTCAACAGGCAACTTGTTGAACATTGTAATCTGCAAATACTTGTATTGCTTGTAATACTTTTGTATTGCTGATGGTTATATAATGGTGTTATATTCACAGGAAGAATATAATGAGAGAAATCTCTCGATTGTGGAACTTCGCATCTCGAGAGTTTGCAGAGATCAACAGTAAGGTGGAGGGGCATGTAGAAGCGATCAAACCCTCGGAGGAGTACAAAGACTTTGCTGAGAGGCATAAGTAAGTATTTGCGACGATACTACAGTGGAGCCTGCTTTACCAAAATTCTGACCTTGAATTTCAGAATAAGAGGCTTTCCATGAGTATTAAAATCAAATAGATATATTAAAGTGTAAATTATGTGATTTGAAAATGATAAGTCATCCATTTCAAACTTCATTAAGGTTGTGTAGTCTCGAGCGTACTCTGGCGGCTAGGGCAGTAGTTTCGTGGACGCCGCTCCACACATGCACTTTATATTAGGTGAAGCACGAATGTCAAATTTCCTACAGCTCAAGTATTGTATAACATTATATCTTTCAAGGTTAATCGGACCGTGAAAAAGTGACTCCGGTGACACAAAATTCATATATGAGAATGAAATATTGTCTATAAACTATGGTAGTATAGATAAAAGCGAAGGAAAAAGTGTCTAATAAGTGGTAAATTCCGTCAAATAGGCTATCATAGAAAAAATGCTGTGAGTCGCTTGGCACTCGATCAACACTGTCGGAGCATTCAGAGGTGTCGAGTTTCCTGGAATGTCAAGTTACCGAGACTAGATTTTTATTTTTTACTGTGTTTGGATCCAGACTGTTCCAGGTAAACTATTTTAGGATGATCTATTATCAGTACGTTCTATTAAAAAGTAATTTCAATAGAAATATGCATACATATTTTAGTTACAAAATCTAAGTTTAAATAAATATGAAATTTTTTCATTTTTTGTTCTAATTACCACTGTATTACTAACTAATATTTACTACCATTTGTATTTTCTTAATAGCATTTTATAAAACGTTCATCATATTAACCCGGACAACTCGCGCTATCGAAAGTCCCGCGGTCACTCGCGCCGTTAGAGCGCTCCTGACATTTAACAGCATCTAACACTTGAAAGTAATTATCATAATATTTGTTTGGTAGATGAAATAAATAAATCGCTACACATTTAAAATAAAATAATAACATATTTATTGTAATTTACAACTTTTTTTTACTCAAAAAGTAAGACTCCGGCAGTTCCGCGATCACTTGCGCCGTTAGAACTATACTAACATGGAGAGTCACGCGAACGCTCGCGCAGTTAGGCGGGCGCTAACAAGGGTGGAGGTGCGAGCCTTTTCCCCTCTAAAACTACCCTCCCCACCACACTACCCACCCCCAAACTGCTGTAGCGGGTGCATAGAATACTGAGGAAAGCATTCTTAAAAGCTCAGTCGCAAGAAATCATTATTAAAAAAATTTTCTTCAGAGGAACTAAAAATGTTAGAATCAATCTAATAGCGCGAGTGATCCCGGGTTAAATACTTGGTGTTACACTCAGTGGTGCAGTGCTAAAATGAACTGTGCCAAATTGGTGAGTATTGGCTTAGAGGTAAGTTCCAGGAATCTTTGATATGTTGGCAGGGGGGGGGGGCTATAGTATAGCCTACAATTAGTACATTTGTACCAAGACAAGATAAAGCAGAGCATTCTAGGGGAAAGTAAAGAACTTTTTAATTAATAATTACAGAAGACTATCTGTAACCTCACATCATTAATCAATCAGCAATCCAGTATTCCAACGCTTTTCAAATATCAATAATCACTAATTGCAACATTTTCCATGACATGGTATTCCATATTATCATGGACTTAAGTAATTAGATAAGATTTTGTGGGTATTTGCGGCTGCTTTTTGCTGTTCTATCGTTGTTGACTGCCTATATTACAATCGGTTAGTATTTTTTGGTGACAACCTCACCTTCCATTGCCAGTGTAAGCTTTTACATTTTACGATTGTCATTGAAAAAAGATGTGAAAAAGTAAGAACGTCCAGAGAACAGTCATCTTTAACAAACGGCAAATGGCACTCATTTAAAATTCTGTTCTGGAACATTCTAAAAATGACGCCGTGGCAGAGCTCCGCTCCGGCCCCACTGCACCTTTTGTTATACTCAAATCTCTGAAACTGTCCACAAATTAAAAATAGAGCTATTCATAGAAAAAAAAAAACTGTAACAAGATTAAATAATATCTTGATTTACTAATCCTTTAGCACAAAGGATAGAATGAGGGCAAATTCAGGGAAATATGGGTTGTCCTCTCCCACTTCCTGCATAAGATACCCTTAAGTTAGTGACTGCCTGGGCCAGTCACACCGATTTCATCCCAGTGCGCTGTTTTAGTTGAGGTATGCCCAAAACGTTTTTCTTTATTGATTTTTATTTTTTTCTGACCATTAAATGGTTTTACTTTAACTCCTATGATCAGTTATTAGCAGATTGTAAGATGCAACTGTCTACAGAATAGTTTGAAGTCATTACTGTTACCAACCAAAAATTTGACAACCACCTTTATATTCAATTATCACCATTAAATGTAGATTTTAAAATAATAAATTAGGTTCTGTGATTTCGAATTTAGTATACTTGATTACAAACATTGATACATTACAGATCTCTACCGGCTGAGGTTGTCAGATTCAATTTCGACAGTGCCTTAGTAGAAGATACAAGTGGTAAGCTACAACCTAACCAGTTGACTGTGGATAACCTCACCATCGAGTCCGTGCAAGCCAAGATGGCCGACCTGGAGACAAGGCTGAAGGAAGTAAAAGAGCGGAAAGCTTCGTGCAATCAAGATACCAGGTGTGGATCATTGTACATTTTTCATTACTGAAGGAATAAAATCAAAAAGTACTTCTTAAAAAAGAAACTAAAATTTGGTTAGTTGAACCACTATAATTTTTAACCTGTCCCAAATACGACAGTAAAGTGAAGTCCTACTCATTACAGGGCTTGTAACAGGTTATTTTTTTAGTAATTTTTTTGCTTTTGGTTATTTTTGCGTTTTTTTTAAATTTGGTTATTTTTTTGGAGATTTTGGTTATTTTTTTATATTTTTTTAGGGCAATTAGGTTTTTATTGATAGATTTGGATGAAGCTCGTAAAAACTAAATAAATGTTTAAAAAAGGAAAAAAATATAAAAAAATGGATCCAAGAGGATTTTTTCTATTAAAAAAAATTATTATTATTCCCTTAATAGATGATCACTTATCTAGTTAAAAATTATCCTACATCATTTTTATTGAATACATATTTTTAATATCCCAATAAAACAGCAGTTTTTGGAATTTTTCGTGATATTTTGGGTTTATTCAAGGTTATTTTTTTTGTTATTTTTATCATTTTGGTAAATTTTTTATTTTTATTAACCTCAAGAACTGTTACAAGCCCTGTCATTATTTGACCAACGTTTAGGTCAGTGTAAAAAATGTATTTAATTTTTTCACTTATTTTTTTGTTTAAAGTTTGTTATTTTTTATTTTAGGGCTGAATTAGTTTTTTTACTTTTTACCATATCCTTTACATATAAGCACATCCTTTCCGTATACGCTTATAGATGAAGTTTGCAAATATACATGTCAACAATTTTATATTTTACTTCCAAGCTCAGGGCGTAGTGATGTGGGCCGGGCAAATGCCCAGTGGGCGGGTCGTTTATAAATGGGCATTTGCCCGGGCATTTGCCCAATGCGATTTTAAGCGCCCAAAAACTGGGCGTTTATAAAAATTTCAGTTTAAGGCGCAATACAATAAAACCTGTAATATTTTCAGTGTGGTATTTTAAATAAATATTTTTCTAAATTGTTAAATAAAATCTTATTTACTGATTAAGCAGGTTTCTACTCTGTAATTCATAAATATGTGCATAAGATAAATTTATAATGTCTAATTAATTAAATTTAAAGTTAAGTATTAAGGTTTTGTTAGTAAAACAAGCGCTTTTTAACCACAAAGTAAATTTCCTAACATAAAAAGGCACCCATAAAATTATTTTTATTCATATATATATATATATTCCCAAATTCTACTGGGAGTTAGGGCTATTTATCAAAATATACTAAATATACTAATTTTATTTAATCTTATAATATGACAAAAAATTTCATTTTAAACTAATGGTTTAGCCTACTATAGTCAGGAGCAATAGAACAGGCGTGTCAAGGTCAAGTCTTTTTATAAGCCAGCTGATTATTGCTAATTTAACTACATGTTAATTAGCTTGACCTTCACCCGCCCGTTCTATTGACGCCGACTATAATGACTGAAATTGTCCTATTTTGAGATTAGCCGGTAAATCATATGTACCATGTTATTAGGATGTGTTGTAATTAATTTTACAAAAGGGCAGTCTTGGAAAAAGATTAGCAATAGAAATGATTGTAAAAAATGAAATTTATGTTACTTTAATTTAATGCAATCAGCTAATGAATGGAAACTGGTAGTATAAGTTTTGCAAAACCATGGCCAAACTATATCATCCCGTACCGGCTGTACCCAAGACTCTTCAATTATTTTATAAGTAACATTAATAAATTTAAAGCATCATTTGCTAGTGATGGCGTAGGTATAGTTCTGATTCTGGATATATATATTTTGAAGCTGAACATGATTATTAAATATATCAACTGATATGATGTAGGCTATGATGGCATATGTAAATCTTAGTAGCCTAAAGCTAAAGTAAACTGCTCAACCTTCAGTGGTATAGAGGCTTGTTACTCTATTTAAAAACAAAAACAGTTTAAAAATTAGCCAATATTTATTTTGGTGGCTTCACTGAAATTGATTAATTAATTGTTCATTCATTCAAATTATATTCGTCCTTAAAATGCTTTTATACTTACTTCAACTGAACTAACTGTACATGACTACCACAATATAGTATAGGCCCCATTACAATTAAGTTTGCTAAGAAGAAGAGACCAGTATTGTATTTATGTTTATACTTATACTATCCTTGGAAAAAGTGATGAAGATGCTTCTGAATCTGAAGAGTCATTAGTTTAAGGAGTTTTGTTTGATGAACTGAAGTTTTCATTATGCCCATAATTATTTAAGTTAAGACTGATTCATTGTGTGTAATAAACAAATGTAAATTAATTCTATTAACTTACATTAGCCAGATATTTTAAATAAAAATAAACCTATGAAGTTATTTTCAGTCTAAATTATTTCCTCTTGTTGACAAAAGAAAAGTGTTGACTCTCTAGTACGGACTTCCTACCAATATAATTAAAATTATACAAGTAATTATTTTTTTTTAATATAGGCTATTATGTAAATATTTAATGTTAGAGGTTTAAAAAGTTGACGAGAAGAGTAGTGTTCAATTTAATTTCCATTAGTTAGGTTTATTAGCCTTTAATTGGATAAACGCCCGGCGCTTATGGATTTTGGGCGGTTATTTGGGCAAATGCCCTGGGCATTTGCCCTGAGATTTAAACGCCAGGGCGTTTTACATCACTACTCGGAGCGCTCACTACCACTGATCAAGGGCACTCTTTACCGCCGATCCGAAGAACACTTTATTACCAATCGGAGGCCCCCTTAAAAGGGGATTGCAGGTACACTTTACAGCCGATTGGAGGCACCCTTTACAGCCGAACCGCAGCCACCCTTTGCAGCCGACCCAGAAGCACCCTTTACAGTCGATAGAGAGCCTACTCTTTTTAACCGATAGGGCGCTGTTCTTTTACCCCTGACCAAAAGCACTCATGTCCACTGACTTTTCTGAAGATCGTTTCCGCAATGGCACCCCTCGGTCCTCATCCCTAAGAGGTCACATTGTGTGCATACATGGTAGAGGGGCCCGCTCCATAATGGCGGTAAGAGCTCTCTTGTTAGCTGTAGACTGAATTGTCGTCTTCCAGTAGATCGATCTAACCCAGTTTGAGGCTGGCAGAAATATTTTGGCTTGAAACTTTATGAGCCAAAATGTATAACATTCCTCCTTCGATAAAATAAAATAAAATTAACACCAAAAACTCTTCATTGTTGATTAAAATATATGTTGCTGATTTTTCAAATAAAATGAAAAACATTTTTTCCTTAAGTTTGCCATTAGATTTTGTCCTTGAATAACGCCATTCCTTGATAAATAAATTTACTCCTCTTGTGAAAGAAATAATGCATAAATAAACTTATTTTTTTAAACTTTGATAGGTTTGTTCTTGTACCTCTTAGGGGCTTTTATCAAACGCAATGAGCGTGTTGTTCGCTTGTCACTGTTTTTGTTTAGTCAGTTTGTCTTCTTTTGGTACTGTCCTAGACTTTCCTCTAGGTGGAGATCTGTAGATGTAGAAGATTTTGTCGGACTTTAGGTAAGAGCGGTTGACTTTGATTCATTCATATCATGGCTAGGAATCTCTGAGGTTGTGTCTTGTCATGGCTTGTTGAGCCGTGACAGTTCCGGCTCAGTTTTCTTATAGTATGTATTAGTTATGGTGTGCCTAATTAGTGTGGCACTACCGGAAGTGAGGAGAAATTTGTTCTAGAATGTTCGAGAATGTTCTTCTTCCCCTTGTTCATTACAATGACTCCTGTTCGGTCTTTTCCGCCGTCGACTCTCCCCATTTCAACGCCGGCCCTCCTTGATTAAAGTTTTCTTTAAATCTTAGCCCATCCACATAATTCCATCGACATGTTTCATATTTCCGGAAGCTCATAGTTAATTAAGGATACTGGAGTAAATCCTCTCTCACTTAATGCCATTTACGTGAGTATGATTAATTCTGTTGTCAATTTTGCAAAGATTGAATTTTTTAGTTGTGAGTTGCGATGGATGGCCTACGGGCGAAATAAATGTTGGTTATTTAAAGTGTTTGTTGTCTCAAATAATTAATGTTGTAATTTAAGGTAACATCAGTGTAAATGTATTTTCTTGTTCCAATTAAGATTAAATAAATATTTTTATAATTGTAAATGAAGAATATCCTGTTATGACTGGTAACCAGAAGCACATGTTTACAAATTAACTTTTCATTAAAATGATTTCAATAATAGGCCTATAAACTTTATTCACACTTAACCTCAACTGAGGAGTTTAATTTTGAAAGTCTGCAAGCTAAGCCTGACTCAAATTTCATTTATTTTATTTTTTAAGTTTTTATTTTTTTTTTTTTTTTTAGGGAGAGGCGGAAAAATGCATTACGCACACAGGTGGCCAGCCTGTAGTTTTGGGCTCCCCTAAATAATGGGTTTACCCACTAAAAAACCTGCTCTACTCTTTAGGATTCTAACCTGGAATTTTTTATCACATTACGTCAAGCTAGGCCTAAATTTGGCTTACGCCCGTGGGGCTCGCTCCTTATCCAGCTGCTCGATCAAGGGATCTGGGCCACTTCGCGGTCCAGATCGGTTTTCTTTTCCAGGAGGATGCCCCGGACGAACTGTGATAAACAATCCCAGTTGCCCTCATCCTCCAAAATCTTTTGGCAGACTGAGTCCACCAAAAAACTTTGTGAGGCCTCCAGGCGGGGCCCTTCCCAACTGGGGCAGCGGAAAAATGTGTGTTTCGCATCGTCGGGAACGCCCGGGCAATAAATGCAGTCCGGTTAACCGGTCTTTCCCATCCGGTTCAGGTACGACTGAAAATAGCCGTGACTTGTCAAGAATTGGGTCAGGTAGTAGTCCACCACCCCATGCCGCCGTTTCACCCATGGTTGGACTTGCTTGATAAGTCGCGCAGTCCATCGTCCTCGGGTGTCGTGCTCCCAGCTGTGTTGCCACTGCTTTAAGGTTCGGGAGCGCTCTTCTGTTCTTGCCGTGTCCTTGCCGATCTCTCCTTGTCTCTGATAAATCGCCTTCCTCTCTCCTGTCAAGAGCTTGACAGGAATGACTCCGGCGTCCACGAGGATGGCAGGCTCGGACACTGTCTGGTAGGCGGAACACACGGGGAGCGCTGCTTGACGCTGAACCTGGGGGAGTCGCAACCTGTAGAACTCTTTTTTTTATAGCGTCTGCCCACACCTCTGCTCCATAAAGAAGCACGGACTGGACCGCGGACATTAACAGACGCCTTCTACTGGATCGGGGACCCCCGACATTAGCCATCAGCCTACTAAGGTAAGTGACTTAGCGGCCTTGTCCGCTGTACGGAATATCTGATCCCTCCAGCTTAACTTGGTGTCCACCATAACCCCGAGGTACTTGGCCGCACGAGTTGATGTGACCACCTCCCTTCCCACTCGGATCGGGACGACGGTGTCGATCCTCTTCTTCGTGAATATTCTTGAGTAATAATGTTTAGGCTAATTATGATATTCTGTAATAGTCATGAGTAGAGTTGTATCTAAAGTGATTTACCCAAGGGTGAAATAAATTTTCAAATATCAGGCTCACATTTTGTTTAAGCAATCCAAGTAAAATAAAAATGGCTAAGACCTAATGCCTGCTGTGTTCGTCTACTCATCAAATTGTATAGGCCTATTCCCTACTCACGATGTTAAGTAGGACTGTGATCTGTTAAAGGGTCCTAGCCTCGGGCTAGCGTCATGATCAATGGACATTACGTAAGGTCTAATCCTTATCCCCGGACCAGCAGCCTGGGTCATCCCTGCCAGACCTCGGACAAGCCTACCATGGACATCAGACAAGGCCTACAGTAATCCACTCTGACGGACCAGTGGCCGTTGGGTCAAGCCTACCAGTGTTGGACAAATTCTACAAGGCAGCTCCATGCTTCGCTTCAACTATTCAGGTGCTATCAACTCCATTTTTTTTTTTATTCCTTAGCTTCTGCTGGACTTGCATTTATCAAACCACGTAGTGAAAAGTGATTCAACAGTTTAAACTCAACATATTCATCTATAGACTCTCTTATGCAATATCTGGAAAATCCAGAACCATCACTTTAGGCCTACACTCATTTAATAGTCTGAACAATAACTTGTCCGTCTGAGCTGGTTCTAAACCAACCTTCAAAGTCTTATGTGACGTCCTGAGTTAAATAATTGCAATTCTCAATAAATAAAGGATAAAATTCCTAATATCCTTTAATAAATCCCTGAAGGATCAAAATACTAACAGTAAATCAGGAACTAGAGTCTTTTCAAATATTCACAAAAACTATAAAGGTTCTATGGTTGTAAGCACCAACTATAACACATGATCAAGCATGTTCTTTGGTTCACGTTGTACGTGAAGAAGCGCTCATTTAGACTTGGGGTTTTCCTTTTCTTTGTCATCCTTTATCATTTCGTAGTAGTCCATTTATGCACTCGGAAAACATACCACAACTGCAGGTTTTTTAAGAGGTTTGCCCTGAATACTGACAAGACCTTTTCAAAGAAAATCTTTTCATTATTTCCCTACCCTTGAGGGAATTTAACACCGCCAAAGTGGAAATTGTCTTTTCTCAGCATTTGTGACAACTGGCTGCAGCAGGATTCGACATTTTTGAAAAATACTTTGTCTTTTGAGGTTTTCGCAATGATAAGACCATATACCCAGTAAGACTTTCTAGATTGAAAACAGCATACTTTACCGACACGCTTTTCGCTTCTTCTGTATTCTACTTCAAATCTATGCTTTGAGTTTAAGCTCAGGGCAGTTGGGTCCATGTAGGCATCTTCAGTTTCGAAGAAGAGCAGGGCAGTTCCATCTTCGATGTCCACAAGATTCATCTTTGTATACTTCACAAACAATGTGTTTTTGCCTTCTGGTTTGCTTCCTTCAGCTTCAGATACCCCCTCCACATTAAACTCCTAGATGCGAATTTCCGTTCCGGCGTCTTGGAATACCTCGTTGATGGTGTTCTTTACTCTGGACCAATCGAGTCTGTCTAGGCCACAGCCGATGCGCGGCATTGCCAATTTTTTCACCCCGTACTTCACACACTTTTCTTTCATGGCTTCCAGAGATTTTTTCAAATCTTTGATTTTCGGCTTCCCGGTGCTGACCTCTTTGGTCACGAGGTAGAAGATGTATCAGCCCTGGTGTTCCAAATGGGCGCAACCCCCAAACTGTACATTCTGATCCAACAGCTCTGCGACTCTTTTGAACCGCTGCCCATCTGAAAATCTTGGCCAACACAGTGAGCCAGAGAGAACTCGTGGGGTGCACTGAACAAATCTCCTGCCATCTCATTCACACCATTTTCCTGCAGGGGTTCGGCGATTGTAATTGTTTTGGTGTAATTGCGATTGACTCATGGTGCTCTTGGCGGCCGAGGTGTCCTTGTCTTCTTTGTTGAAATTCAAACTTCTGTTACCATGCCAAGCATTTTGACCTTGAGGTGTGCTTTCTCTCCCATCCTTAGCTTCATTGTTTTCTCTATTCGTTTCATCTTTGTTGAACCGATTATTGTCTCGAGGACGGTTGTTCCTGTCATTATACTGTTATCGTACCCCGAAGAGGCCCCTGTGATCTGGGACCCCTAAATTCCATCTTGGGTGAAAGAAACCTGGATCTTCAGAAGAAAATGGAGACAGCACTGAATAGAAAAACCGCAACAGAAAAACAAAAAATAAACTAAACAAATTATCATTGCAAACTTACATAAAACGTTGACTACTTCACTTTAACATAGGCAAAGCCACGAATAACAAAACGTAGCACTTAATGAATCGTGAAATTAAGATGGAGCCAGATCCCAGGATAACTTTAAAACTAGTTTATACTAGTTGTGATGTTGACATTGGGTACAGCAAACGAAGTTGTCATAACACTGTGGTGATTCCTTTGGCTGTCCACTATGACAATTTCCTTTCCTTCAAACCCCATTCATGTTCAAAACAGCGGGGGGTTAATGCGAACTGCATGGTTAATCCCTAGCTAGAATATATGTAGATGGCAGGGGGTGAGTAGAAATGCTATGGGCATGGAAACCCCTAGCCATGGAACATATGTTCAAGACAGCAGGGAGAGAGGAGTGTGACGGGCATAGAAACCCCTAGCTGGAACATGAGTGGACAGTCTGTCCCATGCCTCACCTTAGAATAACAAAACGTAGCACTTAATGAATCGTGAAATTAAGATGGAGCCAGTCAAGACAGAAACTCCTTTGACAGGGGCCAACGATGAGTGGGACGCGTCTCAGAAGAGTCATCCGACGCCTGAACAGCCCGGTGTAACGCCGTGGTGCCAGTCTGGCCCCGGCCGCTCCACAGCACTTTCCTGGTGCTGACCTCTTTGGTCACGAGGTAGAAGATGTATCGGCCCTGGTGTTCCAAATGGGCGCAACCCCCAACCTGTACATTCTGATCCAACAGCTCTGCGACTCTTTTAAACTCCATCCTGACGAGTTAACGCCGTGGCGCCAGTCTGACCCCGGCCGCTCCATACCAGACCAAAACCAGCAGAGGCACTTCAACCAGTTCTGCGACAAGAGAGGCAGAGGGAGCAGGCCTGGAGTCCAACCCGTCAGCTATGGAAGAGGAAGAGGCCAAAATGACCAAGATCAGCAAAATGATAACTACCATCGATACCCGCGGAGGTATGGCACTCAATATAATCAGAACTACCAGCCCAGGCCTGGCGAAGAGTACCAAGATCGGCAGAGATACGACAACCGTGAAAACCGCCAGAGGTACAGTGGCGATAGAAACGACCATCGGAAACCCTACAATGAATGGGAGAACCACTCAAGAGGGAACTACGGAGGAGGGAAGTACGATGACAGGAACAACCGTCCTCGAGACAATAATCGGTTCAACAAAGATGAAACGAATAGAGAAAACAATGAAACTAAGGATGGGAGAGAAAGCACACCTCAAGGTCAAAATGCTTGGCGTGGTAATAGAAGTTTGAATTTCAACAAAGAAGACAAGGACACCTCGGCCGACCAGAGCACCATGAGTCAATCTCAAGGACACCAAAACAATTAATTACAATCGCCGAAGCCCTGCAGGAAAAGTAGAAACGCCAAAAGTGGAAATTTCCAATAGTGTGAATGAGATGGCAGGAGATTTGTTCAGTGCACCCCACGAGTTCTCTCTGGCTCACTGTGTCAGCCAAGATTTTCGGATGGGCAGCGGGATTGCTGTCAAATTCAGGATGGAGTTTAAAAGAGTCGCAGAGCTGTTGGATCAGAATGTACAGGTTGGGGGTTGCTCCCATTTGGAACACCAGGGCCGATACATCTTCTACCTCGTGACCAAAGAGGTCAGCACCGGGAAAGTGCTGTGGAGCGGCTGGGGCCAGACTGGCGCCACGGCGTTACACCAGGCTGTTCAGGCGTCGGATGACTCTTCTGAGACTCGTCCCACTCATCGTTGGCCCCTGTCGGAGGAGTTTCTGTCTTGAATGGCTCCATCTTAATTTCACGATTCATTAAGTGCTATGTTTTGTTATTTGTGGCTTTGTCTATGTTAAAGTGAAGTAGTTAACGTTTTATGTAAGTTTGCATGTTTAGTTTATTTTTTGTTTTTCTGTTGCGGTTTTTCTATTCAGTGCCGTCTCCATTTTCTTCCAGGCAGAAGATGTATCGGCCGTGGTGTTTCGAATGGGAGCAACCCCCAACCTGTACATTCTGATCCAACAGCTCTGCGACTCTTTTAAACTCGATTCTGAATTTGACAGCAATCCCGCTGCCCATCTGAAAATCTTGGCTGATACAGTGAGCCAGAGAGAACTCGTGGGGTGCACTGAACAAATCTCCTGCCATCTCATTCACACTATTGGAAATTTCCACTTTTGGTGTTTCTACTTTTCCTGCAGGGGTTCGGCGATTGTAATTAATTGTTTTGGTGTCCTTGCGATTGATTCATGGTGCTCTTGGCGGCCGAGGTGTCCTTGTCCTCTTTGTTGAAATTCAAACTTCTATTACCACGCCAAGCATTTTGACCTTGAGGTGTGCTTTCTCTCCCATCCTTAGCTTCATTGTCTTCTCTATTCGTTTCATCTTTGTTGAACCGATTATTGTCTCGAGGACGGTTGTTCCTGTCATCGTACTTCCCTCCTCCGTAGTTCCCTCTCAAGTGGTTCTCCCATTCATTGTTGGGTTTCCGATGGTCGTTTCTATCGCCGCTGTACCTCTGGCGGTTTTCACGGTTGTCGTATCTCTGCCGATCTTGGTACTCTTCGCCAGGCCTGTGCTGGTAGTTCTGATTATTTTGAGTGCCATACCTCCGCGGGTATCGATGGTAGTTATCATTTTGCTGATCTTGGTCATTTTGGCCTCTTCCTCTTCCATAGCTGACGGGTTGGACTCCAGGCCTGCTCCCTCTGCCTCACTTGTCGCAGAACTGGTTGAAGTGCCTCTGCTGGTTTTGGTCTGGTATGGAGCGGAGGGGGCCAGACTGGCGCCTTGGCGTTAACTCGTCAGGATGGAGTTAAAAAGAGTCGCAGAGCTGTTGGATCAGAATGTACAGGTTGGGGGCTGCGCCCATTTGGAACACCAGGGCAGATACATCTTCTACCTCGTGACCAAAGAGGTCAGCACCGGGAAGCCGAAAATCAAAGATTTGAAAAAATCTCTGGAAGCCATGAAAGAAAAGTGTGTGAAGTTCGGGGTGAAGAAATTGGCAATGCCGCGCATCGGCTGTGGCCTAGACAGACTCGATTGGTCCAGAGTAAAGAACACCATCAACGAGGTATTCCAAGACGCCGGAACGGAAATTCGCATCTAGGAGTTTAATGTGGAGGGGGTATCTGAAGCTGAAGGAAGCAAATCAGAAGGCAAAAAAACATTGTTTGTGAAGTATACAAAGTTGAATGTTGTGGACATCGAAGATGGAACTGCCCTGCTCTTCTTCGAAACTGAAGATGCCTACATGGACCCAACTGCCCTGAGCTTAAACTCAAAGCATAGATTTGAAGTAGAATACAGAAGAAGCGAAAAGCGTGTCGGTAAAGTATGTTGTTTTCAATCTAGTAAGTCTTACTGGGTATATGGTCTTATCATTGCGAAAACCTCAAAAGACAAAGTGTTTTTCAAAAATGTTGAATCCTGCTGCAGCCAGTTGTCACAAATGCTGAGAAAAGACAATTTCCACATTGTTGGTGTTGAATTCCCTCAAGGGTGGGGAAATAATGTAAAGATTTTCTTTGAAAAAGTCTTGTCAGTATTCAGCCTCTTAAAAAACCTGCAGTTGTGGTATGTTTTCCGAGTGCATAAATGGACTACTACGAAATGATAAAGGATGACAAAGATGAGGAAAACCCCCAAGTCCAAATGAGCGCTTCTTCATGTACAACTTGAACCAAAGAACATGTTTGATCATGTGTTATAGTTGGTGCTTACAACCAAAGAACCTGTATAGTGTTTGTGAATATTTGAAAAGACTCTAGTTCCTGATTTACTGCAAGTACTTTGATCCCTCAGGGATTTATTAAAGGATATTAGGAATTTTATCCTTTATTTATTGAAAATTGCAATTATTTTACTCAGGACGTCACATAAGACTCTGAAGGTTGGTTTGGATCCAGCTCAGACGAACAAGTTATTGTTCAGACTATTAAATGGGTGTAGGCCTAAAGTGATGGTTCCAGATTTTCCAGATATTGCTTAAGAGAGTCTATAGATGAATATGTTGAGTTTAAACTGTTGAATCACTTTTCACTACGTGGTTTGATGAATGCAAGTCCAGCAGAAGTTAAGGAATAAAAAAAAAATGGAGTTGATAGCACCTGAATAGTTGAAGCGAAGCATGGAGCTGCCTTGTAGAATTTGTCCAACCCTGGTAGGCTTGACCCAACGGCCGCTGGTCCGTCAGAGTGGATTACTGTAGCCCTTGTCTGATGTCCATGGTAGGCTTGTCCGAGGTCTGGCAGGGATGACCAAGGCCGCTGGTCCGGGGTTAAGGATTAGGCCTTAAGTAATGTCCATTGATCATCACGCTAGTTTGAGGCTAGGACCCTTTAACAGATCACAGTCCTACTTAACATCGTGAGTAGGGGATAGACCTATAGAATTTGATGAGTAGAAGAACACAGCAGGCATTAGGTCATAGAAAATTTTTATTTTACTTGGATTGCTTAAACAAAATGTGAGCCTGATATTTGAAAATTTAATTCACCCTTGGGTAAATCACTTTAGATACAACTGTACTCATGACTATTACAGAATATCATAATTAGCCTATACATTATTACTCAAGTAAGACAAACAGAACAGAATTTGAGTCAGGCTTAGCCGGCAGACTTTCAAAATTAATTTCCTCAGTTGAGGTTATGTGTGAATAGCTAAATAAAGTTCATAGGCCTATTATTGAAATAATTTTAATGAAAAGTTTACTTGAAAACATCCTTGTGCTTCTGGTTACCAGTCATGACAGGATATTCTTCATTTACAATTAAACAAACATTTATTTAATCTTCATTGGAACAAGAAAATACATTTACACCGACGTTACTTTAAATCACAATATTAATTATTTGAGACAACAGACACTTTAAATAACCAACATTTATTTCGCCCATAGGACATCCATCGCAACTCACAACTAAAAAATTCAATCTTTGCAAAATTGACAACAGAAAATCATACTCACTTAAATGGCATTTAGTGAGAGATGATTTACTCCAGCATCCTTAATTAACTATGAGCTTCCGGAAATATGAAACATATCGATGGAATTTATGTGGATGGGCTAAGATTTAAAGAAAGGAGGGCCGGCGTTGAAATGGGGAGAGTTGACGGCGGAAAAGACCGAACTGGTGTCATTGAAA
The DNA here is from genome assembly GCA_030545055.2 of Neoaliturus tenellus. Lineage (NCBI taxonomy): Eukaryota > Metazoa > Arthropoda > Insecta > Hemiptera > Cicadellidae > Neoaliturus > Neoaliturus tenellus. Next base: position 23,776,024 of record CM061535.1, read on the forward strand.
AGAACAAGGGGAAGAAGAACATTCTCGAACAATCTAGAACAAATTTCTCCTCACTTCCGGTAGTGCCACACTAATTATGCACAACACAACTAATACATACTATAAGGAAGGAAACTGGGTCGGAACTGTCACGGCTCATTATTCAATAATTCTCTGCTTCTTCTATAAAGCTTGCCATGAATATCCACAATATAAGACCTTGGTTATCTCTTGTTGACTATTTTTCCTGAGCTCCACTTAGATTTGAAAATGGAATATTTTTTTACATACACTTCCTCATCAACTTCTGGTTCAGGAAGTGATTTTGAGCTTCGTCATTGAGTTCTTTGTTCTTAATGTATTTAAGACTAAGTTTTTTGTGGACTGAGGATTAAATGCATTTTTCATTACAGGCAAGAGTGTTCTTGTCCAGCAAGACATTAGGCATTGTACTGGACTAGTCTGTAAAAAAAAGTTTAAAAAGTCTGAATTAGTTTTAAAATAAGGGGGGGCTGGGAGCTGTCGCCACTTTTGCCTAGGGCGCCAGAAAAACTAGAGCTGGCCCTGCACAAACTTAAAGTGTAGTTGATGTAATTTAGGATTAATGCAGATGGAAATGTAAAGATAGTTTGCAGGAGTTCAGCCCTGTAAATGATAATTATAGCCTAAATCCAAAGCTAATTTTTAGTTAGAAAATGAATTGTCATCCTTAAATAATATTAAATTTTGTTAATTGAAAATTTTTGGCTTAGTAGCTTATCTGTATATGTGAGGTGAAAAGGCGACAAACAATATTATTTTAGAAAATAAGTTTTTGAAAAATTGTATATTGCTCTGTGTGAGTAGTAGCTGTAATTTCTACCATCATTTGCTTGTTTAATCCGTCTTCGTTGCTTGTTGCAGTGAGTTGACAGTAAATGGCTTACACTGTGAAGAATGCTTACTGAATCGCCAACTAGACGTGATTCACAAGGCATTCAATGAGCTAGGCTGTGAAGAACCCCCCGCAGGCTGCGATCTTCCCCTGGATCATAGCTTCGAGAACGGCAACATAGCAGACAACCAGGTAGGCCTAAATGTCTTACAGGCTTGCTATTAGCAGTGAGACCAGCTACCAGTGGGGCCACTGTGGCTCAAAGTGTTGCGATACATTGAATCATATGATGTTTATAAGCCACGGTTGACTGGGAGTGTTCGAGCCACGCAACTGATTGGCTCCCACTTTTGTGCATCGCTGTACAGAGTCATAGCAGTGCAGTAGAGTCCCGCAATAAAAATCCGCTATATTTTAAACAGCTTTTGTCCAAAAAATATTGATTTTTTTTCTTCACTTAAAAATTGGGGAAATACCTGTCGTCGATATTACTTTGAACTTTCCAGTCATTATACGCAATTCTGTCTGCTTCCCATGGTTCGATCGACATTGCCAAACTTTATTATATAACTTCTTGATTAGCATTATACGTGTTGGTATTGATATAGAGGTTGAAATAATTAAACGTCTTCCAACACTACTCGATATATTTACACTTATACTGTAATTGTTTACAAGACGGTAAATATATCTTATAAGATCCATTATGAGCCATTATAAGATCTTTTATATATATTTACCGTCTTGTAAACAATTACAGTATAAGTGTAAATATATCGAGTAGTGTTGGAAGACATTTTATTATTTCAACCTGAAAAACTAATCGTATTTCCACTATTTAATGCTGTCCAATCACAAGTGAAAGCTTTCTGCCGGTACAATCACCATTCATTCATAAGATCATTCACCTCTTTCAAGTTGACGGCTGGAGTAAATGAGACAATATCATGTGTTATGTATGAACTCCGCATATTCCGAATTCACTTAATCCAACAAGGTCTGGTCCTAATTAGTTCGGATCAGCGGGACTCCACTTTAAACCCAATCTACCAGGACGTAACCACAGTCTAATAATAGTATTGAAACAGTTGCGACACTCTCACCTGCAAAGCCTGGGGCCCGGAAGTCGCTAGCGATCCCTGGTGCCTAGTCTTGGTACTAGAGAGCTGTTGTAACAGGCCAGACGCATGTAGACCTATAACTACAATATGAAACACCAGCGATCCTGTTGGTCAAGAATGGGATTAAGAAACATGGCGCCAACTGTCAAAACCGTTGAAACGTTACGACCCAGGAGGAGCAAGTGTTTAAAATATTTATATTATTTTTGAAATAAATTATCAGAAAAGGGAAAAATTAAATGATAACTTATATAAGTTGCACTCAATTTCATTAGGTGTGCAAGTATGAAAATATATTAGTAGCTCTAAATTTAAAGAAATATGCCCGTCTGGACTGTTACGTCAGCTGTCTAGTCCCAAGACTAGGCACCAGGGACCACTAGCGACTTCTGGGACCCACTCTACCTGGACAATTGTCGCTACTGTCTCCCAATAGCTATATATGAGACAGTGACGTAACAGTGATGCCAGTGGCTGGCCAGTTGCAGTATTTGCATCAAATTAAATGTATTAAAATGATAACAAACCTTAAAAATTATATTTCATGCCTTTATGGCACTAACATTAGATATTTTGAAACATTTCCACTCTATTGCATATCTTTTCAAAAGAAGACATAAGGCACTGTATGAACTAAGTGAAAACACCCATGAACATGCAATTAAAACACAGTTTGCTGTACGAGTAAAGTGCTAGCAATGTCTCTGGTAACTGTGGAACACCACGGTTTACATGCAGTCTTAGGGCCTAATATTCAAATCAAATATATAGGTCAAATTCTTTAAGTGTAGCTTATACTTTTTAGAAGCTTGCTGACAAAATGGTTGGTCATGAACATAGAACAGAGCAACCTTATGAGAGAAAACTTATGCCTATTCATTTTCCTTCTACTCAATATTTTCATGTTTGATTGGAAATTACAGTTGACTTAACACTTTGAACCCTGGGCGCTGATTTGCCGTTTTAAGTGCGTTACTGGCCAATTCTGGGGTTAAAATTAAAATTCGTAGCTTGCTATACATATTTTTTACCCATATAAACTATATATCAAAATAAAGAGAAAAATATAACCTTTTTAATGATATAACTTTTAATAAAATTACAAAAAAAAAAATTTTTAGGATTCCACATAAAATTTACCAGAAAAATTGAAGAAAATAAAAATTGCGACGGTGCGTACACTTATATTTAGAACATAGTTTAATATTTACTGTGAATCTAAAAGCTAATTCACAGTCTAAACACTTATATAACAGTAAAACTACATTTTATTTGTCACAAAAATGAACGTAAACAAAGTCAGCCATTACTGTAGATAACAACACTGCGTCGTCAGCTGGCGACGCAAAACATCGGCTGCAGGCATTTGGATTTATTTTTCTGCTACAAAACAGATGGCTTTTTGTGAGACTTGAGGATACTATAATCAATGCCAGATGATCAAGGAAGCGTTCCGTAGCAACGAATAGCGCATATAAGCCGAATACAGGTTGCTATGGAATTTTATTTCGAGGCCCGACCTATACTCGGGTTTCGTTCGCGGTGACATACGCTATGCCCCGAGCTATACTCGGGCTCAGGGTTCAAAGTGTTAATAAAATCCAACACTCAACGATATAAACAGCTCTGTAGTCTGACGCCATATCTTGCACCTTATTAATCACAGCCTTAAAAATATTTTTCCATCTACAATATCTTTTCAATAAAATGCAATTTCAACGTTTCATTTAATTTGATAAAACAATTTAAAAAAGATTACCATTTAAGTAAACCCCCAGATGTTGAGTTTGACAATTGGTTTGCATTTTACCATTTTGTACCAGGCTATATACGGTCTTATCTATGGAATAAATAACCTTGACTCTCTTAACTACCGGAGCCAAATAATAGATCAATGTCTTTCAAGGAATTTATCATGGTGTTTTCCTCATTAGTGAGACGTCTATCGCTGCAAGTAAACAATGCTGTTTAAATTAAGTGAAATCAAACTAAACTTTGGGAGCCTAATCAGACAATTTCAGCAATTTTACACCCAATCGGTCCCGTAACTGTCCAGTTCTCTGAACAAAATTTTATCACTTAATGCTTTCAATAACTCATATTTGCTGCAAATGGATTCCCAAGTTTGATAAAACAAGTTTGTATTGATATATGGTAATATATATATGCTTAATATTCATATACAGTGTGGTAAATAAGTCCCAGAACGGTTATTAATAAAAATGGGCTATAATTAATAAAACTTTGTACATGTGTATAAGAATTTTTAACTTTTTTTCGTATGAGAAGTAAGTTATTCTTACTCCCAACTGTTCCGCTAGAAAGGTATTTACTCTCTGTCGTTGCAGACCTGCATACTCAGCAAAATTCCAATGAAATCTCAGATTTTCTACTTTCCCCATAAAAACACCATAGTGGGCATAATGAAAATTAAGGTGTGCTGCCATGGGTTATTGTCAGAAAATGTAGGTTAATCCCTCATTGGTGAAGGTAAACACAAAATTGTATAAAATCTGGCATTTTTCACTTCACCCATAAATCTCGTTGAGTGTGTAGGTTTTCCATCATATGAGGTTTTTAAGTAAGTATATGTTAAACCCTGTCTAGATAAAGTACATACCAAATTTGATTAAGTTACATCAATAAATAAGCAAGATACAGGGTTTGTTTACTTCCCGTAAGAATAACACAGGAAACACATTTTTGCATTTCCTTCATAACTAGTTAATCTTAAGTTGAAAATTCAAAATACTAAATTGTTTGTTTTTTCAAGCACATTTAAATGGTCTTAGTTAAAAATGTTGAATTTTTTTAATTGAGGTCAAAAATGCCAAAAATACCTTTTTGACCATTTTAAAAACCAATACTATAATCGGTTACCATAATATACCCATTATACCATGATACCCAATACCATACCCGTTACCATAATCCATGCTGGTTCACAAACTCATGAAAATAACCAGGTCTTTCACCTCCATACAAAATATTATCAAAATTTGACTTTCCTTTCAAAAATTATTAGTACCATGGACACACACATAAATAGATAGATATATAAATATATATGATAATGAACGAATTTTTGGCTTCTGTGGACCTCAAAATGAAATACTAACATAGTCCCGAGCTTAGGCCTTACCATGCCTTACCGCAATAGTGTATTCCCTATAAAGGTAATTTGCTAAAATCCTGTAAATTTCAGAAAAAGAAGATTTAATTGGCTTATAAACATGTATAAAGTTTAATTTTTTAACTGAATTGGTTGAACAATCAAGCCATTCTGGGACGTTTTACCACACTGTATAATGAATCCGACCTAAAGAGGAAGTAATAAGTTCAAATTATATATAAACTGATCAAATACAACTGAACCTGAATTATATTTATGTAGCTGAAATAATTTATTATGATTTTTAAATTAGGTAAGTGATTTTTAACACAACATATTTTTTTAACAATTGTATTTAATTGTTCTAGTTTATTAAATATAACTAAAACAATAGTTTCTGAAGAAGTGAAGATTAGTATTTCATTTTTATAAAACCTATTTTCTAATAAATTATGAGTAACTTACAAACATTGTGTATGATAAAGCTGTGACAATATCTGATTTTTTTTCATTCGACCTAATGTAAATAATTAAAAGAATAATTTAATTATTAACCCCAGTTAACATGTCATGTATTTTTTGTAAATAGTGTTTTTAACTAACTTTCATCATGTAAATATGTGTAATTGTGTTTACTTGGTGAGGCAGTTTTGGTAGTAAATAACCACTAATTGTAGTGTAGAATGAGGCTTTTAAAAAATAATTAAAGAATAAAAGAATTCCGTCATTTTTATCAGAATACAATGAGTTCATTAAGAGGAAAAGTTTAAAATGGTTAACAGTTTAGATAAAAAAGGTAGTATAAGTGTTATGTGTTAAATGTTATTGTATAATAAAAAATGTTTCTGCCTCTTAGACTGTGCAAATCTAGATGTTGATAATTGGTTTGTTCTTAATTTTATTTGAAACACAATTTAGAGGTTGAGTAAAATTAGCATGAATATTGACATTGGCTCAAGCATATTTCAGTAATTCTTCCCTCATCATGAAGGGAAGTTGCAATTGTAACTCAGACATAAAAAAACATATTTTTCACTACCAATCTGATGCCATATTCCAACCAATTATCATGGACAGTCACTATGGCGAAACGTGTGTTGTGTGCAGTACAATGTGGTGTGTTGCGTGTTGTATCAGTGTTGTGTTGCGGTATGTTGTAGCTTAACGACGTGAGTCCGATGAAGCGCAGTTCCCTCCCCCACCAGCCCCCCTCCACCACCTCACTGGTCGACATGTTACGCAAGCCGTTCCGTCGTAAGTCGGTGCCCAGCTCTCCTGTTACTGGACGATCCGCCGTTCCCAGCTCCGGTGTAGGTGGTGATAACAATGACCTACTGATTGTTAACCTTGAGCCGCAACCCTTATCACTGATTGTGCCTGACTTGCCCCTCACCCATTCTGTTAGTCTGCACTCGCTTAACATGGTAAGCCACCAATTAGTTTATATTTGTCATAAGCCTGTTATACTGTTGTAAGTTATACTAGTTTGATTTGTAGTTGAGACAAAAGTTTGAAAACTGTCCTACATGGATAGAAAATGTGATGGTTTTGCAAAGGGTTTCTTTGATAGGGTGGCTACCAACCGTCCAACGGTGCAAAGTTATCGGGAGACCCACTGTCTCACCATATTGATTTTCATGGCCAGACCTCTTATCTATGAATTGTTTCAATGTCTGTTTTTTATCAGTGTATTTTTGTAATTGTCTCTAATTTACTTATTCACTTAATTTACTTATGATTTATTATTTAATTTGATGTCCCTTGATTGGTATTATGTTGGCCCAGTACGGTTCAACACCAATTAATCTGACTATGAATAAAGTTGTAACTTAGATAAAAAGATCAAAAATAAAAATTGTACATTACCATATCCTTTTTAATTATCAGTTCCAGTGGCCACTCATAATGAATTAAAGTTTTTTTTTTTTTTAGTTTGAATGAATTATACATTAGTTGAGTCAGATTCAGATTCAGATTCAGAATTTCTTTATTCATAGCATTACAAAGTAAATACATAGAATAGCGTCACACATAAGCAACTAATATTACTTATTGTATCTGAACTGAATTAATTTTTTTACAAACTAAATGTATAACTTAGAACTTATGTTAACTTATGTTATGTTAACTTATGTTAGAACTTTAATGTTTTCTTTCACAAGTTCAATATCTATGTAGAACGTCCAAATAAAACGGTCTGAGATACATGAAATGGTACATGATATGGAGTCTCATCTATAAGTGAATTGCTTTATGATTAAAGAGTACTAGTTGCAATTTCATCAGTTTCCACTTTTTAAATGTTTAATCTTCTTAAAAGTAGGTTTAATACTCATGTTAAGGAGACGTATATGAAATCAAAGTAAGGCAGTGATATTTGATTTTTGAAAGAAGATTTTTATTCAAAAGAACCATGCGAATTTCAGTAGTCCACATTTGGTAATTTCTGAAAAAAATTTTTGTGAAAAGGGCACATATAAATTATTACAGTATTTCACATTTTCTCTTGTTTTTTTTATTTTTATTTTACAATAGTATTTTTTATTTAAATAAATATTTCTCCGTATTCTCTTATGTTTTTAAAAGTAAAATATATTAAATAAGCCTGGTTTGATTTATACCTAAATGTTTGTTTTTATGAAAAAGGACATGTTCAACAATTTTAAACTTTTACTGTGAAGGCCAATGGTTTTAGGAAGGCAAACATTTTTGTACTTGCTTTTTACCATGCCAACATAAAATTTTAACTTCATTTGTTTAGATATTACAAATTTCATTCATTTTCCAAAAGTTAAGGTTCTGACACTTTCACCCTTCTAAAATATAGCCATTCAAGTGTGGTTGGTGTAAGCAAAAGATGATGTGTTAGCGCATAAGCTCCAGTGTCTTAACATGCCTTTCGTCTTGTCTTGGTGTTCGATCACGATGCTCAGTAAAATGTAGAGAAAATCCTTTGTACAACTTGGGCATTTGATCCACATACGGCAGTGCAGAAACATATGCAACTATAACAATGTTTTAAGTCAGACTATAGTGAAGAAATTGCACAAAAATAAGTTTAAATACTTTGCTGCTTCGAAAAATTCCAATATTTACATAAATAATATTCTGTTTAGTGGAACATTGAAAAATAATTAAATTTTCTATTTTTTTTTATTTCCTCTGAACTGGTATCTATTTTTCTCAGTTCTAAGTTTTTACAACAAATACTGCAACAGGGTTTCAACACTACTTTGCACTGACCAAACATTTTTTTTTTAATTATGGGACACAAATACACATAATCTTGACATTTTTTGGACACCTGATGATATCATTTATGTTTAGTATGGGTCGAGGATGTATGTCTGGTAGTTTCAATTTGTTAATGACATCCATTTGATTGTAGATATACTTTTTTATTCCACACCATTATGGTCAAGACACAAGGTAACATTGAAAACCGGTTATAGTATTTGTTATACATCTAGAATTAAAAAAGATTAAATTAATTTAATAATGTTAAAAACTAATTGTTTGCAATAGGGAATTTAAAAAAAAGGCAATTTAAAAATCACTTCTATTAAACACAGTGCCCTTTTTCTTACTTGATATCATTTATGTTCAATATGGGTCGAGGATGTATGTCTGGTAGTTTCAATTTGTTAATGACATCCATTGGATTGTAGATATACGGTTTTATTCCACAGTATATGGTTAAGACACAAAGTAACATTGAAAACCGGTTATAGTATTTGTTATACATCTAGAATTAAAAAAGATTAAATTAATTTTAATAATGTTAAAAACTAATTGTTTGCAATAGGGAATTTAAAAAAAGGGAATTTAAAAATCACTTCTATTAAACACAGTGCCCTTTTTCTTACTTGATATCATTTATGTTCAATATGGGTCGAGGATGTATGTCTGGTAGTTTCAATTTGTTAATGACATCCATTGGATTGTAGATATACGGTTTTATTCCACAGTATATGGTTAAGACACAAAGTAACATTGAAAACTGGTTATAGTATTTGTTATACATCTAGAATTAAAAAAGATTAAATTAATTTTAATAATGTTAAAAACTAATTGTTTGCAATAGGGAATTTAAAAAAAGGGAATTTAAAAATCACTTCTATTAAACACAGTGCCCTTTTTCTTACTTGTTCATGGCTCTTGCTTTATTGTATGCTAAATTTTTTAAGCTTTGAGCAACAATGATTGGGCTTTATTTTCAAATATGTCACAAATATTTTGATGAATTTTAGACATTTTAAAAAGCTGTGTACATTTGAACAAATAATATTAAGCTTCAAGGACAGTTTTCTAATATTTTGGGACCCTGAGTATATGTGAGAGTAGTAATGTAAGTAAGTTAAACACATTTTAGTCATGAATGTTTCAATAGTAACCTAAGAATATGTTCTCTGATGACTGAAGGCTTTGACAAATACCAGGTAATTTTAAAGTAATTTGTTTGTGCCCATCTATTACTGGTTTTAACCCAAAATTATTTTCTGTGTGATTTTGTTGAATGTTGTTTCAGTTAGTTAATTTTTTAATAATTGTTTTCATTATAGGTGTATGAGAAATTAAATATTGGCGTGTATTAAGTTTGATTCATTAAAAAAATGTTATAATAGGCTAACTGTGTAATTGTGTACTAGCCTTGGCCAGTTTTCAAGTTTTTTTTTCGGAACATTGTACTGATCCTGTTCATTTGGCCAATACAACATCGTAACTTTTCTACTTGACTGTAATCAATTTGATATTTTCATCAATGATAAAGTGCTACAGATAAATTTTACTGCATTTTCACATGCAAAAAAAGTCCTCTAAATTTCCACATTTCTTAAAAATTTCTTAAAAAATGATTTTGTAATAAGAACTCTGATTGAGGAGAATTATTGCTCACATACACCTATAACACCTATATTTATGCATGTTTTAATCTCTTTTATATGTACTGTCTCATATTGATTGTTTTTAAGAGTAATAATGGTTGCTTTGTTTTTAAAGACTCACTGAGTTCTAACCTCCCTTTGAAGTGGTGCCATAAATGAGAAGTTTTGATTTTAAATAACAGTTTTAGTGTTTTTGAAAATGTTTATCGCCTGCTTAAATAAGTTGTAGCATGATTTTTATAAGACATTATTAAGGAATGAAAATTATAACTGATATATTCTTGTAAGTTTTCTGAACGTAATATTTCTAGCCTTAGTGCTTTTAATCTGTCATTTCTCTTCTTTTTTTTAACTACACAATTAATAAAATGAATTAATCATTGGTAAATATAATTCACCTAATTGAAAAATGAATAGTTTCATTGTACTGTCAGATTATTATTATTTATTTTTAATATCTAATTAAGTTAATAAGTTAATCTGTTAAAGTGCATACCTAACAAAAGTATCTGCAGGATCAGTAAATAACTTAAATCACAGAAACTTTTGCTTTTTCAAGTTTTTATGCAGAAGTATTTATGCAGAAATATCAGTGAAGCCCATTAGATAAAGAAATTTTTACAGTTCAATGGGCTTAGAAATTTGAAAAAAATGTGAAAGGAGAAAAATATGTACTTGTAGGTTGCAGGCCCCACTCATTATTTTAAGATTATTTGACAAAAAACAAAGATATGAAAACATTAACAAAATTATCTAAGTGAACATTTCTGCACAGATGTCAAGTAACTAGGTTAAATCAGTTTTTACAGCTGAGCCCCTGAAGTCCAATGTCTGAATGGTGAGTGGAAAGTCTGTCCCTGGTTTGGTTCGGTTAGGTGAGGTTAGGTTAGCTTAGATAAGTCAAATTTGGTTCAGTTTTCTTTGTTAACTTATATTAAAAATAAAACTATAATCTAAAGTGTAAGCTTATTAATCACACACACCATAGGTCTAGTGGTGAAAGAGCCAGACTTACAATAAGTCACTGACCTTGAGTGACCTTTGGACCCATAGCCCAGACTTATTGCTGTAAAACAAATGGTAATCAAGATAACGGAACCCATATTGACATATTCATGGTAACCTGTCCTAACCTACCCGGAATAAAACACATTATAAAACGGGTGGTGCATACAACCGACAAGTACCGAATAATATAAGTTTGAGAAAGGTGTTTATTTAAGTTTTTCTCTCTCTGGACCATATTGTCCCAGCTAATGAAATGTGGTGTTGTGTAGATAGGCTCGACCAGATCACTGGTAGAGGAGGAGTGGTTCCACGGGGTGCTTCCACGGGAGGAGGTCGTGCGGCTGCTGACACGAGAGGGCGACTTCCTGGTGCGAGAAACAACCCGCAACACGGAACACGAGATGGTGTTGAGCGTCTGCTGGGGCGGCGTCAGCAAGCACTTCATCGTCCAGACAACGCAGGAGGTGAGGGCTGTTGGGGTTGGACTAGCGGTATTGTTTAATTACCTCAACCAACGAGGTTAAATAGATATAGAGTGCTCACCAGATAGGGAAAAGTGTCCCTTTTTGACCGGCGCCATGTTACCCACGATTCCCGCCGTTTCCTTGGTAACCAGTACTTTTGTTTATACTTTCCCAACAGTAATTTTCCACTTTACCCACACATATCCGACGTTTCTATGGTAACCAACTTCAATAGCCTGCTCACAGCCCATCAAATCAAATTAATTTAAAAACAAACAACAAATAAACATATGTTTTAAAACTATCTTCAGTAATTTTTGAAGCTTGTAGCGACCAATCAGAAAAGCTAAAACTAGTAACCAAGGAAACGAGAGTAAAGTGTGGGATGGTTGCCAAGGAAACGGCGGGAATTATGGGTAAATGGCGCAAATCAAAAAGGAACACAAAATTAACATGTGATGAGCACTCTATTAAAACATAACAATAAAAACTATTAAGGCCTCACCATTAAGGGTTACCTGGTTAGGACAAATAAATCAGTAAAGAGCATTATATTATGTATTTTTGTCAACTGATAGCATAAAGACTCTCCCTCCCCCTTCCACCATCCGAGGACTCACTGTCCTGTGTGTCACGTCATTTGCATACCTGTTATTAGGTTAGGTCAGGCCAATATCTTGATTTGTTCTTGTCCAAGTACATGCACCAGTCTGGAGTGACAGCTGAGAGAGGTGACCTATTCCATGTTCCACGCACTACTTTGTGACACCGGAGAATTCTGGGTTTCTTTGCAGAGTTCTTAAACAATTAAAAATTTTCTAAAGTTTCCTAGTACATACTGTAGAAGCTCTCTTAACCGCCATCTAAGGGACCGGACTATGGTCGGATAACGAAAAAGGTCGGTTAAAACGAATAGAACCGGAAATATGTGTTAAATAGTAGTTTAAGCAATGTTTCTATTGGTAAATTACTGTAATAAAAATGTCGAAAATGTATAGGTTATGGACAACCATCCATCCAAAACGTAGCCACACGGATGTCGCTTGACCTAATTGTCTTTCTCACTCACAAATGATCACACTATTTTGAGATTAGGTGTATAAAGTAAGTAAAACCTGAATTGTAATAGAACAATGCGTAAGCTCGTGTAGAAATTTCATAATTTTTTATTAAAACACTCCTTTTGTCAAATACTGAGCTCTCATTGATCTAGAACCTGTATTTTAATTTGAAACCTGTATAATAAAAACCTCATTAAGCAACGTGTTTAAATTTGGTTCAATAATATAGGTAGTTCTTTATGATGCTACTTGTATCATTGTTGGTGATTGTTGCAATGGTCGTAGATAAAATAAATAAAACAAGTGAAAATATTGAAAAATGTTGCAACACAATCAATTTTTCCTAACACAATTAATTAGTAAATTAAGTAAACACACAATCATGGTATAAAAAACTATTAAATAACAAAATTAGCAAACACAGTTGGAACAGTAAACACTGCCATGACGAAATTTTAAAAGCAACTTACTGAATTTGAAATGCTGTGGTAACGTATGATCGACCTTTTGTAACATAAAAGTTATTTTTAGATCATTATAGCAACATCGCCTTATTTGGCGGAAGTTTGTATATTCCTGGAAATCTTAATCCGACGGGCGGGCGGTTGATCCGAGGCCAGTCATGATAGCTTCTACTGTAGTCAAGTATCACCACTAACAAAACAGTTATTGCTTTTATCATAGTTTTAGGTGTTGATTTAAAATTGAGGTCAACCTAATTCAAAAGAACCTAACTTGCAAAAAAGTATAAAAACTGGAAAAAAACTCCTTTAAAAGCAGTAATTGAGGCTGCACTCCCAAATAAGGACAATATGCAAGAAAAAATGAACCTCTACATAATACCAGAAACCTTCTAATATATCCACACATTAATTTGCAGTCTTAGAAAAAAGTGTTTATAACATGTGATTGAAACAGGGCTAGTACGGTCCACGCACCTCACAAAGTGCATCAGTGACAGGTACACTCAACCTGAAAATGTTGGGAAAACCAACTAAAACCTACAGACACTGAAAAGTAGTGAAACTTACATTAGTTTGGTGTAATAAATACGAAAAAATACTGGTAGTCGTTTAACGGAAAAGGTCCATACGCCTAGAACCATAGCTTAATACCTCATGGAATTCTGTTTTTTTCTTCTTTTTTTTACATTCAAACTGGAACTTCCTTGCTTATTAGCTTAAAACTAATCTCATCTGACTTAAATATGAAACTTTAAATTTTACAAATTGAGATTTTTATGAAAATACTGATTCCATCATCAAGTTTGGACTGTCCTTTTTTTTAATCAACTATTATGGAAGATAGGATATTTGTGTGTCAGTCTGTTAATGACAGTGCTCGGTGTGTGTACAGGGCCACTATAGGTTCGAAGGGCCTGCATTCCCCACGATTCAGGAGCTCATCATGTACCAGTACCAGAGCGGACTGCCGGTCACCAGTCGATCTGGAGCCATCCTGCGGCAACCAATACCTCGTGAGCTCTGGGAGCTGAACAACGACGACGTCCTCCTGCTAGATAAGATCGGCAGGGTAAGACACTCGCTGTTGCCACCTAGCTTAATACTGTGTGAGGTCTAGGTGTGCGTGTTCAAGGCAATTCTCGATAAGTTAACCATTTGATAATGTCTCTAGTCTAAGATTTTATTGGGAGGAATGTATAGGAATTTTAACTTTCAAATTGGGCACAAATTTTGGTCATCATTCAAGATTAAGAACTCAGAACTCAGAACTCTTTATTTACCAGTAAATATTCATGACAAATACATTGGCACGTCAGAATAATAATGACACAAACATTTTATTTCTCAAGAATATTTAATACAGTACAACCTCAATAAGACGATTCTCAATGGTATGCAAAAAACAATAGTCTCGACAGTAGCACAATTTTGCACAATAGCAGTATTTCTAATAGTTAAATTTGTTTGTTGTTAAGGTGCACATCTACTTGAGTGTTGTGCTATCAAAGTCATTTTACTGATAATTCGTGCTATCGAAGTAACAGATTTTTTAAACTCTCTCTTTAGCAAGTGCATTTTCAATGAAACCTCACTCGTAAGATTTACCTAATAGAAATTACCTTAGTATGTGTAACATAGATTGTGCACTAAACTCCTTGGCTATTTCACTTTTCATTTTCAAAGTTTTTTCTGCTGCTCAAATTCAGCATTTAACGGTGTAAGATTATATTTTTCTGACATGTGTCTGTGATCCCTATTCACTTCCAATAAACTCTTATTTAAATTTAACACTGCACTTAACATAGTAGCTTAGAAGCTTTAGCAAATAGAATGTAGATAAAGTCAATAAAGTAGGCTAAAACCCCGCCATTGGAAACTAATTGAAACTGGACCTTTTTGGTTTAGCGAATGTTAGGAATAGGCGGAATTTATAAATAATTGGGAATGGTCGGGTCCCAAAATTCCCTTAATAATGAATGTTTACTCCCGGACTTCCGGCAGCGATAAGAAATTTCGAAAGAGGAAAACAGCACAATTTCTATGGATTCTCTTGTTGAGCTTATCTATAGTTTTTCGTCCAGAATTATTCAAGAGGGGTATTTTACTCTTAGTACCAATTGTATTTTCTAAACCAATTTCCGTTTAAAAACAAATGATAGTTAAATTTGTTGTTTGAATCTCACAAATTGAATAAATCATTAATCAAAGTCGTGAGAAATTGCATTCAAGAGATAGGATAGTCAGAGAATTATTACAAAGTAAATAAATCTTGAATACAATCACTATTTTATAATGTAAAAAGCATCTTATTATAACTTAACATATTTTTCAAGTTAAAAAAACTTCAAACCCCATTAAATATGTTTTTAAAGTGAAACATATCAAATATGTTTACTAGATTTTGGATTGCATAATTTTAATCTAAAATAATTACATTAGGTTCATCAACAACTTCATTCCCAAGTGATAAAATTTATTCTAATTTTAATTTGTTTGATTTTATTTGAGAGTTGTATTCTTTAAAATTGTTTTTATACAAATCTTTTATTTAAATAATATATTTTACTTTCATTCTTCAAGCCATAGGTTTAAGGTTTTTATTAAAAAGTGTTGTGCCAGATATTTGTGGTAAATTTCAGGCTTTTCTATTTTAAGGATTCCATTTATATATTTTGATATCAGTAAGCCTTCAATGAGGGTATTCTTCAAGTGTATTTTTCTATCAGTTGATTCAGACTTTTTAAAATTTTATAGAGTTAATGATAGGTAATTAATCGATGTATTCATTTTTTCAATACCCGATACGAAATCATAACAGAACAGATTTAAAAAAATATATGTGTTTAATAATTTACTTTTCCTTTCAGGGAAATTTTGGTGATGTGTACAAGGCTCGACTGCGCACTACGGGCCAGGAAGTGGCAGTAAAGACTTGTAGAGTCACCGTGCCGGATGAGCACAAACGCAAGTTCCTTCAGGAGGGTCGGATACTGAAGCAGTATGATCATCCTAATATTGTCAAACTGATAGGCATCTGTGTACAAAAGCAGCCCATCATGATAGTCATGGAACTAGTCGTAGGTAAGATCTCCCCAATTTTGTATTATGAATAGGGATGTTCGAGTACTCGAGTATCGAGTAGTTTTCGAGTTGAGTTTGTAATACTCGACTAGACTCGAAGTTTGGAAAAAACTTGTAGAACCTCGATAGTTTGACACTTTGTGAACTTAGAGGGTGTCGAACTATCGAAATGTCAAACTATAAGGAGTATATGTCAAATTAACACTGGAGGAATATAAACCATGATTTGAATTTAGGAAACATTGAATTTAAATGAAACCATAGCTTAATTGATCTTTAAAAGAACCAATATTGAAATCATTCTCCAGTTTACATTTCCATCTTTGTCAGTCTCCAACATGAACACTATCATTCGTTATTAACATGTTGTAAGTTGTCATGGACTGTGTCGAACTATCGAGGTTCTACTGTATTTCGAGTAGAGGTGTGCGAATACTGATTTTTGGTTTCGAATCGAATCGAATAGTTATTTACTATTCCGAATATCGAATAGTTTCGAATCGAATAGTAACGTTGAACTTTATTTTTAACGAATAATTTATTTCAACTGAGATTGATTATGAAATTCAGGTATCTAGTATTTAAAATATGAGCATTTAACAACCAAACTGTATTTAACATTATTTATGGTTAAAATAAAGTTTTTTTTTTATACGATCTACAAAAATGAATTTACTTATTTTTTCCAATATGCTATTCAAATGAAGAATTTGGGATAAATACTCGTAAATAAAAATAGCATCTAGATACTTGTAGCCTAAACTAAACTAAAAGTGAATGTGTGCATATCCCAGCAACAGTGAACAAAACTATACAAAAAAAGAGACAACCTTGTAGGCATATTCTGACTTTATTTGGTAACCAACAATTCATAGGTAAATTTAACCATGTTCCTGGAATCCAAGCTTTGTGGATAAAATTCCTAAAGTTTTACATGAGGTTTAATAGCCAACTTATTTTTCCTAAAATTATAACACAATCACAATAATTTAATTAAGACGAGAAAAAGAAAACATTACCGCCAAATCGCCGAGAAGTTAAACAAGTCAACAACACAGCTGATCAGATCAAACGAGCGCCATTTTAATTTTTAGTCCGTCCTGAATTGGCTTAGCTGACACAGAGTATGATAAAGTTTTGATTTACCTTATATCAACCGTCGGATTATAGCATGCACGAATATCAATTTTAAGTCAATATTAAGATATATATTGACTATACAACTTTGTAGATAGCAAGAGATAGCTATACCAAAGACTATATAAATCCTTCTGTATACAAAAAAAGTGCAATCATTTTATAATTTTAAATATTTTTTATATTATTGCACCGCTGGTCTACGCATGGCAACACTGGAAACTCAGAACTACAGTTATTAGTTCATCTTTGTCAATAGAGCTGTTAATTGTGTAACCATTCATTGCATTTGAATAATATTTTCTGCTTTACACTATGCCAATTTGTTCATTCAAAAGTTTGTTTTGAAAATTACAACTAGCCGTCGAGCATCATTAGTGTGTTCTGGTAACCCGCGAGGTTTCAGAACGGTTCAAACTATTCGGTTCGAACTTTGAATATTTTCTGAAATTTCGAATCGAATATCGCGATATTCGATTTGAAATTATTCGAAGTTCGAATATTCACACACCCCTAATTTCGAGTTGAGTTTTCTAGCTGACTTATGAAATAAAAATTATAAAACGATTTGTTCGTAAGGAATAAATGTAACCCATGACTAGATTCCTTTCTATCTCATTTGTCGAAGAAAAGCAATGAAACATTATTATTGTATAATCAACTTATTAGATGCACGTTGTAAGAAATGAAAGAGGTTATGTTTCATCATGTACATTGGCCAGCTATTCAATCCGTGCGAGATAGAAAATAAGCTTAGATATTGTTGTCCAAAAATATGCAAGTTACATGGTTAGCACTGTTACCTGTGCGAAGGCATGTATGTAAATTAAAATCAGTACTATAAAACATATTTCGTATATGAAAATTATTACTATTAGTATTTTGATTAATCTTATGACATATTAACGTTTCTAAATGCATTATAGGGCAGGAATTTTATGATTATTATTTAGATGACTATTTTGTCATTGATTATCAATTCTGCACTCATGAGCATTACATTGCATTGATAAGTTTTTTTTTTTATTTGGGCACTGATCAGGCTAATAGATGAAAAAGTGATAAGTGGCAAGTGATAAAAGGAAAGACTTTTTTAGTCATACAGTGTTTTAAACAGTATGTAGGTTTACTGTTATTTCGAAAACCAATAAAATAACCACACAATAAATGAACACAAAATTTTCTTTTTATCTTTTACTAGGGAACTTTATTATTATATACTATAATCTTTATTGTGTTCATTGAACATTATTTTTGGCGCACTAATAATTTGGGAAAAGCTCAAAACTCTCGAGTTTAAAAAATACCCCCGTCGCAGCAGACCTGCGTACTCAGCGAATTTCCAAAGGAATTTGAGATTTTGTATTTTCCCCATAAACCTCATAGGAATGGGTATGAAGGTTTACTGCGATGGGATGCTGTTAAAAAATATTAGTTTTTAGGAAATGTAATGGTTTTTAAGGTAAAAATCAAATAATGTATCAATAATTGGCACTTTGTAATTTTCCCGATAAACCCCATGGGGGGTGAGTATGTAGGTTTGCCGCCAAATGGGTGTTGTAAGCAAATATCAGTCAACCCCTATCTAGCGAAGGTACATGCCAAATTTGATCAAATTATGTCAATAAATAAGCGAGATATGGGGTTTTGTTGATTTCCCATTAAAGATTAACATGGGAAACCTATTTTTTAGCTTTTCTCCGTAATCTGTTACGCTAAGTTAAAAATTCAAAATACGAAATTGTTTATTTTTTAAGCTCTTTTAAATGGTTTCAGTTAAAATTGTGGAATATTGAAAATTGAGGTGCAAAAATGCCAAAAACCGATTTTTGACCCCTTTGGAACCCCATAAAACCCCGTTCCCATAACCCGATCATGCTGGTTCGCGAACTCATGAAAATAGATCTGGTCTTACACCTTCATACCAAATTTGATCAAGGTCCCCTTCAAAAGTTTATAACGGACACATAGATAGATGTATATGTATATACATATACAGTATATGACAATGAACGAACGGTGTTTTTGGCTTCTGGGGACCTCAAAACGAAAAAGTAAAGTGGTCCTGGGCTTAGGTCTTACCATGGCTACTACCGTAATAGCGTATTCCCTATTGGGAAATTCGCTAAAACTTGGCTCCACTCAACTTGATTTAAAAATTCAGTACTCGCACACCCCTAACCTATTCATTGATAGGTCCCTAAAATTTACTGTTGCGACTATACCATCTGTGTTTGAAAAAAAAAACAAAAAAAATACATAACAACACTATCGATCATATTAAATGATTGAATTCCACCAATGTAGTCATGGATTGCTACAGCCGAAACTCGGATGCCAACCGAGAGTGGCCACAGTGCCTCGCTAGCCCTATCCATGGATTTTTAATACAAATTTATAAATGAAATGGATTATAATATCCTTAAATTTTAAAAATGAGGCAACAGATAATATTTATGAAAAGTTTAGTCGATGACCCAGTGAGTTGTATTTTGCAGGAGGGTCGTTACTGACGTTTCTCCGCAACAACGCCAGCAGCTTGAGTCAGAAGCAGCTTCTCCTAATGTGCAAGGACACAGCGGCCGGCATGCGCTATCTAGAGAGCAAGAACTGCATCCATCGTGACTTGGCTGCCCGCAACTGTTTAGTAGGTCAGTGCTCCTGCACCATGCCAGTTGAAGTGTTTCCTCTCTACACAATTTACCACTCACGTCTATAGCTACAAAGTTATTAATGCAAATTTTACAAAGTTATTAATGCAAATTTAAAACATCTGACTACCGATTTACATATTTAATAGGAGTAATAATTAGGGGGGTATGAATAATTTTTTTAACAAAACGTAAATAATGTTTTAAATTATAAACCTCTACCATATAGCTCATCTTAAATAGGAGCTTTGGCCTTCCCTACGTCTGTTCAGCGTCCTTAACCTTTTAATTTACTTTCTATGAAATATCTTATTTATATTTCACAAAAAAAACTTTTTAATGCAATTTTGTTTATGACATAAATACACAGTGTAAAAAAAGGCCGTCCCCCCCTTTCATTTTTTGGTTTGTTAATTAATGTAAACAAATATTGTTTGGGTAATGATAGTAACATAACACAAAGTATTTTGTATGATGTGATAGGGACTAAATAAGTTTTATTTTAAACACCCTTTAAGAGATGTCTCCCATGAAAGTCTTAAAGAAATCTGCTTTGGCCTTTGTCAAATCGTACATAATCTTAAACGTCTTTGCATTTGGAGTAAATATAAGCCACAAACCCGACGTCAAAAAGTTGAATATTAAGAAAGTTACTGCATTTTTAAGTTTTACCCCATATGATTTTAATGGAAACTTTGTTTGCCTGCCATTTCCGTCTGGATCATCCATTTGAAGTCTAGTTTGCGGCATTGTACTCTGCCAAGTGAGACCTTTAGTTTGATATGCATATCAACTTATGCTTACATTTAAGATTTTCTTCTGACTCCTGGTGGGTTGTCCCCTTGACATAACTCAATATGTTTGATAACATCAAAAGGTACTTTGAGTTACTATCATTCCCCAAGCGATATTTGTTTATCAATAAACAACCAAATTAAAGGAGGGGGACAGCCTTTTTTTACATACTATGTTATTTGGGTAGAGAGGAGAAGGGGTCATCATTAGAAAGCTTGAATATATTTTATGTACATACCATTAAGGCTAAGTATTTTTTTTATTCATCGTAGCCTTTGGATTGTTTTATCCAAAACAATTACATGAAGGTTGTATAAACCCGGGTGCAACACAGCTAATTATTGATTTTTATACCAGGTTATAAATTGTTCATTACAATACCTTGAACATTTTATAAACATGACCTTTACAACCCAGAAAAGTAAAAAAATTATTATTTTGGTTTATGGTAGAGCCCTTGTAAAGGCTTATTAAAAACTGCTGAAAGCTGCCAGGTTCCATGGAATGATGAAGAGTCCAATCTAATAGGCACTTACTCATTGGCCATGTTTTAAAAATAGGATACATTTACATCACAGGGAGCAGAATTCACAAACCTTCCTCATTTCAACCCGGCCTCAATTGATAAAATGAAATTCTCAAACCTTTTTCTAACCTCTCTTACAGAGAGAAGTAGCAGTACATACATTGAAAAAACTCCTTAGAAAATTAGACAGTGAAAGTATGCGAAATAGACTTGTCTATGGACTTCACAGGCTTTGGAATATCGGCAGTCTGGGAAATGTGTTAAGATTGGCCTAATGTTGAGTTTTTCAGGTGCTGATAACGTTGTCAAGATCTCAGACTTTGGAATGTCGAGGGAGGAAGAAGAGTATATCGTATCTGATGGAATGAAACAGATACCAATTAAATGGACTGCTCCCGAAGCTCTAAATTTTGGTATGTGTTGTGCATTCTTTTTATCTCAACATTAAATGAATTCTCCATTCTGCATTAGTAAAGCCAAGCTATCTCTTCAAATTTTAATGGCATTTTCTAGAATCAAATCTGTATTGAACCAGTGTTTAAATGATCACCTTTAGACTAGCAAAACATTTTCATTATATAATTCTGAAAAAATAAGTGATAGAAAAACCAATTCAGTGCCTTTTGTAATGTTACAAGTTATTTCTAAATCAGCTTACCAGATAGAGTTTTTGCCGAGAAAAAACACAAAACACAAGAAACACCAAATTTTAATTCTTCTCAACACAAATGGTAATGAAAAACATCAGAATTTGCTACACAAAAATTACTGCTAATCCATGTTTGAGATTTTCAAACAAATTACAACGACCATCCTGGTTTTCATTGCTGCAATATATTTCCAGGGAAATACACAAGCCTATGTGACGTGTGGAGCTACGGTGTTTTGATGTGGGAGATATTTGCCAAAGGGGGAACTCCCTACCCCGGCTACTCAAACTCCAAAGCTAGAGAGAAGATCGACCAAGGTAACTCCATTTTTTAATGTCAACCACAGAATACACAAGAATGTTCCTTATAAGAGTTGTACACAAACCCACTTTGAAAGCAAATTAGCTTGAATTTTGTGGAAATCAAAACCTCTTGAACTGAAGTCAAGGAAAAAGGCAATCAAGACACCAACTGATTGAATAGTTTCTAACTTCTATATTTTATTTCTCGGTTGTCATTCATTCATTCAATGGGGTGGACCTGACCCCTAGGCGCGTCAGCCGCAAGGGCTTTTTGAGCTTCCCGTTTGCGTTTCAGAGTTCATCCCAGTTCAGAAACCCGATAGACTTCTGCAGCCTGCAAACAAGCTCCTCTTGAGGAAGGAAAGCCCCCTCAGCAGTCTGCCAAGGCCCTTTCTCTAGCCTCCTCCAGATCCATTCAGTCAAACAGCAAGTGTTCTGCTGTTTCTTCCGAATAACCTCACTTCCTGCAAATCGGGTCAATATTTCAATTTCAAAACACTTTATTCATATATGTACATGTTATACAATGAATTGTGTCAAACATATCTGTACAATTTGAACTCTATCCTATGTACAAGACAAATTTTAAACTAAATATATGAAACAATTCTTTATACAGTTTTCTTTTTAAATTGTTTCATGTAAAGAATATAGATGTTTACTAATTAAGTAATTTTTAAGCTCTGTTTTGAATTTTATTTCATTTGTTTGAGCTATTATATTTTGGATACTTTCATGCTTAGGTAAAGAGCTAAAAAACACTTTTGACATAAAGAACGGTTCTAAACATTTAGTGAATAGACAGTCATGAGGCCAAGTTCCGAGAAATGTTGTTTACAAGAGGCATTTCTTTCAAGATTTAGAATAGTTCTTGCTGCTGTTTTTTGTAATTTTAAAATTGAATCCACATTTTGTTTTGAAGTAGAGACCCATGAGCAGCAGGTGCTTCCTCAGAGGACAATGTCCTGTCACCAGCCGTGTTAATTGCCTTATGTTCCTCTTCTATAGCTGCAGGATTTTGGAGGCAATTTGTTGAGATGGAGAGTGAAGCGTGAGCTAGAAGTGGACTAAACGATTCCTTTTCGGTTCCGATAACAACAGATACCAGTGCAAGCCAGTAGCGATTACCTTTTACTCGCGATTACATACATCTGTGTCCGTGTACCGCTTAGCGTAGTAGGTTTTTAAAAGAGTCGCTACTTTTAGGAATTGTTTCGTATCCCTGTCTCAGTATGGTTGCTCAATACTTAGGTATTGACAATTACAGCTGTATCCATGTACCGCTTAGCATATTAGATATCTGGAAGAGTCGCTACTTTTAGGAATCATTTGGTATCCCTGTCCCTGTCTTAGGTTGGTTGGTCGATGCGTGTAATTGCTTTACTCGTGGGTTCTTTGTATCTGGATATTTTGCTTTTCAGTATCCAGATACTTTTGCAGAGATGAGCACCTATACAACATAGCGATTATTGATACTTTGGCACACCTCTAGCGTGAGCTTACTTAACTTACCCTTAGTTGACGTAGTTTGGCCCAGTTCTTGCGGTGCTCCCCCCCTCGCCCATGACGTGACGTTTGGCGCGCATACTCATAAGAGACTGCACAGAGAGGCTCCGGGCCAATAAATTCTGAAGACAAAGCTGCATTGGCTAGGGCGTCCGCAGCCTCGTTCCAAGGGATCCTTGCATGACCAGGGACCCAGCAGAGTGTCATGCTATTACATCTGCCTAGTGCAAATATTGTGGTGAAACAGTCCCAGTCGATCTTTTATCTGAACTCATTGGATTCCAGAACCCTCCTAAGACCAATAGATGGAGCATGCCCATCTAAGTAGCATAACGAGTGAAGCACGGTCGGCCATCTTGTCGTAGGCAAATGATGCAAAATTCGCTGAGATTAGCGCAAAAAACTCAATGCTCCTATTACAAATAACTTGTCATTTAGGCAATTTAGATTAAAAATTAAGTTTGAAACTTTGTATGAGTGAAGTCAATAAGTTTTGCACATTAATAGTTCTATTCAAAAGTTTAATAGTTAATGTTTTCTATTTTAAATATTAAAATAAAATTTATATTTCTAAATGAGTTGTGAAATGTGACAAAAAAAGTAGTCGCCAACTATTTTTTTCATTTTTTGGTCAGGTAAGTTTAAAAACGATGGATTTTGTAGCCAAAGAGTGAAATTTTCTGAATAATATTTTTTTTTAATTAGCTGTTGTGGTTCGGTTGAAAAATTAATTTATATTAGAGGCTTTTAACGCCGTGCTGCGAGACGAACGCCGCTGTTCCAGCAGTCTCAAACTCATGTTTCGCTTACAAATAACTCGACATTTAGCTAATTTAGAGTAAAAGTTAAGTGCTGAAACTTTGTATGAGTGATTTCAATAACTCTTGCATACTATTAGTTCTAATTAAAAGTTTAATAATAAATGTTTTATATATTTAATATTAAAATAAAATAGATACTTTTTTAAAGCAAGTTTGGTGGATGCAGAGGATTACGAGAATTGTGTTTCTAAATTAACTAATTAAGATAAAGCTTGGTTCTTAATTTTTTTGTAAAATTACAAATACGGGTCTTGTCTTCTGTGTATTTAGAATTTTTATATAAAATTTCTAATTTCAGTTATAGCTGTCTAAAATCATTAATTTTTCTCTAGTGGCGAGTTTTATAGCTGCAGAGGTTTAGGAGAATCGTGTTTTTAAATTAACTGATTAAGATATAGTTTGGCTCTTAATTTTTTCTATAAGTAGAAATACGGATCTTGTCTTCTGTTTTTAAAATAATTAAAAAAAACTTCAGTCATAATTTTCAATTAAACCAGCTGTTTTTCTTAATTTTTAAACAAAAGTGTAACAGAGAAAAATTTGTACCGCTATTCTTCTTTAATATGACATCTTATTTATAGCTCTAGGCTGTATTTAGTAAAAGATAACACGATTCTAAAAAACCCTTGCATTTGGGTAGCGTGCCAGGGGTAGAGGCGGAGCCTTAAACAATTAAGCGTTGTCCAAATTATTTAAAATTTAGTATCAAATTTATCAGTGAAGTGAGCCGGTTTGTAATATGTTGTATGTTCTGAACTAACAGTAAAAATAAACAATCTAACACAGTTTTAGCGCTTGTCGCGACGGTGAGTCACAGCGGGCAGCTGCCATCTTCTCGTAGGCCAGTGAAATATTGATGCCTCAGCTCACGCCTGATGTGCTCCATCTATTGGTCTTATGTGATTGTTGCTTGGGACGCGCTCGCAAATAGCAATGAGAGTGTGGCCTGTTCGTGCGGTGAAACGCCACTCCCGCTAATGGAACCTTCTGCCTAGCTTATCGGGGGTTACTACACTTACAAACTTGTTACAGTCCTCTTTTCAGTCTTTAGTGGTAATATTTTACATTTCTAAAGGGAAAAATAGATAGAAACATAGACATTGGAAACATTGACTTCCAAGAAACAATGAAGTCAGGCACAAAGATATTTCACTTAATTTACTTTTTGATACTGTTCTTTTACTGTTTTGAGTTAAAAACTTAAGTAAAAATAAAGGTTTGGTGCATAAACAAAATATATTTTCATACTCTTTTGGGCCGGAAAGCGTTGGCTTCACTGCAGGCCAGCAAGTCATTTGGTTGGTATCCAACCGAAACTATTGAGTATCGAAGTATCATTCATATCAAATATCAATTGAAAACATACCCAATCTCAATGCTAGATGCAAAATGGAAGATATTTGAAAAACATCACTTGCAATTGTTCAAGTATATTACATTTACTTGAACATATAGAAATAGATTAGAATGCAAGAACATATTCTATGCATTGATGTATAATTTAAAATAATTGCTTGTCACCACTTTCTCTGAAGTTGTTATAACTTGCTGTTGGGATGGTGGTTTTAGTATTTTTCCTTTTATTATGATGAGTGTATGTGTTTAGAGAAATTTCTAAATAGTGATGTAAAACGCCCAGGCGTTTAAATCTCGGGGCAAATGCCCAGGGCATTTGCCCAAATAACCGCCCAAAATCCATAAATGCCGGGCGTTTATCCAGTTATAGGCTAATAAACCTGATTAATGGAAATAAATTGAACACTACTCTTCTAGTCAACTTTTTAAACCTCTATATTAGATATTTACATAATAGCCTATAAAAAAAATAATTACTTGTATAATTTTAATTATATTGGTAGGAAGTCAGTATTAGAGAGTCAACACTTTTCTTTTGTCAACAAGAGGAAATAATTTAGACTGAAAATAACTTCATAGGTTTATTTTTATTTAAAAAAATCTGGCTAATGTAATAGAATTAATTTACATTTGTTTATTACACACAATGAATCAGTCTTAACTTAACGGTTGTAAGGTTGTAGGCCTAATTTGGTTCCGGTTGGGTTTGTGGCAAATTGCTTAGAATGCAAAGCCCTTTAAAATGATGTATCATATGATGTAGGCCAATGCAGTTTCCCACAAGACTTTCTTTAGAGACGTCCCTAGTGGAGGTCGTCAGGAAAACTGCAATAGGCTACGTCATGTGAAATATCAATTTACAAGTACTTTGCACTCTGAGCAATTTGCCACAAACCCGACCTCAAAAGGTAGAGTGGATTGGGAGTTATTGCATTTTTTTGTTTTCAGCAATATGATTTTAATACAAAGTTTGATCACCTGCTATTTTTTACTCAGTCATTCTTTTGAAATCGGGTTTGCGGCTTGTTCTCCAGTCCCAAAGACCTTTAATTTGATGTACATATTGACATATGCTTACATTTAAGATTTTCTTCTTACTCCTTGTGGACCGTCCCCCCTTTTGAGATCCAAGGACCCTAAGTACTTTAGGAAGTAGTCTTAGTCACTCAAAATCAATATGCAACGTTTTAGTTTTGTTACTTAAATACTTTAAAAAATATTAAATCGTCTCCAGACTTTTTTTCCACATTGTATATGAATAAAAATAATTTTATAGGCGCCTTTTTATGTTAGGAAATTTACATAATGGTTAAAAAGCACTTGTTTTACTAACAAAACCTTAATACTTAACTTTAAATTTAATTAATTAGTCATTATAAATTTATCTTATGCACATATTTATGAATTACAGAGTAGAAACCTGCTTAATCAGTAAATACAATTTTATATAACAATTTAGAAAAATATTTATTTAAAATACCACACTGAAAATATTACAGGTTTTATTGTATTGCGCCTTAAACTGAACTTTTTATAAACGCCCAGTTTTTGGGCGCTTAAAATCTCTTTGGGCAAATGCCCATTTATAAACGACCCGCCCACTGGGCATTTGCCCGGCCCACATCACTATTTCTAAATCAGGATCAGAAATATTTTGGAATCTGAACAAATCAAATTTGAATTCCATCAATAGGTTTATCCGTTCAAATTAGTTCATGGTAGCCTAGACAAAAACAATAAAAGTTTTGGTGATAAAATGTTTACATATTCAAGATATAACATGAGAATTAAACTGTTCACATTCTCAAAGGATTTTTTTATATTTTGAGTAATATGAATGTTGTAAGGACAGAGCGTCTAGATTGTGCTTACCAAATTAATTTGGGTCTTTTTTGGAATGTCCCCGCATTTTTAAACAATTTTCTATTGAGTTCCCACATAATGGAAATGGTTAAGACACTACTGGTAGTCAAGTGGGAAGTTATTTTATCGTGATCGTTATCAGTAAGATTATCTTTGGGTCCTTCACCTGCTTATTGGTAGGCTGATAAAAGGTTGCGCGCTCGGCTTACATATTCAGTCGTCATCATGTTTCTAGTTTATAATTTTATCCTGCAGTACATTCCTTAGACATGTTGAAGGCAATAGAAAATTGTTTGAAAT
This sequence comes from Neoaliturus tenellus, assembly GCA_030545055.2. Lineage (NCBI taxonomy): Eukaryota > Metazoa > Arthropoda > Insecta > Hemiptera > Cicadellidae > Neoaliturus > Neoaliturus tenellus. The sequence continues at coordinate 23,803,981 of CM061535.1, forward strand.
TGCGGGGACATTGCAACCTAACCTAACCTAACCTAACTGCCAACCCCGGCGGGTAATAACTGGCTCTCCCGGCGGGTCAGTCGCGGGATAGCTGTGGGACGGCCTAGGTTAGGTTAGGTTAAATTACGTTAGGTTACGTTAGGTTGGGTTAGGTTAGGTGTCTTAACCATTTCCATTATGTGGGAACTCAATAGAAAATTGTTTAAAAATGCGGGGACATTCCAAAAAAGACACATTAATTTGGCTTATTAACTATTTAGGTTTGGACCTAACGTCAAACGTAAAAAATGCCACACTGGTGTGGATACACCCAAATAAATAAATAAAAAAAAAAATTGTCACAAATAAATATTAGTGCTCACAGATAAGTTGCTAGCTATATGTTTTATTAGCCTATTACCAAGAAAGAAATAGGCCTCTGTGCATAACTAATATTAGGTTGTTCAGCTCTATAGATAGGCCAATGCACTAAATACTTAGGCCTACCTTGTTTTCCCAAATTTGTGTTTCTTTGAATAGTGATGCAAAGTTAGGCCTACTCAGTGTTGGGGAGTAGCGCGCTACTGTAGCGCCACTACTTTTTTAGTAGCGTCAGTGTAGCTCCGCTACTTTTGAAAATAAGTAGCTTGTAGCTGTAGCGAGCTACAATTTTAGAGTAGTTGTAGTGAATTATTTAGCTACTCTACTCGCTACTATGGTTTCAATAAAACATAATAATTGTGTTTACATTTCATCATTCGTGGCTTCCAAATAAACACGAGAGAAGGTTAGTCAGCTGTTATGTTTTCGTTGTTGGAATTGAAGATTACTTTCAACCCATTGCCACCACTAGACGCTCCAATTGAGTGCCATAACCACAAACTGACAATCACCAGTCTTGTTCTCTTTTGTGTTTACTACAGACCACTAGATGCGCTAGTGGTATTCTACTAATATGTGCCTATATTAAGAATAGAAACTAAACTGCTGCACTATGCTTGTGCACCGCCAGGATCGCTCAGGTCAGGAATTAAGGAAAGGAATGTTTACAATAATTAGAAACGACGCGACGTCAACGAATTCAAATAAAAAATAGCCAATTGTTACTACTGGCATAACGACTCAACAACATAACCTCAACCACCTTGATTATTGATTGATGTTAGATGTTGAGTTGAACGTTTACCATACTTAACGAACTCTGTAAATTTGTACTTAATAATTTACAGAGTGCTTCAAACTTACATTGTGTTTCTATAGTATCTAATCTAACAATTGACGTCATGGCAATTAGTAGGCCTAAAAGCGAGATTAGCAACAAAACTGAAGAAGCTAGTCCTTCTTGTGTGTATACACCAGCATTAACCCTACCGTGGCCGGTCTAAGAAAACTGTTTTAAACTTGTGAAGATAACTTAATAAATAAATATTGTTGTTTACGCCTTTGATGTAAGTCTTTTTATTCGACAATTTATATTTTCATACCACTATTCTGTTTACATTATCTAGGCTCCATAAGAGTCACAAATTATTATATTTAAATGAAAATATGTCTAAACACAATACCAAAAAAGGTATAGGCCTATCTAAAAAAAAATTTAATTTTACTTTTAAGTGGGAAAATTTTGTGGTTATACACCACAAGAGAAAAACAGGACCAGATTGCGAAAGTAGCAAAAGTAGCTTAAATTGTATGGAGCTACTTTTTAATTGTAGCTGTAGCTGTAGCTAGCTACTTTTTTGAAAATGTAGCTGTAGCTAAGCTACTTTTTGGAAAAAGTAGCTGTAGCTGTAGCTAGCTACTTCTAAAAAGTAGCTTCCCCAACACTGAGCCTACTGTCTACCTCATTGAAATGTAATTAAAAATTCTAAGCGAAATAATTAAGCTATTAATTGCTTCTAGCAACTAACAGTAAACGACTAAGTATAAAAAATTCAGGCCTACCCCAAGTAAGACAAACGTTATTTGGAAAATGTAACAATTCAAGGTATTTACATACTAGGTCTATATAGCAGCACAATTTATATAATTCATCACATATTTTAACGTTTATTAAATCACATTTTAGACAGGATATAATCAATGTAATTATTCTAAAAATTGTAAAGAGAGAGAGAAAGAGAGAGCAATCACACGAGAAAGTGATTTGAGCAGTGAGCAGACGACAGAGCCGAATCGATGTTACTCTACAACCCCTACCGAGCAACTTGCTAGCATGCAGTGAAGCCAACACTATCCCTTTGGGCCGCTTTAAAGTTAAAATTGGCTACTCCTCTACACATAGGATTTTTTAATGTCCATACTTGTGAAAAGGTTAATTATTGTCTAAGCATACTTTAAAAGTATCAACTCAAATTTATTTTAGATTTGATACTAAAAAACTTGTTTGAGAAGTTACAATGGTTTATTTTTATTTTTTAGGGTATCGAATGCCAGCCCCAGAAGGCACACCAAATGAGATATACCAGCTGATGCTGCGATGTTGGGAGTACCAACCCGAAAACCGCCCACACTTCGACCAAATCTACTCAATAGTAGAGAAAATTTGTTATTGCTGCTCGTAATATTGGGTAGAGCTGTATATTTGTTGTAGATAATCCACAATGATTTCCAGAGCTCATCATTTAAGCAAATTTTTAAAGCGGAACTCAAGTTTAATCGGGATAAATCCACTGGATGCCATAAATCACTTTTAAAATTTATTCATGCTCTTTGCATGGATTGCTATTTAAAAATGTCTTTTTCTTAAGACATTTATTAATAATTGTAACATTTTTATGCAGTCATGCTATTAGATAACTCGTAATATTTGAAACTATAGAGGGTGAATTTGCTAAGTAATTCTCTCAGGCAGACTGAGACTAGAACACATCCTGCATCTTGTTTTTAATTTAAGTGATCAAACACCACGATGGGCATTGAGTATGTACGTGTATATAAATAGTGTTTTAGCTGAGTCAGAACTCCATCTGTCATGTGAATATATTTATTTTCCTACCACTTATAATCGCTTTGCCACACCTGTAAACAGTACACATAAAAGTTCATTTCCTTTTTTCAATTCATTCCTGCTCTAGAGCGGCAATGAACATTCATGCACCCTAAATCAAATAAATATTTAAGGTTCAGATGTTGTTACAAACCATACTACAGCTGTTGGTCATTGTTGTCATTTATTAATTGCTGTTTTTTTTATTATTTTTTAATTTTTTTTTTAATTTGAGGTTATGTTTGATAGTTTTGTGTGTTCGAAAAGAAAAATTTACTGTTGACATTATGGTGGTAGGAAAAATCTTGTGTATATTAAGGGCACAAAAATAGTCATTGCGCTTTTAATTATTCACAAATAACTATTTTCATCAACAGTGGTTTTTACCTCCAAACGTTAAGATGACTGTGCTGTGAACTACTAACTGGTGCTTGATCATTGATATGGCACTCTTGGATCCAACAACCACTGTTATTAAATTTTAGGTTATTATTAGGAGTTGTATATAATGCGATAAGAAATTATACCACATTTATCGATTAAATTATAATTCTTGGTTGTATTCTATTTTGCCATAAAAATGGCCATATTTAGAGTAGTGAGTTAATTTTGCAAATGTTAAAAACTTTATCCTAGTTCCTCAAAACCTTTTAGCAGAGATTGTTTCAGAATCTTATAATTATGAAGCTTTTGTCAACTATTAAAGCATTTAGTATCTTAATATTTATATTTTCAACCAAACTTGAAATTGAGAAACGAACAATGTTGCTTCATCGTTTGTTTATTTGTGCCAAGAGAATTGGATAACTCAACTTTTAAAATGTGTATACTAAATAACATGTTGCTGCAAGCAAATTGCAACAGTTGTATTGCAGTGAGTGTGGCCTACCAAGTGAGACAAGTAATTTTTGTGTCAGCTTGTGGTGTTATAACCTTATCCAAAGTTGTATCTGATTGCCCAGCCCTCGTAAAATATATATTCTCTACTTTACTTGTTTCTTTTCTTTTTTTGGTAAAACTGGTTACCAGATACCATCTGGATCAGTCAAATTGTTTGATACTATTAGGAAATTCTTGGGAAAATTTACACCAACACATTAATTACTTCATGGACTGAATGATAAAAATGAACATGATTACCAACCAGTATGATGGATCAAACAAGTTCTTGAGTCAATTGATGTTTTTTAAACATAAAAATTAGATTGGCTAGCAGACTGAATAAACATGAACAAGACATAAGTGTGCGGTGGCACACAATTTACCCAGCAACAATTTTGATCATTTTCATACACATTTTATTAGGTGGTCCTACATGTAATCTCGAAGAGGGTCATTGACCAACTGCAATTAAACTAAGTGGTGCTGTTTGTGTAAGATATGCCATATTATAAAGCACAGGGTTAGCATGTTTTGACACTTTACAACCCTGTTCTATGAAAGGTTTCAATATGTACTAATTACAGTACACTCTCGTTCATTGGAACTAATGTGGCGGACGGCCGGTTTGGATATAAAAAAATTCCGATGAAGCGGAGTCCGTCGTGAGTCATCATTTCCGCCCGTACGGTGACCTATCGTGATTGTATTCACTCTTGTTTTTAAGATAACACAAGAGATTTTATGAAAATAAGGCACTCGAACTTTGAACATGGTAGCAATGAACTTATAGGAATAAAAACAACGCAGGAAATAAAGATCCAAAATCTTTATTCTCATATTCCATATTCATATTCCACTCATATTCCAGCAGTCAACTGACTTCCACGTAACACAGGTGCAGTCGCGACAGGAGACAGACTGAATGACAGTTTGGGAAGCGGTCGAAGTGGACGTTCACTTCCTGCCCCCTTCCTCTTTCTATTTTCGTGCGAATACTCCACGGCCTCGTAAATCACGTCGATGGGTACAGATTATAGAAAACACCTGATGACGTTTGATGCAAAATGTTATCCTTCACTGTTGTGCGGATAGAACGAATGGAAATTGAAGGCGCTAAAACGGAAAAATGATTTAATTCTTAAAAAATAATTAATAATATCCAGATTTTTAGTTCCGATGAAGCGGAGTTCCAATGTTGCCGAGTCCGATGAACGAGAGTGTACTGTAATAACAAACCATACCTAATTTGTAGGTTCACAATGTATGAAAAAATGTAAAGAATACAATTTAAATTGAATATTAATACAATAGTAGAATAATTGTTTTTTTAATTGCTTGATTCATTTGATAGTTCTGAGAGATTCTTATGTTGGTGAAACCATTATTCGTGTCAACTCAGTATTGTTATGTTAATTTTTTTGCCATGTTTTTACGGTTTATGTGTAAAATAATTGCTTCTCAGTCTCCTTTCAATGTAAACTTATCACAAATATTTATTATTAATCCAAACGAGATCTTCAACATTAGTTACTTTTTTAAACCACCAGTTTTAAAATGAAACATTGTGTCATAAAACTTGTTACCATTGAGTTTTTCAATCGAGATTTCACTGTAAATACTTGTAGTAAATTTATTAGAGTTAATCTGTGCTTGATTAATTTAAGATTTGTGTATAAAATATTTAAGGTTTAGCCATATTTATTTTTCTGCACTGGCAAGTTATCTCAAATTAAACTGATGTTTTGTTAGTTACAAGATCTACAACCTAAAAAAATTATAGACCTACATTGTTGGTGTGATCTTGAAGTATTGTAAATGGTGGTTTTCAAATACCTACACCAAGTACAACTTAAACCATACATCGAGGAGAAGTGTTCTGAATAAGTATTATAATGTATCCTATAGATACTCAGTTTTAGTGCAATGTCTTTCTATTATGTTGTTTTTATCATATTTATATAGTTTTAATTGTTAGTGTTGAATTTATGTTCAGTCATTGTCTATTTTACAATCTAATATTGTCGTAAATAAATTTTCATTTGATCAACTATTGTAGTGAATTATTTTTGGTGCCCTCTAAGTCTTGTAAAAAAAAAAAAAAAATGAGAACGTAAACTGAATTTCAATATTAATATTGTTATATTGGTTTACAAACTAAATTGCATAACTTAACACAGTAATGTGCTGTAAATAAAAACTTAATATTGAGCTAGTGAAGACTTAATTTCTCTTTTTTAGTGTACTTTAGTCGTGGAACCATTCAAATACAATATGTATGGCTATAATCTGTTACTTCTTTAAAATAAAAGTACCCGGGGGCTGAGCATTTGCTTGGAAACAATATTATTATTTATAGTAATATCAGTTTAAGACAGCGCACTAAAATTCCCAGTGCAAAAAGGCTTATTTCTTGTTCAAGACGAGCTCGTTTGCTCCGCTCACTCGCCTTTCAGACTGCTTCAATGTTTGCCATATTGTATTTGTAGTGCTGCACTCCGGTGTATATTTGTTGAAACACATGATGAATATGTAACATGTGGATTCTAATTATTTAGTTTACAGCTGTTTTTACAATTCTCACTAATGCTTTTGTTTTGCAATTCATGCAATTCTACAAATTGATTAGTTTTTTTATACTTTTACATGATATTTCTTTATCTAAACATTCATAATCAGTGGTATAAAGTAAAATTTAAAAAATAAATGATAAATTAGGGAATTTCCCTATAGGAAATGAGTGTAGTAGTCAGGGTAAGACCCAAGCCCAGAACCATGATACTTTTTTGTTTTGAGGTCCCTAGAAGCCAAAAACACATCATTATAGGGGAAGGGGTGAATGTTGAAGACAATAAACCATCATTCAAATTATAAATTTGATTGTATGTTATAAATACAAATATACATAGTAACAACATGAAATAAATCATCTATAAATACAGTTTGATGAGTTCATCACTGACGGCAGATGGGGTGAGTATCCCAAGGTCTGTGAACAAGAGCGTTATGTAGGCCGGAGGCGTATAGTCGACCAGGGGATGTTCCTTGCTGAGGTCTCCCCGCAGGACGCTCGACCGGTACTGCAAACATATACTTTCTATATAGTATACTGGCACAACTAACTGTACAGTTGATGTTCCAACTGGAAACGTTAACTTTGTTATTGTAAGCTACACATAAAAAATTCATGTAGTAATGAATTATGCACTATAATTATATAATTGACATGTTTCAGGATAATATCCCTTTTCCAGAATCAAAATATAACAGGATGGAAGACATCATTAAACTTCTGTATGAGTTCAATACCACCCGATGACAAGTGTTGAACACTATATGAAAACACTTGTAAGACATTTATTTCGGTTTGAAAACTAAAATCATTTTAGAGAGAAGCTAGGTAAATAGGTTGTATAGTGAGGGAGATATAATTATAATACATATATAATATATAAATATATATAATACACACAAAATTAAAGAAATATAAACTCCAGTAAAGGAGGGAGAAAATTTTAATTGAAGAAAGAGACTTGGATTATTTGATTCAATTTTTGATTGTTTTATGTTTTGTATCCATATCAAACTATAATGGTTAAAAGTGATAAACTAAAGGTGATATTTTAAAGGTGATAAAGCGAATAGTGATTTTTCTAGCCGAGCCGAGCTGGTAATAAAATATTCGGGTTTCAAGCCAAGCGAAGACAGCAAAAAGAAAAAAATAAATAAATAAATAAAAAAAATTGACAATAATTTATTTGGTAAAAATACTAGGTTTTATCTGCCCAAAAGGCCATTTTTTTGTCATTCAAAATGAAAAAAGTACAACACGAACTAAACAAGTTTTAACTCTAGGGATTTGAGCATTTCTGGGTAAATTATAAATTCATTATTTTTTAGCAATTAAATTTCAATGGAATGAGTAAACAGCTTTTCCAGTTGACTGAACATTGAGGTAGACCAAAAACGAAAGGATCTCTCTCTCTCTCTCTATTGTTAGGAATCCGGCAGCACAGCCCCGGCATTGGGATGGGCAACAAACAAACAAAACCCCACCTGTTTTGGTTCCTATTTTTAGAACATCCTTTCGGGGCAAGGGAGCAGTGTGAGTGTGTGAGACTGTGCGTCTGTCTCTAGCTGTCAAGGTCATTGCCGTGCTCCTATTGCGTTGCGTTGCGTCGTACTGTCATCATAGACCCTGCCCTGTGGCCATCCTCTTATCCCGTGATCACACCGCTCAAGTATAAATTGCCGAGCCGTGTTCCTCTGCTTTTTTGCATTAGTTAATTGATAAATCATATAACTGTTGGTACAGAGTTTTCTTCTTAGGGCATTTTTTGGGCGGGATTGTTGCTTCTGAAATCATTTTCAGCTCGACCACTCGAATAGTTTTGCATAACCTTGTGCCGAGTCAAATATTTGACCACAACTATTCGACCACTCAAGTACTCGCACACTCCTACTTTAGACCACCATATGGATTATAATATGGATTATAATAATAATTAATAATAATAATATGGATTATTATAATATGGATTCAAAATATGAAAGGTGAAACAAATAGCCCAAGTCTTTATCTTTCATTTTATTTAAACCCCTCCCACCTTTATCGGACGCAAAATGGGAGCAGGTAAAGCACTGCACGATGAATTTTTTTATCTGCAAGACCCCCGAAGCTGACAGCTTCTATCAACAGCCGCTGAAACTACTGGGCGCGCAGGCTATGAACGTAGTCAATGAATAGCATGTATTAATTAAAAGGCCAACTTTCCACGGCAAAATCTCCATCATCATTCATTTGTGACTTGGGTCACACAAATGCTGAAGGGCGTTTCTTCAGCCATAGTGTTTTTGGCCTTCACCAAATACTGGATATTGTTCCTTGCCCTCAGTATGGTTGTGACCAATGTGAAAAGTATTCAGGTAGTTTCCACAACGGCCACTTGATGTGCAGGGAAAATAATTGCTCTGTCCCTTTAGCCCCCTCTTAAGAGACAACCCTCCTAAGTAATAGCCCTCTTTTAATTCCAAAATTTGATTCGTGGAGAATCCACAGTTAACTTAGTTTAAACGGTTGCTGCTGCAAAATATTGGTAAAAAAATTTAAATTATCTGATGCGAGGACTATTAACCCTCCAGTGGTCGCATGGTGGTCTTTTTGACCGCACTTTTTTCCTTTTAACAGCTAATTTCAAATAACTGTAAGTGTAAGGCTACCCTTCCTTGACTTTTACGGGGAAGGTGGCCAGTACGTGTAAAGAGGGATGAGCCGCCAGTGCGCTCCATATGCTTGCCACGGTAGGTTTATTTTTTCAGTGCGGTGTTTTTGACCTCATGTGACTAACAGTGCTGTACATAAATGGGGTCTTTAAACTGAATGCAACTTATTGTGTTGGTATTTTTAATATGAAAAAGGGGTCTAGAGAAGAAAAGAGACTGAGAAATTTAGTACTAAGTGTTGAGAATGAAGAAAGATAGAGGCATATTGCGCTCAAAAGAGATTTGGCAAGGCAGAGCTTCTTGGATAACAGTGACAGTGAAGACATAGTGATTCAGGGCGACGAAGACAAGCCAGACAGTTTGGAAAATTGTGAGCATAACTACAGCACAGAGAGGGAAACTGAACCCAACAATGAATGTAGATGAAAAACCTGTAACCATTACAAAACAACCTGTTTCAATCACAAATTACAAGTACCATTATGGTACTTATATACAGGGTGTCCAGCTTCGTCTGTCCGAAACTTTTCCATGTTGTTTAGCAAGCCAAAATAAACAAAAAAGTTGATATAAACATATGTCCTAAAATGCTTTGTTAACCCACTAGCTGCCATTATGTTTTTTACACTTAATAATTTTTATTTCCATAACGGATAAATGGATTGAGTTCATATTTGGCATGGACCTTTACTACAACAATGGTTATCAAAAGAAAAAAAATATTCTTTTTCCATCACATATTTTCAAAATAGCGGCCATTTTAAATTTTTAACCTCAAATATCTCAAAAACGGTAAATTTTATAAAAAGTTTACAAGACACAAAAAAGCTGCAAAATTAAATTATCTAACCAACGATCCCAAGTTTGTAATGATCTGACAACAATTAATTAAGTTATTGAGATTTTTGTGTATAAAATCATTGATTTTCCATTATAATGCATGCAAATTTAGGTTAATTTAGAAGAAAGATCTCAACAACTTAATTAATTGTTGTCAGATCATTACAAACTTGGGATCGTTGGTTAGATAATTTTATTTTGCAGCTTTTTTGTGTCTTGTAAAATTTTTAAAAAATTTACCGTTTTTGAGATATTTGAGGTAAAAAATTTTAAATGCCCGCCATTTTGAAAAATGCGATGGAAAAAAATAATATTTTTTCTTTTGATAACCATTGTTGTAGTAAAGGTCCATGCCAAATATAAACTCAATCCATATATCCGTTATGTAAATAAAAATTATTAAGTGTAAAAAACAAAATGGCGGCTAGCGGGTTAACGAAGCATTTTAGGACATATGTTTATATCAACTTTTTTGTTTATTTTGGCTTGCTGAACAACATGGAAAAGTTTCTGACAGTCGAAGCTGGACACCCTGTATAAATATCGTATTTTTTACAATACCAGGCTAAAGCTATCAACTATCGCATATATTATATATTTATACTCCAGTTTATAAAGTTACCATTTTGTCTTTATATATTTATACTATTAATTGTATGTTCATAGTGATTTTTTTCTTCATACCTTTTAGACACTCACACATACATATTATATACATGTATAAACAGATTTTTTACAAAAAAGTATTAATAAACATTATATACTCAAGATGTATTGATTATTTTCATTGTTCATGTTATAAAGAAGTTTCAACATTGCGGTCAAAAGGATCTTAAGCAACCATTGGTGTAACTTTTACCAATGCGACCTCTGGAGGGTTAAGAAAGTAAGTTCCATTTTTATCTAGAGAAGGAAAAAGTAGAATTAGAGGTATGTGAGGGTCATTGATCTGGGAGCTATTATTCAAAATCAAAATGGTTGCTACAAGTCAAGTACCCGTGGCTTGGCACTTGGCAGCCCCTATTGACAGTTGGGCTAACCTCTTGTCACATTTAAACCTGCAAATCTTCTGAGTCAAAATTTAACTCATATTTTGAGAAATCACTAAAGAGTGATGATTTATTGTGAATATCCTATTTCCTCAAATGTAATCGTCAATTGTGGCAAGAAGATCATTGGCCACAACAGACAGCTGGGGTCAGCGGGTGGTGCTATAAAATACACCCTTCTCTTCATCGTAGGCGTCCTTCATTAAGTTAAATGAACTGATGTTGCTAAGGTTAAAACTGCAATAACGCTACGTATCTTCTCTCCATTAACTGGTGTAAACCCAATGGATATCCTCCGAAACTTCCAGACAGATTCCTAATGAGTCTATCTACCTAACGCTGATAATCTCATGCATCTTAATCTCTGAACAGCATTCTTTCAGTTGCAACTAGGGATGAGACGATTCTCGATACCACCAATAGTAATGGTAATGGCTATAGTAATTCTTAGGCAATGGTATCGGTATCAACAATCGAGCGTCTAAAGTCGATACCAATATCGATACCAGTCAGTAGAAAAATACAATTTTTTGTTTTGAGACAATTATTTAATTACTATAGCAAAATATCATATTTTACTTATTTTAGTTGAATTCCTAGGTAAACAAGTTGAATTCTCACATTGGATAGTCAAGAAAATGACATAGGCCTAGTATGGTAACAACTTTGTTAACAGTCAACTGTACAACACCGACTCCAATGCAATCCTTGCGCTGGAAAAATAGACCGGTTCTCTTTGTTATCAGAAGTGTTGAAAAGCTTTAATAATTCTGTAATGATTTTTTTTAGGAAGCCCACTTGCTAAATCTTAAACATTGATTTGTTTAAGTGTAAATAATAACAAAGAAATCATAATGTCGCTTTTATCGTCTATATTGTCTGCAAACACAATATTTAAAAAAAATGATTTTTTTAACTAATGGTATGAGGATATCCGAAAAGTCAGTTCGGATAGCCGATTTTTCCGGATAGACTGTATATCTGGTGTTAAAAACAAGATCATTGCACAAATATTGTGTTTTGCGCAATGGCAATTCTGCACAAAATCATGATGACGCAACGTAACGTCTCACGACAACCACAGAAATGAGGCAAATCAAGTCAGATCTGCATCGATTCTGAAACCTTTCACTTGGAGTGCTAGCAGAAGATACAAGTGTTTCAAGGCTCAGGCAATTATAGCAACTCTAGATGATCTAGTTTTTATTTCACCCACTCGAATCGCTTGGGTAGTGGTGTTTGTTTCCTTAATTACTGACTTGGAGCGCTAGTTTAGGGAACAATAATTCATCATTCATAGTTTCATCACTCAATATAAGATTCAATCTGATGAATATTACAATCGCAATTGGAACGTACCGTTCTGTTATTAACTGTATTTAGGCCTTTTAGTCTGATATTTATAATAGGTTAATATGTATTTATACCTCTGATCGTATTTTAAACAGATTTGAACATCTTTATTGTCTATTAATTATTGATGTCTAAATTCACAAGAAAAAAGAAAAAAAGGGTTATTTGGAAGTCTTTCATAAAAACTAAAAATGACTGCAGAATGCTCAGTATGCAAGCTGAAGCTGGGTTATGTTTTATACTATCTACCTGGGTGCAAATAAAATGATTGGTCCTGTTTTTTTCATGTGGTTCACTGGAATGTTTGCCTGGCGAGTTGTTTTGGCCTATTGCAATCCTCTTTGGCCATAGCTTAAGTTAGTTCAAAATAATGTTGACATGTTCATTTAGGCCTAGGCCCAGTTAGGCTAATATTTATATTGATCATAAAATTTATAAATTGATTTTGTTTTAAAGTTTTAAAATTTCCTTGTTTAATTGTTGTTTAATTAGTTGATTGTTTATTTCTACACTGTAATTAGGCGTAACTTAAAAATAAGGCCTTAATTTTGCCTACCTGCTTGTCTTTCTGTTGCGCAAAAATAGGAACCCGAAAACTATTTTATCCGATTCTGTTACTATCCAATGAAACAAGAAAATAATTCATTGCAAGTGTGAAAACATTTATGATTTTTATGTTATTGGTAGCCCAAGTATAAATAATTTTATTTAGGTTTAGTAAAAAAAAAAAAAAAAAAAAAAAAATGAATATCAGATATCAGCAAGGGATTTTTTACATATAGGTAAGTTACAGGTATTATACGTTGATGGAATCTGTTTCGAGAATCGATAAATTTTTGTATTAACACATCCCTAGTTCCAACATTGAAATCAATTTAAATAATTAATATGTTTTAAACAAGAAGTGTGAAAACCATTTCTAAGTAAATCATACTGCAACATCATTACCTAAATGATTCCTTTGTTTAATTTTAAAAAGAACAATAGGCCTACCTTATATTGATCTGGAAGATCTCTCTGATTAAGGGGAAACTGTCGTGCAAACTTGAAACTTTCAGTTAAGACATAAAAAGGCTTCTTCATCTCCTTAGCACACACTGCCATTGTAAAACTTCCCACCTGGAAAGAAGTTAAAATGAAAATTAAATATGAAAAAAATGTCTATAAAATACTAATAATGTGTAGGCTACATATAGTAATTGTTATAATTTAATAGAGAACAATTCCAACCTCAGAGAGGACATACTAAGTTTTACCACGTTATACAAATAAACAAGACACAGTAGACTCAGTAATCCAAAACATAATGGAACAGAACTCTCTCAGATTATAAAAGATTATGAATTCCACCTCATCCGCTCCCACCATGACCTACCTTGTAGACTATCCCTACACCCTCCATAAAAAATACACCCTCCATCACCCCCTCCGCCCCCACCATGACCTACCTTGTAGACTATCCCTACATCCTCCATCACCCCCACCATGCGATACCATGGGAACAATAATTCATCATTCTTAGTTTCATCATTCAATATAAGATTTAATATAATAAAGATTACAATCGTGACTGGAACATACCGTTCTGTTATTAACTATATTTAGGCCTTTTAGTCTGAAAATCTTTGTACTACCCACCTCATAGTGTTTAGTTTAAAATTGAAACAAAATCCTCTTCATTATAGAGTGGTCTTTCCTGTAGCCATGCTGTCAGCTTGTTCTTGAAGTGGCCTGGTTGTTGTTCGCTCTTGACCTATCTTATTGACCATCCCTCCACCCTCCACCCTCCGCCCCCACCATGATCTACCTTGTCGACTATCCCTCCACCCTCCATCATTCCCTCCCCCCAACATTTATTTATTTGAATTTCAATACTACAAACAGGCTTACGTAAAATTACATTGTAGTATTATAATTTAAATGAAAATACTGTTGAAAACATGCCAGTCTCTCAAGTCTTCCCTGCACAAACAGTAACAATCTATGGAACATGACCTACCTTGTCGACTATCCCTACACCCTCCATCACCCCCGCAGCCCCCACCATGACCTACAATTAGACAACTCTTTATTGACATACTGAGAGAGAACAGTCATGCGTCAATTAAAATATTGTAAACTTGAACGTTTTAGGTGTTTAAGTGTAGTGTTTAGTTTAAAATTGAAAAAAAATTCCTCTTCATTATAGAGTGGTCTTTCCTGTAGCCATGCTGTCAGCTTGTTCTTGAAGTGGAATGGTTGTTGTTCGCTCCTCATGTGCTCTGGTAGGTTGTTGAAAAAGAGAGCACCTTTGTAGTTGGGTTTTTGCTCAAACAGGCACAGTGGTGTTGTGGCAGTACGAAATTAGATGCATGTCTAGTACTGCCGTGGTGGTTACTGTGTCTCATCTGCATTGATGTGGTGGCATCGATGATTGTTTCCCTCATGTAGAGTAGGACTGCTCTAAGGATTTAGAGATTTTTTAAGGTTTCTCGACAGCTGACACGGTAGTTTATAGCTTCTAGGCATTTAATGGCTCTTTTTTGCATCAGTTGCACCGTAGCACCCTTTCTTGATTGTTCTTTAATGCACCTCCCACGCTGCAATGATCCGAAAATGGCAAAATTGCCTATTTTTACTGCCTCTGGACTGCATACTTACTTTATCTAACCTTGTTGACTTTCCCTCCACCACCCACCATGACCTACCTTGTTGACTATTCCCCCACTCTCCATTACTCCCTCCGCCCCCACCATGACCATGTCCACCTGCTCCATCACATAGCCGATGGCGGAGTCCAGAATCACAGTGCAAGGGATCCCTACAGCCATCAGCTCTCGAGCCATCTCTTCTCTGGAAAACAGAGTAGCGAAATATAATTTGAAAAGAATAGTTACACCATTTTACCTCTTGATAACAACCCATCAGTTGCCAGAATAAATTAATCACATTTAAAATATATGCATATAAAGGGTGTCTACTGATATCTTATTTTGGAATTCCAGTATATTTCCAGTACATTTTTTCAAAAAATTCCAGTATCACTCGCGAACTATTAATCTGAATATGGAGTACCAATAATAAAATCTTATACATCTGAAGAAATTTAACGTAGATTTTTGTATTAAGAGATCACCACCGGTCAAAATTCAACCGAAAATTCATCTGATTTGGACTTTCAATTTATTTAATAAATTACCCTTCTTTCATAAATTTTACATTGAAACTTTGAGAGCCTGTAGGGCGTACCCGTGGAAGCTGATGTGAATTGTAATGGCATTCTGTTCATCTACGAGGCCACCTAAGACGGAAACCTTTCTAAGATTATGCACATAAGCTCTCTTACGATTCATACAAGCTGAGAAAAAAGGAGGAAATTAAAACATGCTTGTCTATTAATATATAGATACTTATGATTGTGATTAACAAGTACTTTCCAATGACATCACTTTATAATATTAATTTTTTATTAGACCATTTAAACTCCCTTATAGCCCTCCATACTTTATTTTATATTTTTTTCTACAAAAAATTAAAAAAGTACAATTAACTGCAAAAAATTAATAAAATAGAATAATACTAAAATTGCAATAAATACTCACATCAAGAATAAAATTTAAGTAAGGAAACTAAATTTTTAGTACAAAATCCAAAATTTTATAAGCTCAATCTTTACTTTACAAAAATGTTTAGATTTCTTAATTGCTATATTAATTATATGAACAGAACTACAAGTTTTCTCATTTTGGTTTGCAAACATACTTGAACAACAATAATGACATGTGAAACATTTTTACGGATCAAATGACAAAATCTATATTCTATGCCTTTTATAAACAACAATCCCCGGATTTTAATAAAATAAAACAGTTCCAGTATCTATTTTGAATTCTAGTATAATTTCAGTATTTCCAGTATGGAAATAAAATTCCAGTGTTTCCAGTAACAGTAAACACCCTGATATACAATAGAACCCTTCATATCCAGTCATCAATTCCAAATAAAGCTACCTATTGTGTAAATGGCAAAATATATCCTTTAAATTAGATGTGGTTCTAAGTGGCTTTAAAATCTCACAGTGGGGTTATTTGTAAAACTAAAGAGATTTAAATTAGTAGCATGGACGGAAAGCTTTCTACACTGAACAAAATCATCAATAAAAAACTGGTAAAATTGACTACCAACTTCCAAAACTGGCCCATCCCTAGTTATTTATGGTGCTTGGAAACACTCACACTGTGAAACCACCTAATAAAAACAACTTATAATCTGCATGCAAAAATAAATAGCGTACATTGTGCTTTTGAATTATGATAATGGCCTGATAGACAAAACAGAAGGCCGAACATTTTTTGTACAGTTATTTATAAATTGTTTTATCCGTTTTAAGAGTTAAACAAATTTGTAGGGGCTAGAACAATAAATTTAGTTGGGTGTCAAGTTAAAAAATATTTGTCTTCAGTGATTGAGTTACCATACAGCCCTAATGTTACAGACACCAAATTTATTTTACACTCTAGACTGTGATTTGAAATAGAGGATATGATCTTTTTTAATTACAATTAGAAATAGTTTACTTACCCACTGCTATCTGGCGATGACTTTGTCACATAGACTTTAAACCTGCGATGTGATTCTGCGGCTTCTTTCATTGTTTGAAGAACCACTCTTGATTTTGAGTGTGTAAGAATGTGCTGAAAACAAGAGAAATTTGAGAAATATGACAAACATTTGTAGGATAAAAATTAGAGTGTACTTAATAAGAAAAGACATTCCATGTTGACAAGGGTGTTTCAAAGTAAATTATGGAGCTACGGTATTTCAAGTTAAACCGTGGCTTGTGTCGATTATATTTAGTGATGTAAAACACCCAGGTATTTAAAACTTGGGGTAAATACCAAAAATTCATAAATACCTGGGTATTTATGAAATCGAGCAAGATAAATTATATACAGTCCTAAATACGTTGGTATTATCATTGTATAATAAATTGGGATAGTCTTCAACAACTTATTTACCATTTTTTCAATAACTGAGTGATTTTTATTCATGTTATCCTACCCAAAATGTTGTAAAGAAGCAGGATTTGTTGTGTATAATCGTGTATGATTAGTTGCGTTAACTATAATCTTACTAATAGATAGGTAATCTTATTACTGCCAATGACTAATATTCTAAGATAGGCTATGGCTATTTCAATTGATTAATCATTTTATGAACAAACAGTTCTAAAATTTGTAAATTTATTTCAATTTGTAAATATCCAGAAATTTTCAAGTATTTTAAAGAGTGGTTTTCTAAATGAAAGGTGTGGTTTTAACATTAAATAAAAAGAAAGCCATACCAAATACATTAAAAATACTTTATAACTTACCCAAAACCTTAAAAAAAACTTAAAAATTAATTAAACAAACTTAAAAATACTTATATTATTGGAATCGTCATTAATGGCAGTTTTAGGCCCCTTTCACACAATCCGGCGTGCGCCGCACGGCAAAAACGCCACGGCGCCCAAATTCCCGCCAGACCTCCCATGCCGGACAAGTGGCGTCCACGCCGCATATCCGGCGAGTTTTGGGCGAAGGGCTATTGTTTCTTATTGGGGTTTTCACATGATGCGGCACACGCCGCACGGCCCAACCTGGAACCTCTCTCTAGTTGTTGATCTGCCAATGGAGGGAGTGAAGACGTACGTGTACTGCGGTATTGTTTTTGTTGAAATATACGAAAAATATGAGTGAAACACAAGAGATAGTTGCGACTGATGATTTAATCAACGTAAAGATATTATCAGTTTCTTAAATAACACTACACTTTAAAATTTAACAGTATTACAATTCATAATTTTTCTTAAATACAATTATTAAAAGTTGGTTCATGAGTTACCTGTTCCGTATACAGTAGGATATACGGGATGAACAACTTAACTGTGCCACAACTGGCATATCCTAAACTATGAGATTTAGAGAAAACTTTCAATGGGGAACATCACCTTTATTTAAGGCAATAAAAAGTATTAGTTCCAATTTTTTGTAAATGGTCACCACTTTCCAATATGGCGGCCAACTTTAAAACTTCTTATGGAGCACCCTATATTTTATGATTTTTTTGTATTTCCATGTAGTTTTAGGACCTTTTTATTCTTTGCCTAAATAATTTAAATGATAACATATGTTTAAAGAATTAATTATAAGGAAATATTTTGGCCATATTATATCCATAAACAATTGAAAGCACGAACTCCAAAAACCCCTGACATGGGTACGTTTATGACAGTCGTGGGGCTAAGCCCTGAGGGCTGTACAAATACTAGTGGTGTACAAACTTTCTCAATGAAATTTTCGAGGTATATATACCAAGTTTCATGGCAAACGGTCCAGTGGTTTCTGAGTCCATCAATCACAAATATATAAATATACATACCTCCTCTAAAATATATAAAATATCCTCTTTTATAATATGGATTATTTAGTTACACCATACCATTTGTAATTGCGGTTAAAATTCTGCTTGGCATTATAGCCTACAGAAAAAAATATTATCTATGTAGGGGCGGTAACTTATGGAATCT
The DNA here is from genome assembly GCA_030545055.2 of Neoaliturus tenellus. Lineage (NCBI taxonomy): Eukaryota > Metazoa > Arthropoda > Insecta > Hemiptera > Cicadellidae > Neoaliturus > Neoaliturus tenellus. The sequence goes on from CM061535.1 coordinate 23,822,843, forward strand.
CGATTTTCCACAAATGTAACAGTAAATAAACATATTTAAAAGGTACATTTTATTGTTAATAGATTTGTATTAATACAAATTAAATTTAATGGTATTAATTATTTTAAAAATGCCGCAAAAATCTTAATACACGCGCATTGCGCGCCGGACATGAAAAAACATCCACGCCTCTCCGGTGTGCGCCGCACGGCGGCTGGACCGTGTGTAAGAGGAACATCAACGCCTCTCCGGTGTGCGCCGCACGGCGGCCGGACCGTGTGTAAGAGGAACATCAACGCCTCTCTGGTGTGAGCCGCACGGCGGCCGGACCGTGTGTAAGAGGCCTTATACTGATAGGGCCTACATTTAGTACATTCAAAGCATCTCACACCGACATCTCCCCAGACATCTAATCTATGGTCAGTCTCGATCCATGCCCTGTGAGTAGTGTCAAATTGTTGGTGCTGGCCCAGTTCAAGGTCACCTGAGGGATGACGTCATCGAGGTCAATGACCTCACCGATGACGTCATCGATGACGTCATCGATTGCGTCATCGATGACGTCATCACTAATGACGTCATTTCTATGACGTCACACCCATGACGTCACAGAAATGACGTGCTGATGACGTCATCACCCCTTACGTCATCAAAATGACGTCACCGACGCCACTGAGGTCAAGGTCACGCCGAAACTTAAAATTTTTTGGCACTTTTGCCGTTTCTCGCACTACGCTCCGAGTTTCAGTCAGAGTCCCCGTGACCTTGACCACTTGGAGCGAATTTTCGACGAGAAACGGCAAAAGTGCCAAGTTAAACTCGAGTTTCTGACATGACTCTGCCTAAATGGGCAATCGGTTATCCCTCAGGTGACCTTGAACCAGCACAACACCAACAATTTGATATTACTGTGACCTTGAAAACCTAACAACAGAGCGCCGACACCGATGCGCACCCCACGACAGCCACCGAGTGACTGACTGTCAGGCTCTGTGTACTCTAGGTATATGGGGAAGTGGAGGGGGAAATCTCAAGGTCATCCAAATGGAGTTTTAAAAAAGTTGAAGAGTAGAAAGACTACTCTTGTGCTTCCTGGGCGACCTCATCAATTTCCAACGGATCTGTAAACCAATCCGATCTGTAGCGGCAGGAGTCCAGAAAACAGGTGCACCACCCATCAGGTTGTCCGTAGCACTTCCGACAATTGGTAAGATTGGAGAAATGAAATTTAATACACCGCTGCGGACAACAAGTGTAAAAGTAGTTGGATTTGTAGATTTTGAAAGTTTGTAGTACCGGTGGTGGCAGCTGTTGGTTCTTGCATCTACACCTGCAACATCCGAAGCATTCACATTGCCGGCAGGCCAGCCCGTCCACTTGCCATCTTGGTAGTAGGAAACACTTGCCCTCGCAGCAATAGGTTGTCCCTGTCTCTTCCTCCCAAAGCTTCTTTGCACAATGGACGACGCCTTGTATCTCTAAACACTTATGCTCGCAACATGAGACACGCTTAGTTTCCATACTTGATGTTGCTTTGGCGAGGGAGCAAGATGAAGTGATGCCGTGGCCAGCAGGAATGGAGCTTATATAAACTAAGGTGAGTGGAGGGGGAAAGGTCAAGGTCATCCAAATGGAGTTTTAAAAAAAGAAAAGAGTAGAAAGACTACTCTTGTGTATCTATAGCGATTTCATTGATAGTGAGTGCTTCTGTATGCCAAGTTGATCTGTACTGACAGGCTCCTAAATAATGTTTGCAAAAACCTGCAAAATGATTGTTGCACAATTTGCAGCCAGTTAGCTGTTTTAATGTGAATTCAATGCAACGTTCAGGGCAACAAGTGTACTTATGCCCTCTCATCTGGTACACATGGAATGTCTTCAACTCCGGTTTCGGCTTCTTCCAAGACTTGCACTTACACATGCATTGACCAAAAGCTTCACATTTTCTACACGCCAGGCCATCCGCAACATCAATGTCATTCGGCCATGAAAAACATTTCCGTTCGCAACAGTAGTTGAGTTGACTCTCCATGTTGCTGTGGTGAAGGTGCGCGATGAAATGATGCTGCAGTCATTGAGAGTGCACCTTAAATACACTCAGTGGAGGGGGAAAGGTCAAGGCCATCCAAACGGAGTTTTAAAAAAGATAACTAGTCGTCCTCCTCCTCCTCCTCATCCGTTGTACTTAGAGAGCTGTCAGACGAAGAGCCCCGTGCAGGTGCTCCCCAGATGAAAAACAAATCAATTTTAAAACGAAGACCAGGATCTTGCATCATCAATTCCTTTAATTTGTCACATACTAAGTCGACCTTGTGTAAGGTGTCAACAACAAGCTTCCAATTCGTTGGTTCAATATAACTTGTAGTAGAGTCTGCCTCGCTGATAACCACATCCTCCGGCCGTATTGGAGTGTAAAGATGTGTAAAGTTCTTTGGCTGTAGCTGAGGTTCAGGCTGGCTGGAAGTGGGAGGTTGAGTGTGGACCCCTGTCGCATCGAAATCCATAGTCATTCTACATTCAATGTTGGGGTTTTCGTTTAATACATACACCAATTTCTCATGCAACATATCCACTTCTGCCGAGTCTTGCAGATGAACATTCCAGGAAAATGGCCATTCTTCATCCGTAGTGGAGTCAACTCGAGAAAGAGTGCTGTCCGCCATGATAGCTAAGCAAGGAATGATGTGAGCTACAGACTGTGGTAACAGTATTGAAAAGTAGAGGGGGTATTTTCAAGGTCATTCAATTTGGGTTTTAAAAAAAGGAAATAGTGGAGGGGGAATTCTCAAGGTCATCCAATTTGGGTTTTAAAAAAAAGGAATGAAGGTTACTCCTCTTCAGCCTCGTTGTCCCCCACATCCTCATTAGCCTCATCTTCATCGACGTCAGACTCGCCGTAAGGGTAGATCGGGGACATGGGCGAATATTGTGGTGATTGTTGACCGTTGTTATCGTCCCCTTGCATTCTGACTTGGGACCAATCATAATTTAAATTCATTTGTATTATGATTCCAGGGTTGTCCCGCAGTATTTCCTTCATCCGTTCGCAAATTGTTTCCAAATAGTGTACACTATCGATCGACAGTGTCCAACCCGTACTTGTACCGACATCAGTAGTGGAGTCAGCTTGGCTGATGGTGTTGTTGTCTGCCATGGTTGCTTGTCGGACAAGGAATGACGGTTGATGTGATGCTCATGCAGGAACATGGTGAAGTGGTGGGGGTGTGGTGGAGTAGTGGGGGGATTTTCAAGGTCATCCAAACGGAGTTTTAAAAAAAGGAAAACTTACAAAGTAACATTGAAACTTTCCAATTGATGGTGGCGAGCGTTTTCTTCTGCAACCTTGCCGACACATGTGACTATGCCGTACAGTATGAAAAGTACAACCATAATAAGGCCGAACAATAAAAGATAGCCGTTGACTATCATGATATTTTCTGAGTGGATCTGTTTTCTTCTTATCGCCCTCTCCTGCATCCTCTTCTCCAACTCGTGGACGAAGTCACAACATGCGTGAGGACATCTTTCATCTGTTGGTAGGTTTGCCATTGTTGATGTTGTCGGTGTGGCTGTTGAAGATGGAATGAGGTTTCCAATTGCGATGTGCCATGTACACCAATAGTCAAGTGGTGGGGGTAACAAAGCAGTGGAGGGGGAAGTTTCAAGGTCATCCAAATTGTGTTTTAAAAAAACCTATCTTGTTACTGAGCTTATATGTCAGTAACAAGATAGGTGTTTCTGCTCTTTTACTTCTTTAATATAATGAAAAAATATACATATTCTACAATGGTTAGGACAAGAAATACAACTGCTAGTCAGCTGAAGTAGTCCAAGTTGTCTGGCTCGGTCTTCATGGACGCTGGTGAGGAAGCCGTCGAGGAGTGTCCAGGCTCTTCCTTTGACTGCCGGGTGTTCCGTATATTGCAAGCGTAAACTTGCACATTTATACGGTAGCCTCGTGCCACCATCAGCTGCAACTCCTTGTATAAGTCGTTTAGCTCCTGCTGAGTCTTGATGCTCACCTCCTCGTAACTTGCGCAACTAACGTTCAGAGACATCTTGATGTTGCTAGGTTGGCTGCTGGAGTAGAAATGAAGCCGAGGCACAGCGCTTGGAGGTACATGAAAAAGTGGTGGGGGTAATAGTGGTGGGGGTATAGAAAATCCAATTAAACAGTTCTAAACTTTTTCCATCGATACAATGGAATGGAACAAATAGCGCAGGTGTCCTTGTAATTTTCAAATCGAAACAGTGGCGCTAGAAATCCGAATTGTTTTATACCACCATCCTGTACGAATCGCCGAAGGTCTCTGACGGCGGCCTCGCCACAAGGCCTACAAAACTTTTCCCCGTCGTGGAACTTATACCAGGAGTATTCCGAATACCCTTTATTTTCCCTCCTGTAGCGTTTGACATCTTCTTTTATTGTTAGTGGGATGTTGTCTTGTAAACATGTTGGGAACAAGTCCTTGTGAGTTATAACTCGTTGTATGCAAAGCTCGTACAAGGTGCTCATCGTTTGCTAGTTGGCAACAGACTGACCGTTTTTCGCATCCAAGCAGGTTTGAATCCTAGTGCGGTAGTGGGGGTAATTACAGTAGTGGGGGTAATTGTGAAATGCAAAGGTCAAAGGTCAAGGTCACCCGCGAAGTTTAAAAAAAAAATGCAACATATCAATACGTGAAGTCTGTCACATATTGATATGTTGCATTTTTTGTTTTTTTTTATTTTTTTTGTCTTTTATGATTCGTTTATTTATAAAACATTACAACAACAACATATGTACAACATTAAAACTTAAATCTAACACTGCTGCTTGTCAGCGATGTGGATGGTCAACTCTGTAGAATTGCTACCCGTGCAGCCGTGGGACACCAGGTATAGACACCCGGGTTGAATAGAGCGAAGATCCTCGTTTTGTAGAAGATGGACGAATCTCTTGGGCAGGTACACCTGGAACTTTGGTTCATCCCCCGGAGTAAACGGTGCCTCGCTGAGACTGCAGCAGATGGCCTCCCCAACTGTAGTCTCCATCTTCTTCATAGCATGGATTATGTAGTGCTTCTCGTCTTTTAGTTCCGAGCACTTCTTTACAGGTAATATTGTTGACTTGGAGTGAGCATTGAACTGCTCGACCAAAGTCTGAAGGAACTGGTGAGATGCCATGGTCAGGTTACAGATCGTCTTCTTGCTCGGAGATGTTGTCGTCTCGGAATCTCGAGTAATACTCATGCCAGGTCCCTGTCTGCTCCCCACTTATATACTCTCCGTTACCCCCACCACTCCCCAATTCCCCACTTTGAAGGTAAGAGGCGAGTTTATAGGCATTTTTCAAAGCGCAATGTCTATCTTTATCATGTTCTGGGCTTTTTGTACAAATACATATGGTTTCCAGCATGTATTGATAGTTCTTATCCAATTCCACATCATTAACCGGAACATGAGTAAATCCTTCGATCCATCTTTTCTTTTCCAGCCCCTTTGTGTAAATATTGGTAAACTTGTCTGAAAAATGATGCATAATGTGATACAAGTCCGTGTAACTTGTAAAACCATCATACCAATCGATATGATGGAAGTGTTTTGAAATCCATCTGTTGGTAGTAGCGGCTTTACTAGTTAAAGACGAATAAGAACATGGTGGTTTAAATAAAAACGAATAAGGAACACTTGTATTCATGTCCAAAAACACAAGTTCTTTTATAATGAATCTATCATCATTACCACGAAACGCTTGAAACTCAATAATACCAGGCTTGGACTTTACTTGTTGTTCTTCTCCCTTGTCCATTTTGAAGGTCACACGTCTGCTCATTACGAAGTCAGGAGGTCAACTGATTTCCACACCACGGTAGGTACTACTTTTATACCAGGCCGTACAGTTGTTGGCGCGTTGGTGTATATTTAACGTGGGCACCGTCCCCAATAGGCCTAACCCCACAAAATGTTGGCTATTGTTTTAAAAACTAACCATTGTCATTTAAGTTTCCATCTTTATATTTTCCTTATTTTCATTTTCATCACTAACACTTGATTCTTCTCCTCCATCTTCCTCTTCTTCCTGTTTTACTGATTTCTTATGTAGTTGAGCGTACTTTTCCAATTGTCTCCACATCTGTACTTCATGAGGAACTCTATTAAATATAGAAGTATCCACAGGTCCGTATAATATAGGTGCGTCCGGTTGTTTGTCCAAAGTGTCTTCCAGATAATCTTTAATAATCGAACTTGAAAACACCAGTTGTCTCAAGTATCTTGTTATAGGTTCAGTAGCACAAGTTAAAATGAAAAACTCCTCTCGATTAAGTTGAATTTTGTTATCATGTCTTGTTGTGTCTCTAAACCGTAGCTGATGATCACCACGTTGTTTAATGATATCAATTTCCACATTTGAATCCAAAAGTCCTACTCTTGTCTTTCTTCCAAACATGTTACTACTTAAATAGCATTCTAGTAGATGCAAATGTTTCATAAACGATTCCCAAGCACTGTCCGTAAACAAAATCATTTTGGGTCCATGAGTTAAAATTACAGTAGGGGAATAATCTGTAGATTTCATAACACCGATTAAAACACTTTTATCCAAACTGGAAGAGATTGGGTAAAATATTCGCAAAAATACCTCACTCAATATGTTTGGAGAAATATTATCTTCAATATCCCTTTTTCTCTTTTGTATAGTCTTTCTTCTTTTACCTTTTTCTTCAACATTATTACTGGCGTGAAGTTGTCCGCAAACGTTTTGTTCACCTCCTTCCTGGTGACCTTGAGGATCTAAAAACTCAGATATCTCCTTCTCAATATCTACCACATTTTCAGGTGTACCACTAGGAGAAGCCATATTGAATACGATGCTACCCATACAACAGTAGGCAACAAACTGATGAGGAGCGGTCTGTACGCTCTGCTTTTATACTCGCGGAATGAAACAAAACCGGTTCTTACAATACATTTTTAACAATTCCAGTTAAAGGTGTGTATGTTACGATTTTATCATGTAGAATTAAACAGTATGCAGTTGTATTAGCCGGTATAGCATCGTTGAATTCCATTTCTATTTTTATATCCACACTTGAAGACTTTACTGATTCATTTTGTTTAGAACAATCGATTACAACTATCGGGTAGGCATCGAAATATTTGTCAGGTGGTAATAAAGGTGTATTTGTTTTACCGTAATATGAACTTTGGAATCTCGCGTACATATCGTACAATATACTGTATTTCTTCTTAGTGAATGACACATTTAAATTGTCGTATGGAAAGAATTGTGAATTTAAATAAACTTTAATATTTTTCAAGTCACAATGATCAAATTGTCCTGCATGTTTAGTAATGGCGTCTCTTCTACCTGTTTGTAAACCAAATATAATATACCTGGCTCGTTCTACATAATTCGATGTTTTAACAGTCCAAGTGTGTCGATCCGTAGTAGGTAAACTGGGATGCTCATGAAATTCCCAACTTCTAAATGGAATAACAATATCACGATCGGCTTTTAATTTTCTTAAAAGTAGCATTCTATGCTCGTCAGCCAATTTAACATGTGGAACTCTCCATACAATTTTGTCTAATTTTAATTTCCATTCTAAAGTCGCATCTGTAGTAGCATCTGCAGCTTTAATAATGTCTTTATCGTTAGAAGATCTCAACAAAACTAATTCTTGTTTAACGTTTAATATTATTTTCCTATAATCTTCAGCAAAACCAAGCAGCAAACGTAATGGAATATGAAAATCAAAATATCCATTTGGATTTGGAGTGATCGTGTCAATCGTAGGTAATACCCATCCGGCAGGTTTAAGTAAATTGGTTTCATTGGGTGTTATAGATGTTAATCCTTTTAAAGTTGTCGTAATACCTACTTTTTTAGTGGAATCAACTGTTACACCTGATATTTCATATCTAATTTCATCAAATAGGAAAGCCATAGGATTATTTATAAATGGAACTGTTGTACCAACAGTAGTACCGTCCTTTTTAGTAACTTGTCCTTCAATATACAAGTAACTTTCACATGGTAGTGTGTAAATGTCTTGATTTTGTATGGGAATACGGATTTCATCGTTATTGTTTAATTTCGATGAAGTGTAAGGGTTGTGGGTGTGATATTCTTTTTCCCATAGGGTTTCGTCGAATGTTGGACCCTGCGCTATAATCCAGTATATCCATACTCGGTTAATTTTAATCCAATTCTCTCTAAGAAACGAATGTTCTCGCGTGTTAACTCCTCCACAGCTGAAGAGCTACTAATGCGGTTTCCCGTAGGTTGTTCGCTTTTAAATGTTAAACCCATGGTTTTGTATTAAAGTGTCGATTTTAAATGTAATCTAATCGTAATAGGCTCTTCTCTGAAGTCTACCAAGTTACCGTCTTGATCCAATACGCTCAACACGATGTCTGAAATGAAAGTGGTGTTCAACGGTAGATATACCAGGTTTTGTGGCTTTTCAACAATTTTAAATCCAGGTGGTACACTTGGGTAAAAAGTATGTATAATGTGGGTGTTAGCCCCATCCCTGTAAGCACCTTGTATAATGTTACAAGTTATGTCTATACTATTGACTTTTAATATTGTTACTGTTTTCTTACCGGAATGTGTTACATCTGGTTCTAATACAGGCCCATCGTTGGAAAATCCTAATAAATCACCAATTGAGTTTGGTTGAGTGAAATCTATATAATATTTGGAAGTAATTTCAGCTTTCATCGTATTATTATTACCTTTTAATGTTATATTGTCTTTTCCCATTTTAGTTTGCAAAAATTCATTTATATGATCAATTTCATAAGAACCTGTGGGTAACCTGCACTCTTGTAAGTCTGTAAATTTTCCACTGGCATCCTTTCCCTTATAATAATGCAATATGTTATTTTTACCTTCCGTAACATTGGGAATAGAGTTGTACGTTGTAAAATCCAATAGTGCTCGCCTCCCAAAACCTTCCTTTTTGCAAGCGTAACGCTGGAAAAAGGATACTTCGTAAAGTGGACGATTTTCCTGTTAATGATACCGTATAGGAAGACATCTCAATAGTGACTGATACTTTTAGCTAGAAATTCCAAACATAAATGGCCGCATATTGAAGTATTATCAGGTTGTTCTCTTTTATAGTTATAATATATGTTTTTAGCAGATTTAAAGTAATTTTGAAGTTCTTTTGGTGGTGGCAAATTACCGAAACTATCAAAATAATATACATTGTTATTTAGTTTCTTATAACAAACCCAATGGGTGCCAGGCCCTTCAGTATTATCCAAATTTACAATTCCAGTCTCATTTTGCCACATTTTCTTTGGTAAACTGTCTTTCATAAACACACCGCGGAAAAATGGTATTTTTAAACAGGAAATATATTTAAATAATTCAATATTGGTTAATGCTTTATGTGGTATGACCAATTGATTTCTTTCATTTAATATGCACGATAAGGTCTTAGGTAAAGACCTGCCCCGTTTTTTACCATTGACCATACGGTGGGCTTCTTCCTGCCTTTTCTTGTAGATCGTCGTCTTCTTTTTATATTTCCTCCATGTTTTCTTGTGGTTGACCTCCTTTTTACTCTCCTTCTCCTCCTTCTTCCACCTCCTACTGCTGTTTTAGCCTTCATACCTGCTGTTACTGCTAAAGCTGCTGCTTTTTCTGCTATGCTAGCGTCACTTGATTTTACTCGTTGCCAAGCTATATCCGCAAGCTTTTTGTCAGCTATTGATCTATTTTTTGAATCGGCAAACGTGGAATATGCGATATCGTGTTCTTTACAAGCCTGATCTAACTTGTTTATGCCAGGATCGCCTCTTTCCAGTCGTTTTTTCAATTTAGTTCCTGGTCCGCAATACTGATAACCTCCTGGTATATGAAATTCGTATGGTAATGCGTCTATTGCTCTATTTACTATGGATCCTACTGGAATTTGTTTTAAAGCTTTACTTAACAGAGAAACCGCTGTGGACGTGATCCCACCTCCTTTTCTTGCAGTGTCTCGATATGGACTGATGTACTTGAACGTCATTATTGTCCTTTTATAATGGCAATGTGCAACTCATGTGTTAACTCTATGACAGGTTGCACATAAATGAAGTCATTTATTGAGTTATTTACTTAAATATCAATATCACCCCAATCTGATGATCTAAACTGTTTCGTTTTAGGGTTAATAAAGTATTTATTATAAATTTCTCGTTTAATATACTCACCTCTCATGGATTCAGCATAAGTATTATGACCTGATTTTCCTTGAAGAATATCTGGTGTAAAATGATTGTGTAAATCAAATATCGCATTACCTAAAACTTTTACAAGAAAATTAACAGTGACAGCATTATCTACATGTTCAGGGTCTTTAAGGTTTGTTATACGTTTATTATTACAATTATACACTTTACTATCCTTTAATGATGTTGTAATGGTCTGTCCTACAGTTGCAGCATCATTTGCTTCTCTTCCTTGTGCCAAGTCTCTTATCACTCTATTTTTACATGTAAACCATCTAAAATATCGATCTGGATCTAGATGTACGGTTTGTGATAAAGCAGCTGCATCTTGTTTTTCATAACCCCATCCCATATTTGATAACTTTTTATCCATGCAATCCCAAGCATCATTTTTGTATGTTAATAAATTAAACTTTTCATTACCTTGAACAAATTCATCCCCTTGCTTCGATACTACTTGATCTTGTTTTACAAAAGAGGTTGTTTCTTGTTTTAAGGTTTCCATCATTTGACCCACTGTTGCACCATCTGATGGCGCCGAACCATCTTTAACATTTGCTAAACAATTATTAAAACAATCTATAACCCCTACATCACGTATGATGCAATGATCTTTAATATATTTTAGATTTACAGCATCGTTTTCAGTTTTTGGATAGCCTATATCATTAATAACAAATTTATAAAAAGAAAATCCATCTTTTGTCTTTTCAGGTATCAAAGAATGTAAATAGCGTCTATTTACGCTGTCTTTTGCATCTTTAGGGTCATCTACGTTGGATATACGTTTATTGTTGGCACTATACGTTTTCCCATTGAATTTTAACGTATTTTTTAATTCAGATGACAAATAACCTTTGTTTATCGCATCACCGTTTTGATTTGGTTTACCAACGTTGATAATTCTATGATCTTCTGCGTCATATGTGTTATTTTGTAGTTTTAATGTTGGCGATATCTTTTCCTTTAATATTTTTAGATTTATTGCATCTTTTTCATCCGTAGGATCTTTTATGTTTTTTAACCTTTTATTACTCATATCATAATCTCCATCAGGTGTTTGTGGTAAACCAGCACTTCTTTTTAAACTATTGGCATAATATAACCCATCCGAGGAGTAACGTCCGAACTTGTCGACACTCATGGTGCAACTGAATAGTATTCTAGGGAGTAACGCATTTTTATGAGATTACCCCACGGTTTCGGAGTTCATCCACTAAAGCCACCCATTCGTTTTCCAATCCAGTATGACCCGCTTCTTTAGCTTCATGTATTAGTTTCATTCTATCCACCAATTTATTGATATTATTGTAATAAATCACATTTGTGTTATATAGTTTCTTCATTAAACCTGTACCCGTAACGGACTTACTTCTTTTTCTTCGTTCCTGAGCACTTACATCCAAAGTGGATGCCATAAATCTTCGTTTTACAGGTTTTCTTTGTGTTAACGGCATTGTTTGTCTTCTAGTTGGTATTAACTTGGATACAAATTCTTTATATTTTAAAGACTTAGATCTAAAAGGAGGCTGGTCAGGTAAATACTTTCTCCTATATGCATTTGTCTGTTCCAAAATATTTTTATATGCTTCCATGTCTTTTTCTTTCACTACCGATACTGAAGGCTTATTTTCAAATAATAATTCAAATAATCCTTTTGTGCCCTTATACCTTTGATCACCAATGACAATATTATCATGTTCGTCAACGTTTAACGGGCTATTACCTATCATTAAACCGTCTTCTGTTAATCTCGCTCCATAACTATGGTAATTCTTATTAGGAATTGTTCCGAGTAACATTTTTACCATGTATTTCCTTCCTAAAGGTCCTTTGTTATGAATGTTTTCACCCAATAAGCTTATGTTTGACGGACCTTCCCTTTTCTCTTCTTCTTTTTCCTCTTCACTAGCAGTTGATACAACTTCATGTCCTCTTTTGGCTTTTACTTCATATAAATCTTTTATTCCACTATAATCCGGTGATTCTAGCTCTCTTTCGGGTTCTCCACCGGTAAAACCACTATACGTAGAGGATTCCAGGTCTTCATCACTAAAATCTTCTGATTTTACATTTTCTCTTTCAAACTTCGTAATAGGTGCAATCGCATCTCCTTCCAATACAGGTTTAGCAAATTTTTTGTTTAATTGTTTCAAGGGTTCAGTAATAGGTTTAAAAGTAGATTCAAGGAATTTCTCCCTCTCGCTAATACCTAGTTTCAATGCTCTGTTTTTAGCCCGAATAGAATCACTAAGTGATTTTATTTCTTTTACTAATTTTTCTTGGTTAACCATGTTTGTAGCAAGACGTGTTGTACAACAATGAATGTGTTATACCACGTTTAATGTATTAATATAAATTTATCAAATCCTATCCTGTATCGACCATTGTTTAGCGGTTGTTCCTTCATAATTGTTAGGAACCCATACTTTTCAGCCCAAGCCTTTCCACACAACTCTTTAAATCGTTCAAATGTCATATCCGCATTTACATGATCAAAATACATATGTTTTAGGTTGGTTTCGTCCTGTTTAAATACAATTAACATGTTTGCATTGTCTCTAATGAGTTGTTTAGGTATTTTGCTGTAAGTTTGGCCAATATAAATGCTATCTATGTTGTTATGTCGACCCATAGCGAAGTAATTCCTTATTGTGTTTTGGTTTTCACAAGATACATCGTCGAATATAAACACGGAGAATGGTTTAGCTTCTTGTGGCTGCATGACACTCTCGCTTGCATTAAACTTTAAATATTTAACTTCAGGCACATTAGTCAGTATTTTTTCCAATAATTGATACTTTGGTTGTTGTAGTGATTTTGAAAATACATATAGATTGTTAAATCGTAATCCTTTAGGGTTTGTAATCAAATTGAATACTACATTAGTTTTTCCACAGTTGGAAGGTCCGGTAACCAGACAACGAACGGTGTTTGGTAACAAATTGCCATGCTTCCCACTATTGAATTCTGAATTATCCACTGTGAGTTCATCTATATTATTAATAGTAAAACTCTCTTTTTGTGGTACTATCTCCATCCTTTGTAATGGTTCAACCTAAAATGATTCTCTATGGTTATATCAAATCCTTTTTAGGTATCCAAGAATCTTCCGTCTTATTAAATCCTAACCATCGTACTTTGACCTTATCTTTTTTCCGTTGCAACACCTTTTCAACTAAATATACATCGCCTACTGTTGATTTTAACATTTCATGTCCATAAAACCCTCCTTCAAGCAATTGTCCTTTATTATCTTTTAAAATATATGTCTCAGGTACTGTAGGTTGTACTTTGAATACAGTAAAAACCTCATTGGTCCAATTTGGCAGGTATCTTTTACTGAATACACCTTTATATTTACTTATTCGCACTTTATCACCCACATTAAATTTTTTAGGCTTTAGTTTTTCAACTTTTGGTTTAGTATTCGTTTTTATACGTTTTAATACAAGGTTTTCATTTTTACTAGTTACTTGGTTTGGTTTCATCCCGATAGTCCTATGAAATTTGTTATTGTAATCGTTTATAAGTTTTGGTAACATATCAATCCATATGTGCGATCCTCTGTTGGAAAACATTTTATACATTGCACTTTTTAAAGTTCTGTTGAATCTTTCGATTATTGAGGCTTTTACTTCTGAATTGGTTGAATAATGGTTTATATTGTGTTTTTTCATTAAATTTGCAAATTCCTTATTAAAATATTCTTTTCCATCATCTGTTTGTAAATGTTTAATAGTATGTTTGTCTCTTTGTATAGCTGTTTCCATTGCTTTTGTAACACTTTTGCCACTTTTATCTTTTAGTGGTAAAGCATCTGCCATTTTTGAAAAACAGTTAATAACAGTCAATATGTATTTATATCCTTTATTTTGTTTGCTATAAGGAATCATTTCGATTAAATCCGCTTGATATAAATCATTAATTCCTTTTATCACCGTATTTCTTCGTGGAAACTTTCTTCTTGCAGGTTTATGAAGTTCGTTGACAATTTGTTGCTTTAAGTCCTTCATATTGCAGGTTTCAATGTTTGTTGTATCACATGTATAATCACAATGAATGTTGTTTTAAATATTCACATCATTTATATGGGTCAAGGTCATCCAAACTTGTGTAAAAAAATGGGGAACACGGCGTTGGACTTGCCGTGTTCCCCATTTTTTTACGGAAGGAGAAAGGAATAAGGTCATAGTTGTAGAAGGACGAAGAATAGGTTACTAGTTGATAGGGTTTAGAGAGTAGTGGCCAAAAGGAAGAGTGTGGATTTTGTCAGGCATAATGTATCTTTTATCATCCCGAGCTGACAACGCTTTTTTAATTTCGGTGACACTGTAGACTTGATGCTTAAAGCTTCGGATATTGTTGAATGTTGCTGATATCGTAGTATCTTCAAACAAACAAGTCTTGTAGTGGTCAAATGTCACGTGTTTTTTCAAATAAGATGTCTTCACTCCTTTTGCTTTCTTCACTGTCGGTGTGTTGTTCTCGTGGTACATCTTAAATGAATACAATTTCGCCATCAGCGCCACTATTTCTTCTAAAGGCATTCCATTTGCTTCATCTTTGAATTTTCCAATTACTTTTTTATATTTTTCATTAAAATTTGGATGGTTTTTCGGATAGTCAGAAAAATCGAAATCTTCTTTGTATGGAAAAGTCCTTAGGTCTTCATACATGTCCAAAGTCTTTATCCAGTAGATAAACGCGTCCGTATCCATGTATGCGACTCCAATGTTTTCCCTTCCGTAATGTTTAACCATTTTGTTATAATGGAAATCATACATCAGGGTTTTACTTATATCCAAAATCGACATACCTATGTATAACGGACGGTCCATGACTATTGTTGTTTTCTTCATACTGACAGCGACTAGATTTTCGTTTATAATCATGGATGTTCCGAAATTTGGTTTTTGCACTAATTTTTCCAATTTCCTAGGATCACTCACTAATTTTACATTTTTGTGTTTTCTTTTGTTCTCCAAGGTCTTCCCAAAGATGGCATTGTTCATTAATTTATAGAAGTCCTTTTCAAATGCTGTTGTCGCTGCAGCTCTTCTTGCAGTGTTGGAATCAATATATGGTTTCAACCAACAAGACTGGGTGAATTCAATTGCTCTATGAATTCTCACTATACGTAGACCCAATTCAAGAGCCTGTTGAACTACCCAGTAGTGAGCCACATAGCGATCCTTATTCTCCAAGGTCATCATCAATTTTGGCCATCTTCCTGTCGGTGAAACTTCAGTCTTGGCTAGGAGAGGCAAGTCGTAGTGATGGTCATGAAGGTGCTCCGGGTATTCAAAATCACAGTCCAAAATATAGCCTTTTGGACCATCCTTTGGAATCTGTGAGATGTCTCCGATGGTGGCCGGGTCGATCCACTTGAAGTCAGCGTAGGGAAGCGGATTTGACATTGCCCAACCATAAAGGTTGTTTGCATCAAAATAGCCAAGGTAGACCGATGGTTGTTGCTCGTCGAAGCCGGGGATGTACTTGTTGTTGGCTTTGACATGACGTGTTACAGCTTGTGTCAAACCGCCCCGTACACCAGATTCCATCATGAGCACCATATCAATATCCGTTAGAAGTTCCAGTCGACAGTTGGTTGACTTTAGCATAGCTTGCCATGCTAATCCTGGAGATGTGTACGAGTGTAGAGGGTCCAGTCCATAGGCGGAGAAGCAGGTGTTTCTGAATTCTTCCATCACATCGCACAGCAGAGTTACGTCCAATTTTATATAAAAGTCAGAATATTCCCCTAAGGTTTGAATGTTTAGTTGGTTCCAAACATTACATGCATGATTGTAGTCTTCAACGGAGATTTCACTTTCGTTTAATTTGCTGTTGAAGGCTTCAATCGGCGGTAGACTGGTTTCTTCAAATTTTTCTGTAGAAGTTATGTAATCGTAGGGGAACACTCCTTTCCGTAATACTAGGTCTAATTTATCTTCAGGTACAATTTTTCTGGTTTCTTTTAGGTCTTCTCTTCTTAGGTTCTCTGACAATTTGGCTAAACTAGATGCCATAAATCTGTAAGAGTCTACGAAGCGAAGTTTAATTTTACCTACTGTTTTTGAAAAGCTGATGTACTTTTCCAATGTTGTAGCAAGAACATCAATTTTACCGTCATCTCTTCCTAACTCCGGGATAATAAAGTGGGAGTCGTAGCCGCTAAGATTGTGTAAAACGACAGGAATAAAGTTTGGCAGTTTGTAATTTATATTGCATGAATTACAAGCAGCTCCTCTGTATAACCCTGTCAGGTGATCGTGATCTCTTACTTTTGGATTTTCTTCACTGAACATCTTCTTGCATAAATAGCATCTTGTCGCTAAGTTGTATTCTTCTTGTTGATTTTGGTTTAAAGGTTCCATAGGTACAATATTACCGAACAAGCGTTGAACCTTTCCAGCAATATCGTACAGTTGGTCTACAAAATACTTAGCGGCTTCTTCACCACGGTAGAGTATTGGAGTGGATGTTAAACCATAGTCTTGCAATTGGTTTTTAGACAAGGTTGATTTAACTAGTAAACAAAAACTGTTGGGCTGATGCAACTGATATTTTGTTCTTCTAGTCACTTCGCCGTCCGGCAGTTCCTGTGGTACTAACGTTGATTCAAAATCTGCATAGACCACTATTGGAATTCGGTATTGGTGAACTGTCTTGTTAAATTGGATACACGCTCGAGATGGTGGTGGCAGACTAATCTTCACTTCATAGTTCTCGTTGCAAAGTCTTTTATGTTCCAATAACCAGTCCAATCCTCCACGTCTTGAATCTTTCCAAGAAAAGCAGAAACATCTCTTGCAAACTGTAATCCTATTTACTCTTTTGGTCAATTGTTTTACAACTAAGGCTTCAAAGTCCTTTATCCATACATAATGGGAAATTTCACCCTTAGTTATCAATAGCAAGTCCGTGTGGTTTCTTTGCTCAACCTTTACTACCCGCAAAGGATAAACGTTGTTTGAATCATCCAGACCAAAAACATTCACTGAAACGCCAGGATTTTTCTTTTCAAATTTGTCTATGTCTTTCAATGTAACTGGGTAGGTGAGGCCTTGAAAGTTGTAGCGGTGTTCATTTTCGTAATATTCTCTACCAACTCTTTCAGGATGATCTTTAACATACTTGGTTAACATTGCATACTTAAAACATTCATTACCTTCATTTTGCACATTCCTACACGATTTAGTGTTTTGGATTTTCTTTGGTAAAGGGATAAAACTACTACCCCTTAAACCATATCCATGCTTGTGAACCCTTACATCCATACCTTCGATTGATGACAAAGTCCATCCAGATCCTCTTCCTTCATGTTCTTGAAGTTTTGTTATAAGTTCTTCCAAGCATTCTTCAATAATATCATCGATGTTGGAGGTGAAGGTAAGGGTTCGGTTTTTGGTAATGAACGCTCTCAATGCTGTTTCACCATCAGTATTGTTAAACATAGCCTCTAACACCATTCCAAATTTAATAAAATTTAGCCTTTGTAATTCTTCCCTCAACGTTTGACCAACAAGTTCCTTAGCCTGGGTTATGAATGTTTCCAATTCCAATTGAACGTTATTAATTTTGAAATGTGTTACAACTCGTCCTGGCAAGGCTGTGGTGCGCAGTTGTCTTACATCTTCCAGTTCTTCTTCTTCCATATCCTCTTCTTCGGTGTCCTCTTCTTCGGTGTCCTCTTCTTCAATAGGTCTTGTAGCAGTAGATGGTCCAGCACCAGCAAATTGAATCACACTAGGTCTTCTTCTTTGCATTTGCTGTAGATAGCTGTCGTAGTAGTCCATCTGCTTCTGGTGCTCTTCCAAAAACCGGTCAATTGAGTCTAAGTCTATTTCATCCATGGTAATATCTTCTTTTCTATCTTCGTCTTCATGTAATTCTCTGTGTATGGTGAAAAGATCTTCGTCTTGAAAGATTTCCCCACAAATGTCGCAAAGAGCCATTTCAAACAGTTTGGCTTTGAATGCACACTCTGTGAATGTCCACGCAATAATGAGCAGCGCACTCCACCGGGACCCTTTATATCCGAGGCAGATAGGTGGGGAAAGTGACGTCATATGGAAACAGGTTATCACTTATGTGCTAAATTTATCCTTTACACAACCGTTTGTAATACATTTATCAGTAGGCTTGATAAATTGATGATATTTGGTCTAGATTCAATAATTTGTACA
Source organism: Neoaliturus tenellus (assembly GCA_030545055.2). NCBI lineage: Eukaryota > Metazoa > Arthropoda > Insecta > Hemiptera > Cicadellidae > Neoaliturus > Neoaliturus tenellus. Next base: position 23,841,229 of record CM061535.1, read on the forward strand.
AGTTTTTTCAAAGATGTCTGTTTGAGCAAGTTTATGTAGGTCAAGGTCATTTGGAATTATTATTTTGAGCGGGGGATAGAGCACTAAGCAGCATCATTTACTACAAAGTGCTCTATCCCCCGCTCACATTCTTTTTTAACTTTTTGTTTAAACTTTTTACAAGGGTGAAACATCACCATCAGAGTCGGAATCATCCTCATCACGGAATAGGTAGCGATGACAATACATAATTCTTCTGGCAACTAACATCCTATCCATTGGACGATGGGGAGTGTCTTGTTCTTGTTCTTCTTCTTCTTCGATTTCCAATTGGAATTCCATTTCCGACTCAGATGACGACTCTAATGTTTCGTAGGCATGCAAGTCCACCTCATTGTCCGTTGAACCAGCTTCGTCAGAGTCCGTTTCAATATCCATTATCTCTTCCTCCTCCTCTTCTTGATCAACCGCAGGTAGTTGGTCCTCTACTTCTATAATTTCTAGAGGTATAACCTCCAGAATAGAGACAATTCTGTTGCGATGGAACACGGTGTTGTCAAGTGGAGCCATGGTATGAAAGTGGTGTATCTATCCAATTGGTTTGCCCTTTTTATACCCCCACCAACTATACATTTTATGTGGGTCAAGGTCACGTAAAGATACCCTTTGAGCGGGGGATAGACCACTAAGCAGCATGCTAGTCCATTGCCGCAAAGTGATCTATCCCCCGCTCTATTCCGCAGACCACACTCAAGTCCAAGTCCACATCCAAGTCCACATCCATATGTTACACTTTATTGTTACTGCCACCAAGTAATTGTCACTCGCACATTTACTTGGTTTTGATAAAGGTACTGCACAAACTCCATATTGGTTGTTTGTTCGTTATACAAATGCATCATGAAATATGCAATCTTATCGATTGCGGCATTGTCCAACGGTTCGCAATTCACAAGTTCCAATGTGCCCTGGCTGGTCTTCTCCTCTATAAGTTCCACCACTTCGTTGATGTCTTCTTCCAAGAGGATGAACTCAACACTGAAGCTCTCCATTGTTGTTGATAGTGTCTAGACAAATGCTTGACTAAATGCTTTATTCATCAGTCCTACATATATACCAATTTCCCCCTCCTATTACCCATTCCCCCTCTACCTTTATATGGGTCAAGGCCATCCAATAATACCCTTTGAGCGGGGGATAGACCACTAAGCAGCATGCTAGTCCATTGCCGCAAAGTGATCTATCCCCCGCTCTGTATTCCACACAAGTCCTAGTCTTTACACACACACACACACATAAGCCCCCAGTCTTTTACACTTACTCATATACTCTGTCCTCCCTGCCAATTAAGAGTTCCCCATGTTTGCCACTATTTTCAATTAACCTTTCCAAGTCCCAAAACACAATGTCCAAATTAACCAAGTTCGCTCGTCCAATTTGAAACACACTATTCCCCCCAAAGTCACTTGCTCTCACTTGTTGTCCTGTATACTGCTTCTTCTTCCACGCTACAATCACTACCCTACCTTCTTCAACAACCATTCTTTTAACGTTATCATACACCTTCTTCAACATCCCTTTACAGTTTAAATAGTTTATGGTTACATACTCCCACTCCTTACCAATGATCAGTGATCCACTCATTTTCTAGCGTTCCACTGGAAGGTTCAAAGCAGAATGAAGTCGGGATGAACAGACCCCCCTCTTTTATACCAGTTAACCGGTTGTCCTTGCTGTAAAGTGGGTCAAGGTCATCCAATGCTACCCTTTGAGCGGGGGATAGACCACTAAGCAGCATGCTAGTCCATTGCCGCAAAGTAGTCTATCCCCCGCTCTGTATTCTACACACACACACACACACACACACATGTCCCTGTCCAAGTCTTTCATTACATACCCAATATATATTCAGTTCCTTCATCATCACTATCACTCATCACTGCTTCCACAAACTCCACAGGATTAAAGTTAAATTGTTTCAATTGTTCTTTTAAGTTTTCAATTTGTTGGTCCTTTACTTCTAAAACACTGTGAAGGTGTGATATGTAGTCCGCTGCCTCGTTGATGCTTGCTACTCTCGGATCGCCTAACTTCAAGCTGGGAACTACACCCTGCAGCCTGTAGTAAGCCATACGCCTTTCTTGCTCCTGCCGTTGACCAGGACTGAGCAAGCCTTGCCCGTCTTGGCTCACCTCCAGCAAGGTCCGTAGCATTGGAGCTTTGCAGGCGTTTGCCCGAGCAACAGTTATGCTGTGGAATGGTCGAGCAGGTCCACGAGTAGCAGGCAGGACGTTGGCAGCACGCCTTCTTGAAGAAGAAGAGGAAGCCTGAGAGGTTTTGCAGTTGGAAGCCATGTTGAAGTGAGGTATTCAGCTAAGCGATACAAAGCAGAATAACCAAACTGCACATCAATACCCGTATATATACACTTATCAGTGGTGGGGGTACTAGCTAGCCTTGGTAAAGTGGGTCAAGGCCATCCAAAAACATTACCAGAACGGGGGATAGATCACTAAGTGGCATGTTAGTCCATTGCCACAGAGTGATCTATCCCCCGCTCTGTATTTCACATTCACGCACACATTCATACATACACACAAGTCCCAGTCCAAGTCTTTACCCACACACCTATCCACTCTCATCCTCACTATCATCACTGTCCAACAGGCTTTCACACTTCTTAATCAGTTTTTCCCATTTACTCCTAACATAAAGTAGCTCCCTGCGAGTATTCTCTAGCATTCTGTCCCTTTGCTCTATCACTTCGTCGTACCACTCGATGATGTTTGGTGGAGTCTGAGTTGCTGCATCCATCGTGGTTGGTTGAGACGCCCCGCTGCTCCGCAACTCCTTCCTCACAGGACCAAAGCCGGAGAATCGGACACGACTTCTTGACGAAGGCCCCGATCGGATTGGTCCAATGCTCGGGCTGGAGTTGGAGGCGACCGGGCCAGAGGTAGAGGCTGGGACGTTCATAGCAGACATGGTGGTGTTCAGCTTAACGGTGTAAAGCAGAATGAGAGGACGGTTGATCACCACTCCTATATATACCCATTTTTAGTGGTGGGGATAACACTGGGGGGGGGGGGGGGGGGGGGGGGTTAAAAGAAATTTTGCTTAGTCTTCCCGGTCATCAGTTTTACATACCTTTAGCACACCCATTATTTTGGTTTCTTCAATAACTTTACACACCTCAAACACCCAAGCAAACAGCTCATCTATGTTGTTATAGTTAATTTTTGTCCAGTGTTCATACTTATGAGTTTGGTTGTTTATAATACATAGATAAAATGTAGACCCGTCTTGTCTTATACAATACTCAACTTCCATTCTATGCTGGTTTAGTACTTCCCAAGCATTGTGTTGATCTATCAAGAAGTCACCACCTTTGTAATTGTACCGTGACATGTTTACACGGAGCACAGAAACTGACTGAAGCAAATGAACGGCTCATACAAGCTTAGTAAGAGCGTTAGAGTGGGGGTATCACGTGATACACAACATTAGTTGTAAGTAATTTATATGGGTCAAGGTCATTCAAACTTTGAAAAATTTTTACCTCCAAACACTTGTAGCAAGCTACAAGTGTTTGGAGGTAAGTTTTTATTTGTTAATGATTTATTTGTAACTTAGTCTTCACCCTCAAGGACACGGTTTGAGATTGTCCCAGTGACTTTACATCACCGCCAGGTTAAAGTATTATACAAGTCAAGTATTTTTTTTTTTATTAGTTGACTTGTATAATACCCCTCTCCCTTACTTTAAGAGAGTTAAGACTAAATTTGGAAAAATAATTTGGAAAAAGACTTTTAAATATTGTCCAACACAACCTAACAATTTAGAATTTATTTTGGTAGGCCTACATCCTAATCCATTTCCCACACAGATTGGCATCCTTCCCTTCGTATTAGATAGCCTTTTTTATGGATGAAAAATTGTCTTTGTACCATCCGAACGGGTACTTTCATTGTATGAAGGCTGCCATCACCTTTTACAATGATTTCTACTTTGGCATCAAAAGCTCCATAAATTTGAGCAATAAAATAATATTTTTCATCCATTTTAAGTCTTCTAATATCAAGCGGTTGCGGACTGTGGGGATGTCTGGGTTGGGATGTTTTAGACCTAATGTTGTTAAGACTGTAGGGTCTTACTCTCGGAAGATTGATGTTTTTGTTCAAGTGCGTTTGGCAACGGTCTTTATCTAAAACAGCAAACTTCTGACAGCAAAGAATCCCAAAGTCTTTTGACATCCAAACGTAATCGCATTTATTACCCTTGCCAGCAGGGAGTTTAACACGCTTACGTTTTTGTGTTGGACGCTTTACTGGAGTGTTTTGGAGCTTGTCAGGTTTAGGCTGGCTAGAAGGAATGGGGGTGGGAGGTGAAGGTTTAAGTAGGTCAAAAGGTAGGCTGCAGACAATTTTGGGTGGGGTAGGTGAACGGGTTAGGTCGATTGAGGGAAGTTCGGGGGAGAAGATTGATTTACGGGGTGGTTTGGTTGGTGTAGGTGGCATGGGGGATATAGGTGAAGGACATTGGGATGTAGTGTATGAGAGGATTTTCCGGGTTCTGCTGTATGGGGTGATCCTCGACCTAGACGTCTCTTCAAAAGCCGCAGACTCCGATCCTGAGTCCGATAGCAGCGAGAGTGCTGGAGAGGCTACCGGGACTCGGCCTGACGACTTGACGAGTTCTCCTGACGATGGCTGTGCACCAGCCTCTTCCACTGTCGCCGGCAATGGCGACAGGCTGGGCATTGAGGCGGGCTGTGGTGGCGGCGGCGGCGGTGGCGGCATCGTCAGGCAGCTCAGGATGTTCGCAGTCATCAGGTATTCCAGGATCGAAGTCGAGGATGATGAGGGTCGAGACGCGTCGGTCGAGGTTGAAGTTGATGGGTAGTTTTTTAGCTTCAGACCCATTTTACCCATTGTAATAAATGAAAAGAAGTGAACGTGTAAAACAAAAGTCTCAAGAGCGAGAGAGTACCTGTCCGTATGGGAGCTTGGACCGGAATGAGAAGTGCGTGCAGCCCGGCCGCCTTATATCCCCACCGGGGCTGCCACGCCCAGGATATTAGGGGTGGGGGTGGGGGTGGGGGTGGGGGTGGGGGTGGGGGTGGGGGGGGGGGGGGGGTTCGCTTTTTTTGTCGGGGGGGGGGGGGGGGGGGGGGGTAAATTTAAAACAATAAGCCTCACTTAAGGCGTTTATGTTAACATCGCTGAAGCCTCCAAAAAAGACACACTTATAGACGAGTCAAACCTTGTGTGTTACTTGACTTGTACATTTTTTTTTTAAAAGAGCTTAATATATTTACCTTGTTAATAAGACCTGACTGTTAAAGAATTTTGAAAACTTTTATATATTTAGGTCAAGGTCACGGTAAAACTTTAAAAAATTAAGCCCCACACCCCCGATGGGGGTGTGGGGCACTTGGGTTGTCATCGCTGTAGCCTCCAAAGAGACCCAACTATGACAACAAGGCAACATCCAATGTCGTGTTCCCTTCGCCACGCAAGACTTGTAAACATTTACTGCATTGTCTTTTCAATAGCTAACAAAACATTTACTTAATTTTGAGAGAGGTTGAGGACAGCCCTAGTGGCTTACGCCCTCGGTCCGAGTGCAGGGGCCACCGCAAATTGGCCACAGCTGTGGTCTGCATGTCAGCATACAAACGGACCGAGTCCCAAACCCAGCCGCAATATTGCATGCCTGAGAGGACCCATGCTAAAATTGGTTTAAAATTGTTTTACACGGGGGTCTACTCCCGTACCCTACCTTTACTATTTAACTTTATCAATGCAGTAAATTTTTATAAATCTTTGTGGGTCAAGGCCACACGGACATTAAAAAAATTTCGGCCCCCGTACATCCATGGCGAACCACGAATGTTCGGGGGCCTTGGGGACTAAAAACACAAATAGCTAACAAAGATTCATTTACATAATTTTGAGTTTCCAGAAGGGAAACAAGAGGTTGAGGACAGCCCTAGTGGCTTACGCCCTCGGTCCGAGTGCAGAGGCCACCGCAAATTGGCCACAGCTGTGGTCTGCATGTCAGCATACAAACGGACCGAGTCCCAAACCCAGCCGCAATATTGCATGCCTGAGAGGACTCATGCTAACGTTGGTATAAAGTGCTTTTACACGGGGGCCTACTCCCGTTCCCTGACTTTACAATTTACTTTGAGCATTGCAAAAGCTCAAGGGGGGATTGCTAAAACAAGCGTATACACTTTAGAAAAATATAACACACTTACAACACACAATTGAGCTCAACGTAGTCAATGCTGGAACAAGCACATACATGTTAAACACATATAACAAACAAGACACAAAGGATAAAAGACACACAGGAGACATAAGGTACAAGTAAAACACTCTCATATAAAACAATTCGCAATACCCAAACGCAAGCGCAATATCTTACAACTAATACAAGTCTTAAAGTTAGAGTAGACTTCGCTAAACACTGAAGGCGCCATTCAATGTTTAGTGATGCCTATGGCGGTCCGTCCCGATCGTTCACGTTCAACGCGCGGGAGCGGACTGCGAGCCGGCTCTGGCTGGGCCCCCTTATATCCCCACCGGGGCTGCCACGCCCAGGATATCAGGGGTGGGGGTGGGGGTGGGGGTGGGGGTGGGGGTGGGGGTGGGGGGGGGGGGGGGGCACTTTTTGTCGGGGGGGGGGGGGGGTCGCACTTTTTGTCGGGGGGGGGGGGGGGGGGGTTCGCATTTTTGTCGGGGGGGGGGGGGGGGGGGGGCTCGCACTTTTGTCGGGGGGGGGGGGGGGGGGGGTGAGGTATGTTATGTGGGTCAAGGTCACCCACAACACTTGTACTCTAAGTGTTGGCTATACCCCCACCACAACTGGGTCCCTAGGCTACACAACACCGCTTCGCCAGTATGTCTCCGGCTTCCATGCGGTGCGTCTCGCTGTTCTCTAGCTCTCTATATGTAAGTAATTTTACAAGTTCTGAATGTAGGTCACTACACTTTAACTCTGGGACGATATCGACTTGTAGTATTTCAGTGTTTTGACTCAAGGTCATCACACTTTAACTCTAACACATCGGTTATCGTACCAGAGGTGCTCAATAACCTAACTTGTAATGTTTAGGGTGGCGTTTGCACGCCACGTGGTATCGCCATGAGTGTCCAGTCCAAGTTTTAAGTTAGATTAATTTTACTGTAATCTTTTCCATTTCCGCTTCGTTTTGCCAAAGTATAAGGTGTCGCTTAATAAAGTGGTATTTCTCTAAAGTTATAGGAGATTGCAGGGATACAATTAGTTTATTTAGGAGACTCTTCATCTTGGAGTTTAACACAATTTCCACTTTGACTTTGCTTCCTCGGCTCTCACAGCCTAAGCTGTACAGAAATGTTTCTTCTAGTGCCAACTCGGGCCAAGAGAACAGTGTGTTGACTGTAGGACAGCTCATGGTGAAGTGATGCGATACTCCAGCGTACCACCTCACCTTCCCCCACCACTGTGACCTTCCCCCACTCCTGCTGTTTCCCCCACCTCTTTTCCCTTGACTCATGCGCTACAAGCAGTCTCTCAGTATTGTGCGAACTTTTGTGAGGTGAAGCCATGTCGCAGGACACTTTAGGTAAGAAACTTAGCCGTGTTAAGACTTTATTAGTTGCTCACTGTCCACCACTCAAAGTTAGAGAGTTTCAACTTTAGCTAAGTGGCGCAAACTGTTGCGCGGACACCCTAAGTTTTATACCAAACAGACTAATGTCAGTTTCACTGATGAAGATTTGTTTAATATATTGGATGAAATGACTTTTCCTTGCAAAATTCAGTTAGTTACTCCCATTCCTGACAGTTTAGAGTCTTAGTCTCTCAAGCCAATATACCTAGCGTACACAGAGCCTGACAGTCAGTCACTCGGTGGCTGTCGTGGGGTGCCGCATCGGTGTCGGGCGCTCCGTTGTTAGGTTTTCAAGGTCACAGTAATATCAAATTGTTGGTGTTGTGCTGGTTCAGAGGTCACCTGAGGGATAACCGATTGCCCATTTAGGCAGAGTCATGTCAGAAACTCGGAGTTTTAACTTGGCACTTTTGCCGTTTCTCGTCGAAAATTCGCTCCAAGTGGTCAAGGTCACGGGGACTCTGACTGAAACTCGGAGCGTAGTGCGAAGAAACGGCAAAAGTGCCAAAAAATTTTAAGTTTCGGCGTGACCTTGACCTCAGTGGGCGTCGGGTGACGTCATTTTGATGACGTAAGGGGTGATGACGTCATCAGCACGTCATTTCTGTGACGTCATGGGTGTGACGTCATAGAAATGACGTCATTAGTGATGACGTCATCGATGACGCAATCGATGACGTCATCGATGACGTCATCGGTGAGGTCATTGACCTCGATGACGTCATCCCTCAGGTGACCTTGAACTGGGCCAGCACCAACAATTTGACACTACTCCTGTGCAACATGTTTCTTGTAATCAATGATGCTGTCTTATGAATCATGTCTTTTAATGGGCAAAATCACGAGCACAAGAAAACCTCGCCTGGAATCAATTAGGGCATATGTTGTGCCACCTTGACCTTTACTTTCTTTTAGATCAAAATAGAAAATTTGAGGTTATTGCACAATTTAACCGACAACAAATAAAACACCGATTTTCTAAAACAGCGTAACAAAACTAAATAAGTCGATGAATTTAGAGGTGCCAACCATATTTTTCTACCTTAATCCTCACATAGTTAATTTAAAAAAAAACATTCAAAACTTTTACATGATTTATAAAAATAATGTAATATAATCAACTTCTCATAAATTGTTTTATTTCTACGAGGGCCTTTTTTTCAATCTCCGAGGAGCTGTAAATAAAAGACAAGTTCATGTAAAACAATGATTTTATTACCAAAAGATTGGTACACTTAAGGTTACTTTTCGACATAATCACCAAAGAGATTGAGGCATTTGTCATATCTGTGGACAAGCTTTTCCATACCCTCTTCAAAGAAAGTTGCCACCAGCCAATCATTCCATATTCAGAGCAAAAGTTCAAAATTAAAAAAATAATTCAAAAAAGGAAAAAATATTCAAAAACTCAGAAGACAAAGCAGTAATGGTGAATCAGTGGTTTTCTTTGATAAATCTGTCAACTCGTTGAACCATGTCATTTGAAACAACCTTGTTCAAAGAGTTGACAGAATTGTTTAAGAAAATCGCAAATTCATAATTACTGTTTTTTCTACTAAGTTATTTTAATTTATTTAACTTTTTTGATTTTTTTTTAACTTTGAATTTTAGCTCTGAATACAGAATTATTGGCCATTGGGAACTTTCTTTGAAGAGGGTATTGAAAAGCTTGTCCACAGATATGACAAATGTCTCAATTTCTTTGGTGATTATGTTGAAAAATAACCTTAAGTGTACCAATCTTTTGGTAATAAAATTATTGTTTTACATAAACTTGTTTTTTATGGCCTATTGGAGGTTGACAAAAAAAACGCCTTTGTATAATTGTGTAGGCCTATGTCATTTTAGAATAGCTCCTATTCTATTGAAGGTTTTGTGCCAAGAGATAGTGAAAGTAAGTTTTATTTTAATTTAGTAATAAATCAAAGATCTTAAAAAATCATTTTAAAATTATTATTGATGGGATTAATAATTTGTTTTTTTTCTTGAGATACTAACCATTATTTAATATAAAAGTTTAAAATAAAAAAATATAAAAATCCATGGTTTTATTCAATACAGTACACTCTCGTACATCGGAACTAATGTGGCGGACGGCCGGTTCGGATGTCAAAAAATTCCGATAAAGCGGAGTCCGTCATGAGTCATCATTTCTGCCCCTACGGTGACCTATCGTGATTGTATTCACTCTTGTTTTTAAGATAACACAAGAGATTTTATGAAAATAAGTCACTCAAACTTTGAACATGGTAACAATGAACCTATAGGAATAAAAACAACGCAGAAAATAAAGATCCAAAATCTTTATTCTCATATTCCAGCAGTCAACTGACTTCCATGTAACACAGGTGCAGTCGTGACGCGAGACAGACTGAATGACAGTTTGGGAAGCGGTCGACGCGGAGGAAGCGTTCACTTCCTGCCCCCTTCCTCTTTCTATTTTTGTGCGAATACTCCACGGCCTCGTAAATCACATCGATGGGTACAGATTATGGAAAACGCCTGATGACTTTTGATGCAAAATGTGATACTTCACTGTTGTGCGGATAGAACGAATGGAAATTGAAGGCGCTAAAACGGAAAAATTATTTATTTCGTAAGAAAAAAAATTAATAATATCCAGATTTTCAGTTCCGATGAAGCGGAGTTCCGATGTCGCCGAGTCCGATGAACGAGAGTGTACTGTATTTTAAAGAATATTGAGTTTTTATCATCAGATATCACACTTAAAAAATTGAGTGGCCAGTAAGGTAAAGGTCCGTCCATCTTAGCTTTTTGCACAGCATGATAAATTTGATTGTTAGTTGCTTTGTCATATTGCTCCACTGTCACATTGTTCATATTTCATACTGTTCATAGTTTTGGGCTGTTGCTAACTATAAAAGCCAATGTTAAAACTAATGTTTTGTTTTTTCACATTTTCTGAATGTGTTTATATTACTTTCCATTAAATAACCTATTAGTATAAACTTTTACATAAAATCTTGTATAAATCTTAAACTGCTATCATTCCAACAAATGCTTGTCTTTTTAAGGGTTTGTAATAGTAAATAGTAGGGTTTTTAATACATTCAGACTTACTGAACCATCACTGATGAAACCTGAAGCCAGTTTAGCTACTTTCCTTCGCGAGTTCATTAGTTTCTTCAAGAATACCCTTCCTCTCTTTATCATTATTTCCTTGCATTCTTCAAAAGACTAAAAAGGCAAAAAACACACAATTATTACCAACCTTGACTACTGTTATCACTGCAATAGCATCCTAGTGCGACCTGCTCAATACTTCCCTGAATCTAATAGTAGTGGTGTTTCCTGCCTTAGACTGTTTGTTACAGTTAACACAGGACAGAACCGGTGGCCCAAAAGTAACATTCAATTGCTACCTCGCCAGCTGGGGGCCATAAAACTGTTGATGCCTGACTCAGCTCGGGTTGAAATATGTTACATTGTTTATTTCTAATGTTAATTCAGAATAGACATCCTATAACGAACTGTCACATTTTACTGATAAGTTTGATACCATATTTCATTTTATTTGGACAACATTTGAATTTTGTTGGCAAACAAGAAGCAAATGCTACAACATTTTAATAATGTCCGAATTACATAAAATTTGGTAAGCCTATAAAACTTATCAGTACAATGAGACAGTTCATAATATTCTGAATTGGCATTAGAAATAAACTATCTAAGATATTTTAACCGGAGCTAAGTCACGCACAGGTGGTGAGGCGACCAAGGAGGCGACAATTTTATGGCCAGGTGGCAAGGTAGCACTTGCCAACTTAGTTTCAGGCCCCTGGCCCACCCTGCGTTAAATTGTTGTGGACTTGAGTGCTAGCTTACTTGTGCTTTGATTTCAAGCAAAATCTTAAAAATGTTTTCATCTCAATCATTTTGGAAGTGCTCAATACAGTTTTTACCAGATCAAACTCACAAAAGATGGGTTTATTAGAGAGCCATTGACATTTATTTGAAAAAATAAAATAAATTTATTTCAAAATATACTAATAAAAGTTTAACTATTTTTAATGGAATGATTTGTGTTTTTTGTATTATTGTTAAAAATATTTAATTATTAATTAGTTATTTTTTGAAGGGATGAACTGATTATTGAAAACACTGTTTAATCTAATACAGTATCATAAAGCTAAGTAAGATTTACCTTACATTAAATTTACATTTAGCTATATTTTTAATTATAGAATAATTCAAATCCACAACAATAAAAAACCGATGAAATATTAAGGTTAATGTTGCTAGACTATGGGATTTCAATTTCTCTCATACACTAATGGTTCTATCATTTTAAAATAACTTACAAAAAAAATCAAATACTAACTAGACTGTATTGTATTATTGATTTTTGAATTACAGGCTGCAGTTTTGCAGAAAGCCTATACAAAATTTAACACATAATTTCCCACATAATAAAGTCTTTTATTAGTTATTATAGCTATTTATGAATTTATAAAACAAATATTTCTAAAAGTTGATATATTTCGCACTTCCTTTTGAGCCCATCTTCAGTCTTTCTGAGTGATCCAAAATATATCAATGTTTAGAAAATTTTGTTTTATAAATTAATGAGTAGCTATAATAAAGTAATGCTTACCATGGAGACAAATACATACTGTAAGGAAATAATCAAGCCTACGAGGAATGATAAGCAGACCATTGAAACAACAAAACCAACGAGGGGGAGCATAGTAAACTGTTCAAATTTCACATAAGCTTAACCAACAAACGATGAAACCACTCAAAACTATCATTAGGTTTTTATATTAGCTGTTCAAAAACCTCAATGAAAACTCAAACATCATGCATTCCCTGATGTACTTTTGAGGACTCTGTCAGAATAGAGTCCACACACAGCCTTTTTGATTATGTACGCTCTTTCCTTATAATTTTTTTTTCTCTTTGTACATTTACAGTGATTTTTTTATTTACTACTGTAATATTTTTTATCAAGGAGCTCCATGTATTAATTTTGGTTGTATTTGCACAATGCCAATGTTGTTATGTGACTTGGGAAATAGATTTTATTTTATTTTCTTTGTTAAATCTTTTATAAATTTCCAATCAAAACTTGTTTTAAAATATGGTATTCTATTAATAATTTTTTCATTATTAGAGGTTTTGGTCTTACACTGAAAGAATGTTTGATGCAGTATGAATGCTAAGCAGCACTTAAAATGATAAAATTCTTGGAAAAAACTGTTTCTTTATTCTTATACTTTCTTATTCTTTTTGTAATAATATACAAAAAGGTCTAATTTTCTAAGTTCACTCGGATGCAATGTGTGTATAAGAAAGAGAGCATGACTGATTACATACAAAATACTTTTGTATAGGGGTAAGAGTATAAATCAGATGCAATTTAAGGTCTTTTAGCACTACAGTAAACTTCCTCTAATCGGGCATCCTATGATTTGGCACACTTGATAATCCGGCATGATATTCAAAACAAATTTTATTATTAGGAATAAAAATAATAATGTGTGCTGTAGTTGGTTTGGCATTGGAAGTCACGAGGGCACAACCTGTGCCATACAGAGAGCACTTTGGCATGCGTGGAGAGGAGTCAAGTTGTTTTCATCCGATTTTGGGAGACGTCGTACAGTTCTCATTTTAGTTTCAACATGATGTACAGTATTTTTCATTAGCAGTATGTTATGCAATATTTTTTACTGTGGGTAGTTAAGCTGTTTAAAGAATAAAATACATCTTTTAAGCGAATTTTTTTCTTTAATTCATAATTTCCCAACATTCATCCTGTAATTCGGAATATTTCGTAATCCAGCATGTGTCACATCCCAGACACGCTGGATTAGAGGAAGTTTACAGTACTCACATAGTCACTTACTGGGCTAAACTTTCAGTATTGGTCAACATAACAGTGAATATTATAAGATGCTAAAGTAATGTCAATCATACCCCTTTATCTAAGCCAGCTGCTAATGTAATAAACCTCAAAAAGAGATCTGATCCCGAAACCACTGCAGTCGTGGGATAATCCGTATTAGTCATTACATCGATAGCAGTCCGTAGATTCATGCGCAGTTCTACAACTGTTTTAGCTGCAAAAAAACAAACAAAATAGTAGACACTTAATTAGATAAATATACTATAAGCATATCCAGATAATATAATATTTTTTGCCATTAAAGAGTCCCTATTGCTATTTACCAGCAGTATATAAATCTCAAATAGTTTAAATAATCAGACCATTTCTTCAAAATTTAAGTCTGTTTTGTTTCATGATGCAGTGAATCACATGGTATTAGTCTAGAAAAACACCATTAATTGTCAACTGAAGTGAGTGACAAACTTAAGGGTTTTATTTTTTTGTTACAGTCTAACACAGGGTTACTTACATTATTTTTACTCTCAAAAACCTAATGTGAAGTAGGACTACAAGGTATGTAGAGGATTTGTCAGAGGAACTTATGTATTAGAACAATTAGTAAATAACCCTGTAACAGCAAATCTGCAAAATCCACTCCAATATAGATGTTTTTTTTTATGAAAAACTTATTTTGGTGGTATAAATTTGTGATGTGTTTGAGTTATGAATACAGGGAACCCACAAAGGACTATATAAAATGTTTTGTTATGAGTTTACACTGATTATTCTTATAAAAATATAAATCAATTTGAATGAATAGTAAACAAGTGGATAGCTAAACCCACCACGCAAAAAGAAAGATCCATTTACAAATTCCTGAATACGTATAAACATTAGAAATATGGCAAATGTAGGTATATACCTGATCAGCTGATTAAGGAAGATCGAGAAGTGTACAAACACTACATAAACTTATTTCCACTTGAATTGCTATGTAATTTACTATGTAGACCAGCTGATAGGGAGGGTCATAAACAACCAACTATTAGTTACATGCTTCCTAATGGGGGTATATAATAAATTTTAACAATTCGTGTTGATAAATAAGCAAGATGTCAAGTTTTGTGTTCCCATAAGGACAAAATGAGAAACATATTTTTGGATTTTCTTAGTCACGAGATGACGCAAGATGATGATTAAAAATATTACATTTTTACAGCTATAACTACGTTGGTAATACAAAACAGGGGGGTGTATACATTTTTTTTATTATAACCAACTATATTAATCTCGACTGAGGTGTTGGGTTGTATTTTCTCAAGCATATTTTAGAGGCAGTAATTTGTGCTCATGTTGTCAAGTTAAAAACCTGATTAAACTGGTTTAATTATTTTGTATTGTTAACTAAGCAATTGATTTTTTATTGTAAAAGGTATAATAAGGCTAGGTGTATTTGTATTTAATGCTTAATTAATTAAGGGCACTAATAGATTATCTTGGTAACACTCACATTTGTCATGTTTTAAATATTCCAATAAAGTCCTAATAGCAGCAATACCAGCAGACGTTTCCTCCTCAGTCTTCATGATCCTGGAGAAAAAGTCTTCTACTTCTACAAAAATAATAATAATAAATATAATAAATATATAAGCAACAATCTACATCAACAAACGATCAATTCTACACAAGATGCTTTTACACAAACTGAATCTAATAACAGGATTATTCATGCCATGAATGGGTGGCTCCCAGATGAAACCATTTATTTGTATTTAAAATCCATTGTTAACTCAAAATTAGTTGAAAAAGACATTCACTTAATTGAACCTGTGGTTTGTCAGCTTATTAAGTGTATGGAAAATTGTGATTTTCTTAGTCTCTTATCTTTGGAAAACAAGTCCTATATAATTGTGCCAATAAATGATGCTGGAGCCGTTTTGAAAGAGGCTGGTCAACATTGGAGCCTTTTATTTTATGATAAACAAGAAAATACATTCTATTATTTTGATTCACTTAAATTACTTAACCTAGAACATGGGAAAACGGTTTCTGACAATCTTAGTAAGCTTATCATGCCTCAAACAGAGCCGTCCTTCAAGATTGTCGACTGCCCGCAGCAAAAAAATGGGAATGACTGTGGTGTCTATGTATTATTAATGATCGACTGGCTTTTAAGAGCTGCAATCAATGGCTCAGTCACTCAAAGTATTAAGGGCTGTAAAGATTTTCTAACAATTAATGAGAAGGACGTCAAAGCAAAACGAGCTCAACTGGCTTACCTGAGCCAATTTCAGGACCAAGAGGAAAAAATCACAGAAATTTTAAAAATAACTTTATCCAAAACCTGAAATCAAATCTTCTATAAATCTCAGTGAAAATGTATCAAATAATATTCAAGAAACTCATAATTGGCCAAACGACCCTACTTCACACTTAACTGAAAATCAGAAAGGTGAAGAGGAATGGTTGACAGTTGGTAAAAAAAAGAACCAAAACGTTAAACAACAGGAGCTTTCAAAACAAAGAGAAGGGGGTTTCAGTTTGAAAACATCAAATCAGTTTAAAGCCTTAGAAAATAATGAATACTTTTTGGAGGAAAAATATGATAACCCTATTGATAAGCCGATCCTGAAGAAGATAAGGGAGCATGTGAGTTATAATAATAATAACAGTAGGCCTAGTGAAAAAGGTCTTTTGATTCCGAGAATGAAGGTGACTTTCTGCTCGGATAGCCAAGGTAGTTGGGTATCAACCAAAGTAAATAAACTGAGTAAAAATAAGATCAATGTTTTTGGATATGTTCGAGCGAATACAACTCTAAGTCAGGTAATTGAATCATCATCTATTAACAACGACACAAGTCCTGCAGTAATTCTAGGAGGAAGCAATGATAGCCTCAATAACAACTTCAAAGATATTTATTCTAATTTAGAGAAGATTCTTACTTCAACCAGCAAAAATAGACCCATTTTTCTTTGTACCATTCCACCAAGGCATGATAAACCACTAAACCATACAGTTAACCAGGAATTGACTAATGTAAACAATTATATTATTGAACTAACAACCAGGCTTAAGAATGTCTTTTTAATAAATCTTAACTGTTTAAAGAGTTACCACTTCACTAAACACGGGCTTCACTTGAATGAACAGGGTAAAACTAAACTAGCTTATCTCATAATAAATGTGTTATCCCGCTGGTCAAGAAATATTAACACAACAAATGACATTTTACGCAGCAGTGATGGAATTCAAGTGATGGAAGCGCACATGGGGGACAAAGGCGAGCGGGAGACTCCCAAAAAGTCGCTTAGTTTACGAGATACCGGCCACATTGAGTACTACCAGCTAATTTATGTTTTAATCGGTGTAGTTTAATGAGATGAACAATCTTTTGTATGCCGTTTTTTTATTTGTGTGGGGGAACATTGAGTTTTATCGCAAAAACCTATGTTTTATAAAGTTTTATGAAAAACCAAAATTTTGCACAAAACTCATTCTAGTTTTAGCTATGCTTTGTATTTTTCAATGAAACTTTCACAGTTTGTTCAGTGAAAGATACTTGATGGATTACAAACGATAAATCCGGAGTTTTACATTTTATATACAAAATGCAGGGGTTTATATATGTAAAAGTAACAAAACTACAATGCAACAATAAAAGTCGTATAGACATCATGGTTATTTTTTCATACATTCATTGATTGCTGAACTCAAAAGATCGATGTATGTGGCAGTTTTCTGAAAAGTTTCAATTCTCTATGTTTTGTATCAACGGAGTACCAAGCCTTCAAAGTACTCGGACGGCGCGGTGGGCCCAGCGCGGCGCGGCATCGAGTCGCGACGCCTGTTATACTCACCTGTTTTTCAAATTTATTACAACCCAACGGCTCGTCCTACACTGTTGGAATAAAATCCTTGAGTACTAAATTAACTATAAGAAACATTTTAAACACACTTTTAAAAATGTATAAATACAGGGTGTTTCAAAATCTGAAGATCACTGGTTCGAATCTCAGACATTCCAAATACAAATTTATGTCATATTTTACATAGTTTTAAAGCTTGTTATAATGCAATTTTTTTGTATAAACTGAGTTTTGATACCTCACTCCATTTCAACATATCGGATATTTTTGTTTTCAAAATGTTAACAATTTATGGAATATTCTGTATATTTATAAGCCTAACCATTGTAAAAAATTAATTCTTGTAAAAAAATGTTTTTTGAGATGTGATCCACTTCACGCCAATATATTACACAGCAACCATTATTTTTTTTTTAAGAATAACATTTTTTAACACTTTAAAAAAAATAAACTGCAAATAAACCAAATCATACATTAAATTAAAGGTCAGCAAGTCTAGCAACTTTCTAATTTATATTTTTAGTGTAAGTATTTTGCTTTCTAAGTAACAATAAAACTATTTTTTATATACCACGCATGTTAATTTTTGGAACATCATAAAGAAGTGTTGGAGGACTTATTATGTTGTTGTGATTCCAGCAATTAATATGTATGTCATAAAAAAGTGAGATTTTTCTTCGTTACTACGCAACCAAGAAAGTAACACTAAAAGTATAATATTAAAGTTTGCTCAAAATATCTTTCCGTTCAAAATAAATAGTTATATACTATACCCAAGTGTGAAAGTAACTGACTAGGTCATCATACAAAGTATTTCGGCCTTCCGGATGAGTGAGAAACTTGAAGTTAGGCACACACGTAGTCATTTTGTGAAACCTTTGCTTTTACATGGTTAATTAAAACATAAAATCCCACAACTTAGTAATTTCAAATTTTATCCCCTCAAAAAAAAAAAAAAATGGTGGAAATTGGAACTCATAATTTTGTTTTTTTAGCTCTAGCGGCCGAACCCTATAAAAATCGGAGGCAATCGTAGTAAAATATCTTTTAAGTTATTACAACTTTGGTCCCATCACTTTTTACCAAATCTCAACTCATAACCTTCTGGACAGAATTTAATGGTTCTTAAATCGGGAATTTACACATTTTAGCTAATTTCCCCATTAGGAATACGTTATTACGGTAGTAGTCACGGTGAGACCTAAGCCCGGGACCATGATACTTTTTTATTTTGAGGTCCTCAGAAGCCAAAAACATCGTTTGTTTGAATTGTGTGTGTCCGTGAACACGATAACTTTTGACCTCCGATTTTGATGAAATTTGGTACAGTTGTGTAAACCAGCATTTACTTGAACGAGTTCACGAACCAGAATAATGATCGGACCATGTGAACGGAGTTTATAAAAAGGTCAAAAATGGTTTTTGGCATTTTTTACCTTAATTTTGTTTAATACAGTAATTTTAACACATACAGTTTAAAAGAGCTCAAAAAATAAACAATTTAGTATCTTGAAATTGTAAGCTAAATTATATGATTACGGAGAAAATCTAAAAATATGTTTCCCATGTTATTCTTATGGGAAATAATAAAACCTTTTATCTTGCTTATTTATTAACATTTCTTGATCAAATTTGGTATGTACAATGATTAGGAAGGGTCTAACTTACATTTGCTTATAAAGCCCAAATAGCGGCAAACCTACGTACTCAATCCCATAGTTTTATGGGGAAATAGAAAATACCAAATTTCGGTCGGAAATTAACTGAGTACGCCGCAATTTTATGGTAGGTCTAATGTTAGTCTAGTAATAACAATATTTTATGAGTTCTATCGACAACATGTTTGGTCCTACTGCAAAAATTCCTTCCCACATAACCATCAACAATTTAAATTTTTTGACTTTTTGCCTTACACCCAAACCTTAACCCTTAATATAGATTTCTTTGATTCATTTTGAAATCTTAACTGTAGTGCTCCTAGAAAAACGGGACTTTAATTTAAATCTAGATTTTTTTGTCAAATTAGTCTTACATAAAAACCAGTTGACACTTCGTTCTGAAATGTGTTTATAAATGTCGAATTCCAGGAATATAAAATAATCTTCACTACAATAACTTATGCTTGTTTATTTAATTATTTTATTTTATTTTATCGTATGGTCTATTTAGCCAGCTACCAAGTAGTTATGCTTGGTTGGTGATTGTCTTAATTTTTTGTCAACTATGAATCTTTTTATATATTATTTGACATGTATTGTGTTTATAATAAAAAAGTTAAGTTTTGTATATATAAAATAAACCAAATGTTTAAAAAATCGTGTAATTGAAAATCTGGTTTTATAACATATCTACCTAAAGCTTACAGAATTTCATTAAAACTCTTTGAATCAGATATAGCTTAATTTTCATACAATTGTTATAGAATTACAGGGTAGGCCTATTCCGTAACTATTATTATTTTGTACACAATAAAATCCTCCATATTGAAATGGAGTTAGGTGTCTAAAATCAGTTTAAATAAAAAACTGTATTAAAACAAGTTTTAAAACTATGTAAAATATGACGTAAATTTGTATTTGGAATGTCTGAGATTCGAACCAGTGATCTTCAGATTTTGAAACACCCTGTATTTATACATTTTTAAAAGTGTGTTTAAAATGTTTCTTATAGTTAATTTAGTACTCAAGGATTTTATTCCAACAGTGTAGGATGAGCCGTTGGGTTGTAATAAATTTGAAAAACAGGTGAGTATACAGGCGTCGCGACTCGATGCAGCGCCGCGCTGGCCCCACCGAGCCGTCCGAGTACTTTGAAGACTTGGTACTCCGTTGATACAAAACATAGAGAATTGAAACTTTTCAGAAAACTGTCACATACATTGATCTTTTGAGTTCAGCAAACATTTATTGTATGAAAAAATAACCATGATGTCTATACGACTTTTATTGTTGCATTATAGTTTTGTTACTTTTACATATATAAACCCCTGCATTTTGTATATAAAATGTAAAACTCCGGATTTATCGTTTTTAATCCATCAAGTATCTTTCACTGAACAAACTGTGAAAGTTTCATTGAAAAATACAAAGCATAGCTGAAACTGGAATGAATTTTGTGCAAAATTTTGGTTTTTCAAAAAACTTTATAAAACATAGGTTTTTGCGATAAAACTCAATGTTCCCCCACACAAATAAAAAAACGGCATACAAAAGATTGTTCATCTCATCAACCTAAACAAATTAAAACATAAATTAGCTGGTAGTACTCAATGTGGCCGGTTGGTCATCGAATTTGGGGGTCTCCCGCTCGCCTAATAATCAGCAACCTCAAATCCAACAGTGACATTGCATTTGCTAACTGTATCTCTGGTGATTTCAAAGACATATGTCTGCAGGTGTTGCAGTACCTTTTAGACAACAATTTGGTAGGCCAAAACATTCTAAAATCATAAATAGTTACTTATCCTTACAAACTTCACACAACCAGGCAGCCGCCTATGGCCTTATTACTAAGAACAGGTTTTATGATAAGCCTACAACGAATGATTATGACAACGCCTTCAAAAACCTAACCAACATTTTTGAAATGAAGCAACATAAAAGATTGATTTGTCCACCTATGGGGTGCATAAGAGATCGGATTTCGATAGAACAGTTTACATCGAACATTGTTAAATTTCAACGTCATACTGGTGTTCCTGTCACCATCCTAACTTACAATGAAAAACCATATGGTTTACTAAAAAATGGTATGTTCTACAAAGATTTCATTGCAAAACTACATAAAGAAGTTAAAAAGTCCATAGAGAGAATAAATAATCAGGAAACTGCAACCTGCACAACAACACCATGCAACGAGCAATCATTGACGGGCAGTGGAGAGTCATCATGTGAACGGCCAACTACGATTGACCTCTCGAATGCGACCCAACCCAGCGAGCAGCCGGCCAGCCGCTCACCAGTGTTGGTACCTGGTAATCTCACCTACGCCGAGAGTGTTTCAAGTGGAAATCAAGTTTGTAATAGTCTTCCTGAATTAAATAAAGTTATGAATGTAACTGCTGCGACTTTAAACTAAAAAAATCTGACAAGAAATTTGATTTTGCTTATGATGTTAATGACAAAGAGTAAATTAGTAAATATAATATTTTAATGCATTTGAATATTCAAGGAATGAATAAAAAGATCAGCGAATTAAACCTTTTTTTAAAAGATATAAAGAATATAAAAATTGTATGCCTAAATGAACATACAATTTGCCAAGACCGTAAACAATTGTTAAATAATATTACAAATTTCAATATGGCTGATGGTTTTTTTAGAGAGAAGTCCAGTGGAGGGTCTTGTATTTTAGTTCATAAATCAGTATGTTTTAAGGTTAGAAGTGATTTATCAGTATTTAACAATGAATTTTACTTTGAGGGTTCATATATAGAGATTTGTGATTTAAATTTAATTGTCATTTCAGTGTATAGAATTCCTGATAAAAAACTGTCAAAAGTATTTTTAGATACCTTTTATGAATTACTACAGAAATTAGAACGTAATAAAGAATTGCAGAATAAAAGAGTTTTAGTTGCACCAAACTTTAATATTGATATTAATGAAGATAACAACATAACAAATTCTTTTGAAGCATATTTAAGAAACTTTGGTTTTAGGTTAAATTTTAGAGAACCTACAAGAATTACTGGGCACTCTGCAACAGCTATTGATAATATTGTAGTAAATGTCAATTATGGGAATTGTACGTTCTCATCAAATAGTTTATCTGATTTATCCGACCATAATATCTTAATGATAAATTTACCTAACTTGGTGAGTTTACCAAACAAATGTTTTCCAGTTAAAAAAAGGCTGTTTCCAACAAAAAAATTTCCGGCATTTGTAAAAGCATTGTCTGATAGATTGTCTAACTTTAAGTTATCATTAACTGTTGATAGTAGCTATAATAGTTTTTTGGAGATTTTTTACTACACCATGATTGAGATTTTTCCAGTTAGGAGTATACAAAAATCTACAGTAAATACTGTTAAGTGGATTACCCCAGGTATTATTATCTCATCTAGGAGAAAGCGTGAGCTCCATGCTGCTGCTAAGTTTAGTTCAAATCCTGTTTTTATAAATTATGTTCATTAATATAAAAAAATCTTCAAAAAAGTTGTGAATAAAGCTAAACAAATTGCAAATAACAAATACATAGAGAAATCAATTGATAAATCAAAAGCAACCTGGAATGTTGTAAGAAATGAGCTAGGTATTCCTAAGAAACTCAATAATAATATTAGTTTGAATATTAAAAATAAACTTGTTTCGAATCCAAAAGAAATTGTAGAAATTTTTAACAATCATTTGGGAAACATCGTTCAAAATTTAAATGTGCCTAATGTTAGGGATGAATTCATAAATCTTTGTTCTACCCTTATACCAGAGCATTGTTCTATGTGCAAATTTGATCCTGTTAATATTAAAGAAATAAAGCAAATAATAAATCAATTAAATAACTCACCAGCTTGTGGTTGGGACGAGATCCCAACAAAATTGTTAAAACTTACAGTTGATATAATTGCTCCAGATATAACCCTAATTATAAATCAGGCAATGGCTCAATCTACATTTCCAAAAAAATTAAAGCTTTCAGAAATCAAACCTATCTTCAAGTCAGGAGTTTTCTCAGACATTAACAACTACAGGCCTGTGTCAGTACTTTGTACCATATCAAAAATTTTTGAAAAAGTAATAAATCTTAGACTAATGAATTATTTAGAATCAAACTTTTTGCTTTCCAACAGTCAGTTTGGCTTCAGAAAAAATAGAAATTGTGAAGGAGCATTAGCAAGGCTTATCAACCAAATTTTGGGGGCTTTGGATGAGTCGCAGTATACTGCTGGAATTTTCTGTGACTTGTCTAGAGCTTTCGATTGTGTTGATTTAACCCTTCTTATTAGTAAATTGCAACAGCTTGGAGTTTGCGGGGATGCACTATCTTTAATAAAGTCTTATTTAAAGGATAGGGAAAATAGAACAGTATATTATGAAAATGACTCAAAGTGCGTTTCTAAGTAGTATTCTGTTATGTTTGGCGTGCCACAGGGGTCTGTTTTGGGGCCCACACTGTTTTTAGTGTATATAAATTCACTATCAACTAATCTGAATTATGAATTCACAATTTTTGCAGATGATACCTCACTTGTTCTTAGGCATATTTTTTCTCATGGCCTGTCAAATTTGATAAATGAATCTTTAAGTAATTTAAAAAATTGGTTTCAAAATCATGGGTTACTTTTAAATTTTAATAAAACAGCAAAATATAAAAATATAGATCAAAATTTGAATTAGAAAAATCACACTAATAATCTTTCAAAAAAATTAAATTCACTCAGATTTGCCCTTTCAATTTTAGCAGATTCCACCTCAATGGATACCGTTAAAGTTGTCTATTTTGCATACGTTAATTCAATACTAAAATATGGTATTATACTCTGGGATTCTGCCTCAGGTTCAAAAAATGTTTTTAAAGCCCAAAAAAGTATCATTCGTGCTATGGTAAAGGCAAAAAGGCGTCAGAGTTGTAAACCTTTATTCAAAGATTTGCAAATCTTGACAGTTCCTTGTATTTATATCTTTGAATTAGTCAATTATGTTTTAAAAAATCCCGATATTTTTGATAAATTTAGAGCTAAAAATAATTTCAATACCAGGGCTAAATTTGTTTTTAACTATCCCATCCACAAATTAACACTTTTTGAAAAAAGC
This sequence comes from Neoaliturus tenellus, assembly GCA_030545055.2. Taxonomy (NCBI): domain Eukaryota; kingdom Metazoa; phylum Arthropoda; class Insecta; order Hemiptera; family Cicadellidae; genus Neoaliturus; species Neoaliturus tenellus. Next base: position 23,865,343 of record CM061535.1, read on the forward strand.
CCCTTGTATATGGCCTTTAAAGTTTTTAATAATATTCCAAATGAAATTAAGAATCTAGATTCTAATTTATTGTTATCTAAATTCAAACAATTTCTCATAGAAAAAGCTTATTATAAGGTGACAGACTTTTTTGAAGAGGGATCTGGTATTGCTTGATTGACTTGTTTTATTAGCTTACAGACCTCTGGGCCGCAAACAAGCTTTTGTATTAGAAGGAAATTCTTTTTTAATTAATTAATTTTTAATTAGGTAATTTTTTTCTCATTGTATCTCATTAACATGCTTGGATTAAGTTTCATTATATGACAAAGCACCTGTTTTTCTATGTCCTTGTGATGTAATGTAAAATGTATATGTGCTAATAAAGAATTTGAATTTGAATTTGAATTGAACAAATATCCCAACACGATAAAACTGAAAAATACCTACAAACAAAACTTTGCATCTTTGATAACAGAATACTCCAACCAGAAACATTTATCGTACGATGTAGGTACTTTTAAACAATTTACAATTTTCACTAATAACTTGTTTATTAAAGTTTATTCTTGGCTGGGTGGGCCGGGCATTACAGTTATTGCTGATATCTGTGCTGATGGTGGTACAGTACACTCTCGTTCATCGGACTCGGCGACATCGGAACTCCGCTTCATCGGAACTGAAAATCTGGATATCATTAATTTTTTTTCTTACGAAGTAAATAATTTTTCCGTTTTAGCACCTTCAATTTCCATTTGTTCTATCCGCAAAACAGTGAAGTATTACATTTTGCATCAAACGTCATCAGGCGTTTTCCATAATCTGTACCCATCGATGTAATTTACGAGGCCGTGGAGTATTCGCACAAAAATAGAAAGAGGAAGGGGGCAGGAAGTGAACATCCGTTTCGACCGCTTCCCAAACTGTCATTCAGTCTGTGTCGCGTCGCGACTGCACCTGTGTTACGTGGAAGTCAGTTGACTGCTAGAATATGGGTAGAATATGAATATGGAATATGAGAATAAAGATTTTGGATCTTTACTTGCTGCGTTGTTTTTATTCCTATAGGTTCATTGTTACCATGTTCAAAGTTTGAGTGTCTTATTTTCATAAAATCTCTTGTGTTATCTTAAAAACAAAAGTGAATACAATCACGATATTTCACTGTACGGGCGGAAATGATGTCTCACGACGGACTCCGCTTCATCGGAATTTTTTGACATCCAAACCGGCCGTCCGCCACATTAGTTCCGATGAACGAGAGTGTACTGTATACGTAATATTAGTTTAGTTTGGTACAATAACAACTATAGGTGAAGGTGACGTATCAGAGCTAGAAGTAATCTTGGAAACGTTTACACTTGTATGAGACCTTTTATTGTCCTGATCGCTAGGTGTACTCTCAGTACTTCCTCGCTTCAACATTACAGCATATCTTTCCATATTGTAATATAACCATCACAACACAGCACACAAATAAAAATGAGGCGAGGTCTGTTGACTGACAGACAGAGACAATAACGACAAGTATGACACTTCTTCTGCCTCTCATCTTCATTGGCTTGCCGGTGCCGCGCTCCATTACCAAATCCCTATAGCGTTGCCAAACGATATCAGTGCGCTTGTATCCTCGCAAGTTTTGGGTAGACTTAGTCAGGATAACAGTTCTGAACAGTTACTTAATTACTTTTAATACTGTTGAAGCTTAAGGTCGAACATAATTTTTCTGTAAAAGATTCGACTATCGGAACGGATACTGTGATTCAAAAATTAAAATAAATAAATTGCATATTTTTTTATTATTTTTGGGTAGGTACATGCCTACCCTGCCTACCCTCTAAATTCCGCCCCTGCTACAATGTAGAGATGGAATCTTAAAATAGTCGTGCCAAGTCTCAATTCCATACCTCAAATACTTAGTGTGTAGATACTGATTGATTACATGCAGAGAGACCGACTGCATAATGAATGGACGTAAGAGTTAGGTTTTACTTTGAATTTGCTTGTCTTATCTTTTTTAGTCTGGTCAAATGTTATCAAAAGCTAGTGGATACCAATATATTCTATGGTATAGCCTACAATTCCTAGTTACCAGGACATAAAGAACTCAAGCTTAAAGAAGTAGCAGAGTATGTTTAATTTATTTAATGTTATGATATTAAATTGATTAATTATAAGCACTTCAATCCTTTATTTGAGACACCAACACAATCTGGTGTGTATTTTAAAGATGAATATGACTTAAGGTGGAACATCATAAATATAAATAAATTCAAAATCCCCCAGCTATTTAGTTATACGGCACCCAATGTACCCACTACGTTATGGCTTGTCATTCACTATTAGCGGTGTTTTTTCGCAACCCGATCGCTACTACCCAATTTAGGCTACTGTTGTTAAATAGTTAATTTTTGTAGCGTCAAATAACGCCGTGATTTTAATCTGCAAACTAGGAAAACTTTCTTCCCGAAAAACGCATATGCCTAGTCAATCACTAAGAAAAAATTCACCCGAATTCAGCAGGGTTATTCACTAGCTAAAAAATTAATCATTGAGACGATATTGCGTCGCTTTTGCTGCACGGACATCGTTAGCAGTAAAAATTATAACACTCAATTGGTACTTTTGACCATTTTACATGGTACCACACACACAGTAACTCCCAAAAGTCCTATACATATGTGTGCTCGGGGCCACTTGAGGGGCACCATGCGGCCGCATGGCCCTCGGACCGGTCATGACTGAAATATAGACCTACAATGATCCAAATAGTCAGCTTAAGCAATGATGCGCAATGCCCTCTTCTGAAGCAGAAGTTTTTTGGCACATGCAGGGTAGTGGTCCCACAAAAGTATCCTATATGATAAACGGCTGTGAAAAGATGTATGGTATACCGTAACCAGATAACGCTCAGTAACCACATGTTGGAGCTTGTTGAGGAGAAATATTACTCTGGAGAGTTTAATACTTATCTGTTTTACATTATGGTCCCCGCTCAGTTTTAGATTCAGCCAAAAACTAAGGGGCTTGACTGCTTCAAAATTTATATCAGGGACATCGTGCTTGAGGGAACAAAGAGATTATCGAGTTTTGTTTTCGTTTGATTTCCAACTTGTTGACGGTGAACCAGTTTTTTGCCAACAGCAGCAGATCTTTGGTTTCCTCAAGGACTTTGTTTACGCAGTTTTCCTTCATGTCACCAGAGTGGTATCCTCTGAAATAAACAGTAGGGTCTGCCCATCCAATTTCAGGTCTTTTAAGAGCACCAGACATTATAGGGGTCCAAGAACAGAACTCTGTGGTACATCGTGCAAAACGGCTCTACTACTAGAAACAGTGCCATCAGTTGTGATTATTTGTTTTCTGTTTTTCAAGTAGCAGCATATGGTTCAATATGCAGTATATTTGATACCATACAACTTTAACTTGTTAAGTTGGCAGCGGCCATAGCTCAGTGGTAGAGCTCTGGGTTATCACCCAGCGGGCCCGGGTTCAATTCCCGGCTCAGGGACAAAAAGATCGTTAGGCCGCTCCCGTGGAACAGAAGTCACGTTAAGCCGTTGGTCCACCTGCATGGAAAATAAAAAAGTGCAGGCATTTCAGGTGAGGAGAACTATCAGTTAATTGCTGATCTCTCGCCAACAAAAGCCAAATGATAATTATTATTATTATAACTTGGTTAGTAGAGTACTATGGGGCACACAATCAAGGCTCTACTCAAATCACAGAGCGATAAAGCCATAGTGCCTCCATCCTCAAAAGCAGCTACAATTTGAGAGACCAATGAAAGTAGCAGTGGTTGTAGAACGCCCTTTTCTGAAACCATGATGGTTGTCATTCAGCAGGTCATTTGATTCAAAAAAGCTAGTGGATTGGTTCTTTAAAATGGTTTTAAATACTTTAGATATAACTGGAAGCACAGAGATATGACGGTTATTTGTCAGTTTATTGGTATTTCTCTTCTTACGGATTGGAACTGTTTTTGCAACCTTGAGAGCACGTAGAAAAATTTTTTTCAAATATACGTTTAATACAGAGCAAAAGGGGACTGCTATGACATCGATAACTGCCTCAAGGATCTTCATTACGATACACCATCAGGGCTGGGTGATGACTTAAAATTCTTGACAAGTTTGACTACTTTTGCAGGTTTCACATCTTTCCACTCTATAAGATGTGGCTCAGGGTCAATAGCTAGGACAATGTTAAGAGGGTCTTGGACAACAGCTGGTAGATTCAACACTATATCCTCAACAGTTTCAATAAAAAAAAAAAGTCGTTGAAGGTATCAGGACGGGCAAGACTACTAACTTTAAGTTTAACAGGGGGACTAAAGCAAAACCGGCCAGGACACCGGGACAAGAGTGAAAAACTAGGACTGTCCCGGACAAACCGGGACGTATGGCAAGCCTAGTTATAACTCACTTTCCTTTTACTCGAGCCAATGCTCAGTAACAAAGAGAACACCAGGCCTTATATCTTCAAAAAATATTGAAAGAGCAACCAATTTTGCCCGAATTATCTAACCAATGACACCAAACACGTAAAGATACGACAACAAATAATGGAATTTTTCCATTTCTCTATGAAAATCACCTAAATTTGCATTAATTTTAATGCAAAATCAATGTTTTTCTGAAGAAACATCTCAATAACTAGTAATTTATATGTTATTAGATCTTCACAAACTTGTTCAGATAGGCTAATTTAATCTGTCAATTTTTTTCTCTTGTAAAATCTTTGTAAATTTTACCATTTTTGAGATAAGTTATTGAGTTTAAAAATTTCAAATGACCGCCATTTTGAAAATACACATCAGAAAAAAATCATTTTTTCCCCTGAAAATGACATTTGGTTTGATAAATATGAACTTCTTATGATTCTTTACGGAAAAAAAAATGTTACAAAAAATGTAGGCCTACAAGAGAAAAACGTTAGATCTTCACAAACTTGGTATAATTGTTTAGATAGGCTAATTTAATTTGTCAATGTTTTTGTCTCATGTAAATTTTTTGTAAATTTTACCATTTTAGAGATATTGAATTTAAAAATTTCAAATGGCCGCCACTTTAAATACACATATGAAAAAAATATTTTTTTCCCTGAAAATGAAAATTGGTGTGATAAAGGTTCATGCAAAAAAAATATGAACTTCATATACTATAATGATTCATTACGAAAAAAATTATTTAGTTTAAAAAACAAAATAGTGGCTAGGCCACAAAAAATAAGTTAGGCCAGTGACTTTATTTTGAATCGTTCCTCAGTTAAAAATTGGTTTCCAGGATAACACAATTTACCAATGACCTCATAAAACAGAAAATGTATTAACAACTCCTATCATTACTATAGTTATAACTTTCAGTTTTTACTTTCTCCTCCAATAGGCCTACCATAGTAGCCTATATGGAGAAAGTACCGGTATTGTTTTCATCAAAATTTTCAAATTTGAGTTGTTGGTGAATATATCCGTTTTGGTAAAAAAAAGTGGTTTTAGAAGTGATGTCTGTGTGTATGTGTGTACGTGTGTGTGTGTGTCTGGATGTTAACAGAGCTAGAGAAGGCCCCAATGGTCCGATTTTGATGAAATTTGGTATGTAGGTCCAAATCCACGATAATTCCAGGCCTTTTTTATGTTTAATTTTTAAGGGTAGTTTACCCCCCAAAACCCTAATAAAATATGAAAAATCAAAATTTCTCAAAAACGACTAACGATTTTGATGAAAATTTTGTGCATTCATTAAAATTAAAATGCTGAATAAAATGACAAAACCCGCATCTCCAAGAAAACTCGTGTTCAAAAGTTATTGAGCTTAAAGTATATTTGAAAAATCAGTTTTTTTATTTTATACTAAAACTTTATTACTTAAAACTTTATTACTTTTATTAGTTTTTAGTTTTTTTATTTTATTTTAAAACTGCCAACTTGAAATAAATTTTACTAGTCACCATCAAAACGAGCTCAAAAAACAAAATAATCCAGCAGGCCTATTTTAAATTATTGCTCTACGTCAAATGGTTGCGGAGAAAATTCAATTTTTCATTTCGCAGTAAACACAGTTTTTTAAAGTCACAGACGCGCGTAGAGTCAAATTCGTGCTGCTCAGCTGGTAGCTATCCGACTGATCCATCAAGACATGTTTGGAGGCTTTTGACACCCTTGTCATATTGTTGGGAGAAAGAATGTGTCAGTTATCTGATACCGTTTGTTTCTTAAAACCTAGCAGTGAATGTAAACTGAGGGGTGAAACTTCGTCATCCTCCTCCACAGTTATTATTGATGGTTGACATTTCAATTTTGCTATAATAGTTTTATGTTTTCGATACGACAATGAGATGATAATCTAGGCCTATTATGATTTTATCACCTGATTCAGCTTTGTTCTAAGGTAATATTCAATTCAAGACCAGCCACAGAAAAAGAAGTTCAGACAGCCATCGACTCACTAAAACCGAAGACCTCAGCTGGAGTTGATGAAATATCAGCAAAAATGATAAAAACATGCAAAGAAGAACTAACAAGACCACTGACAGATCTGATAAATAAATCACTTTCACAAGGAATTTTCCCCGAAAAACTTAAAATCGCAAAAGTCTATCCAAAATACAAAACCGGACCAATTACTGACAGAAACAGTTACAGACCGATCTCCCTAATCTCAACCTTTTCAAAAATAATAGAGAAAATAGTACTAAACAGGCTCCTTGATTTCTTAGAACAAAATAACCTCCTCAACAAACAGCAGCATGGGTTTCTAACGGGCAGATCAACAACTACAGCCATAACTCAGCTAACAGAATATATTTTAGACCAAATAGAAAATGGCTGCACTGCTACAAGTCTATTTCTTGATTTCAGCAAAGCCTTTGACTGTCTGAATCACGACCTCCTACTAGCCAAGCTACGAAAACTGGGTGTGAGAGGGAAAGCAGCAGACTGGTTCGGCAGCTACCTCAATAAGAGGAAACAGCTTGTGGAAATAACATACCTAAAGAACGGCACAAAATGCAAGGCTCACTCAGAAACTGTTGAACTGCGGAGGGGTGTACCACAGGGATCAGTGCTGGGTCCAGTACTGTTTCTTCTGCTCACAAACGACATGCCAGAGTGGATAGCAGATGCTGGAAACACTGTCATGTACGCTGACGATACAGTCCTCATGTTCTCGGACAGAAGGATAGAAGAACTAGAAGAGAAAACCCACACACAGTTCAACAGAACAAAACAATACTGCTCCCTAAATGACCTAGTTTTAAATGAACATAAAACAGTACAGATTACCTTCACCACAAAGAAAAATAGCACAAATACAGTACTCCCTGGACTACTCGCACAAAACAGCACTAAATACCTAGGCATCATCATTGACTCCAAGCTCTCCAGGAAACCACATATAGATCATCTCTGCAGGAAGCTAAGCTCCAGCCTCTATGTTATACGCAGGATAAAGCAAGTATGCAGTCCAGATGCAGTCAAAATAGCCTATTTTGCCCTTTTCGAATCCCACCTCAGATATGGCATTACAGCCTGGGGAGGGGCATCGAAGAACAATCTAGAAAGGGTGCTACTGATGCAAAAAAGAGCCATTAGATGCCTAGCAGATTTAAACTACTGTGACAGCTGTCGAGAGTCCTTCAAAAATCTCAAAATCCTTACAGTAGTCTCACTCTACGTAAGGGAAACAATCATCCATGCCACCACCACAATGCAACTGAGACACAGTAACCTCCACCACTACAATACCAGACACGCATCCAACTTCACACTGCCACAACACCACCTGAGCCTGTTTGAGCAAAAACCCAGCTACAAAGGTGCCCTCTATTTCAACAACCTACCAGAGCACATGAAGAGAGAACAAAAATCAAGCCACTTCAAAAGCAAGCTGACAGCATGGCTGCAGGAAAGACCACTCTATACTGAAGAGGAATTTTTCAATATTTGAATTGAACAATGTATTTAAATAATGTTTCAAGCTAACCAATTTGTAAATGACGCATGACTGTTCTCTATGATCATGTCACTAAAGAGTTGTCTAATTGTCTAATATTAAAAATATCTTTCAGCAATAAAACACATTTTTAGCAAACAAGTAACTGAAAATATAAAAAACAAGTATTTAACTAGGTTAATTTAACTTAAATTCCTATAAAATCATTAAACAACACAAAATAAACTACCAACCAACGTTTTTTCTTCTAGTTTATTGTGAGGTTTGCTTTGGTAAAGTTTATTTTATATGTGTATTTTAATAATTGTGTATCTTGATGTAATGTAGACTTCATTAGGCCTACTCCTAAAATGGCGTCCACACAAATGCTGCCAAATACAAATCAGAAAGGTTTTTTTACGATTGTATTAAGAAAATATGCTACTGTATGCGTTTTAAATTTTTCCAAAAATCATTAAATTTGTTGCTATAAACATTGCTGTGCACTAAAGTGACGGAGGTTTACAATTAACTTAGATTGTTAGGTTATATTATTATCATAATACATTTCTTAACTCAATAAGTTTTATCACTGTTGATTTGATTGTTTTCGTCACACTAGCAAAATTGAAATGTCAACCATGGATAATAACGGTGGAGGAGGATAACGAAGCTTCGCCACCTGCGGATACCGAGGAGGTTTTTGTAGGGCACTGGAAAGATTTTGTAAGTGGAAAGTTCATCACAACTTTGATTGGAGAGCTGTAGCTTTTTAGAGGTGGTGTCATAGAATACAGTAATTATGGAGGCCTAGCTGAAATGGCAGGGTTGAATCTTTACGGAATCAACTAGCCTATTCGATCATTTTCACTTTCAAACAGCGTAAAAATCTCCCACATTAAAATCCACACTGGATTCCAAACAACAGATTACTCCCCAAACCCAAGAAGGATTAAGATGGGGCTTGAAGGCAGATATATCGCTTTCCCAAATATAGGGACATGTGTGCTCCATTTGGAAATAGGACTGTACACATAGCCCTATCTAAGTATAATAGGCTATGGAGTTTGAATTCATTACTTCAGAATTTTAAAAAATAACTTACCTAAATTGTCCATTTTTATTTTCAGCTGCAATTTTTTTTGTTTCCAAACAAGTAATGAATGATCTCTTTATATGACAATATGGAAATAATTCGAATATAACCTCAAAATATACATAAACACCCACACCGACACATGACATCTAAGAGACCAAACAGCATTGCCAATCACCTTTCATCAAATTACCCTCAGTCCTTGCCGAAATTACCCTCAAATACCCTCGAAAATACTACAAATATCGGATAATCACTAAATTTACCCACAACCTAAGTTGTTCGTATACAGAGTGTTGAATATAAGTGTACCTTGAGGTAATTAAAAATAATAAAAAACCAAAACGATAGAAAAAATAACCAAAAACTAACCTTGAATAAACCCAAAATGTTGCTAAAAGTTCCAAAAACTTTTGTTTTATCAGGATATTAAAAATTATGTAGGATAATTTTTAACTTGGTAAGGGATCATCTACTAAAGCAATAATAATTACAAAAAATTTTTAAAATATAGAAAACAATCCTTCCCGATCCATATTTTACTTTTTTCCTTTTAAAACATTTATTAAAATTTTATGAGCTTCATCCATTTCAATCAATAAACACCTAATTTCCTTTAAAAAATAAAAAAAAAATAACCAAAAGCCTCATAAAATAACAAAAACAACCAAATTGTAAAAAAAAAACAAAAAATAGCCAAAAGCAAAAAAATTTTTTAAAAGAGCCTGTTATAAGCCTTGTAATTTACAAATACATTATACAGGATTTCCATAAAATAATGGTGCGGTTTAATTATGAAATAAAAATTAGATAACGAGAAGAGGTACAAAAAAAACTAATTCAAATTCAAATTCTTTATTCCCCATAGACAATACAAATACAAAGTAATTGATTGCATAGGACACGTCAATAAGGTACATGTTACTAAGGTCTAAAAACATTAAAACATAGAAAATTCAAATACAACAGTTTGCAAAACATCACTTATAACATACTGTACATTCAATAAATATACAGTTGATTGTGTAAGAAATACAAGATTAAATGTACTAAAAGTTATAGCTGAAATACTCCTTTAAATCATAAAAACAGGCAAGAGTAAGAGTTTTTTTAACTTCTATTTTAAATTTAGCCAGATTCAATTCTCTAATAGAAAAAGGAAGGTGATTAAAAATATTAGTGGCAGTACAATGGAAACTCTTCAATGTTTTAGAATAAGTAAGTACATTGAGACTTACTAAGATCATGCATGGTATGTCTAGTGTTATAGTGGTGATTATCTGAGTTTAACCTAAAATTATTTATTTTCTTTTTAACAAACAAGAGACATTGAAATATATATATACATAGAAGTGACATTATTTTGGAATCAATAAAATATTGCTTACAATCAATTCTAGGAGGAAGCTTAAACAAAGCCCTAAGCGTTCTTTTCTGTGATGAAAATAAACAATTGGCATAAATATGAGCTGTTTCCCCATAAAACAGCAAGGTCTGTAAAGGAAGAAGCATAACTTCTTCCAAGGTCAGCCGTATAGCTTTTTTTGTGTTCCGGATATGAAGCATCTAAACTAAAACGGAAGTCAAGTTACGTTATAATGTTTACCATTACACAGCTGATTAATAAAGAGAATGAAGCAGTCTTGCCACGGGTACGATATTTATCGTAACGACGCCATATTACTCTACTTTAGATTTGGATTATTAGTTGATAACAAACCATTAGGTAATGACCAAATTACAAATTATCAATCAAGGTAAATCTAAAACCATAAATTCTACCCTATTTTGCTTTGAAATCCCTTATTTTAGTAATTGTTGAGACAAAAAATTCCCAACGCAAACGAGAACGATTTTTGTTTGCTGTTTTGTTGGCAACACTTGCCGGTAGGCGACATCCATGGATGTCGCAGAAAGTGACACCATTGCTCTTATGGGATGCGGCTCTCCTGGCCCTGGCCTATAGTCTCCTTGATAAAACAGTACCATACGTTAGATGCGAATGTACATAACCATAGTAAACATTAAGTAACACCTCATATGAAACAATATTACTAAGTTTTCTTATTAGAAATAAGTACACCCCTATTTACCTTAGGTGTGACATATTCAATATGAGAACGCCAATACAAATCCCTCTGAATGACTATACCCAAAAATTTAACTGGCTCAGAATTTGCAGTTTTATGGTCACAAGAAATAATAAGCTCTTGTGTTTGATCTAAATTAAGACAGAGAGAATTTGCATTGCACCATTTCTTTAGAACATCCGAAAACACAGGACTAGTATCTTTTGAAAGTAGCTAACACATAAATCATCAGCATAGAGATAACAAGTTATATAGAGTTAGTTTCAATAGTTATATTATATGTTACATTGCTACTTTCCGAACCGTATTTTTATGTCCTTATTAATTAATGATTATCATTGTCATTATCATATTGTATCTTGTTTTATTTAGTTACACTTCATTTTATTCTTAATATAGCTTTAGTTTTTTTTCTCATTGTAAGCATATTCCTGTGTATTTTTAAGATGACAGTGAAGTGACCGACAACTGACTCATCTCCAGCCACAGACGTATAGTCTAATTGGGGATTATTTTGTTCCTTTGTTTTTTTTCACTCTATTATTGTACATGAATTATCAGGAAATAAAGTTTATTTGATTTGATTTGATTTGAGTCATGGGCAGGACATTGACATAAATAATGAACAAAAGAGGACCTAAAATAGATCCTTGTAGTGCGAATATAACCTATTTATTTTATTTTATTGTATTGTATTTTTTTGTATTATTTTATTTTATTGACTATTTATTTGATTGGATTTCTTACATTAAAAAGATTTTATACATATCTAATAAAGCTCAACATGGCCACCATTCCTTGCCCTGCAGACGTCCAAACGATAATATACTTCAGCCCACACATTTTGCAACATTTCTTTTGTCACCGTTGAAACTGCATGAATGATTCTTTCCCTTAGGTGGTCCAAATTGTGAATTTTTTGATCATATACTATGATCTTTACATGACCCCAAAGAAAAAAATCGCATGGAGTCAGGTCCGGGCTCCTGGGGGTCCATGCTATAGGGCCGCCTCTTCCAATCCACCTGTTTGGAAACTTAACATCTAAAGCATCTCAAACAATGGTTTTATAATGTGGAGGTGCTCCATCCTGCTGAAAATAAAGGCTGTTTGCATTTTCCATGACGTCAAGTTGAGGAAAACAATAGTTTTCTAACATGTCCAAGTAAACATTTCCATTGATAGTTTTTTTTAGCAAAGAAAATGGCCCAATTACTTCTTCTAAGGACAGGCCGTACCAAACGTTTATTTTTGGCGAGTCTCTTTCCTTTTCAAAAGTTTCATGAGGATGCTGAGCTCCCCAAATTCTTACGTTGTGCCTATTAACACAACCACTGATGAGAAACGTGGCTTCATCTGAAAAAACTTCTTCATTCAAAAATGATTCATTTTCTGCCATTTGGTTCAACATATGTTAGCGAAACCTGCTCTTTTGATCAAATCTGTTGTTTTTATTTTTTGAAGAAGTTGAACTTTGTAGGCATGAAGATGGAGTCTTTTTTGTAAAACTTTGTGAAGAGTACTTACAGGTATTCCTAATTCAAGACTACGGCGAGGGAGGGATTTCTTTGGACTTCTAACACAAGATAGTCTGACGTCTTCAACTGTCTGGTTCAATACTGGTGGTCTACCAGGTCTACTTTGCTTTTTAACTGACCTAGTGTTTATGAATTGCTTACTCCAACGATTAATGTTGTTTTTATGAGGCGGAGCTTTATTGAATGTTCTTCGAAATGCCCGTTGCACTAAAGTCACCGACTTTAACTCACTTAATAACAATACACACTTAACTTTTTCCTGATCTAAAAACATGTTGGTCGAAAAAACTCAACTTATTGAATAAGAAGTGTTTTGAATAGCACAACAATCAAAACAGCTGTTTTAACTAATGTGAACAAAACTTGTTTAAGCTACCGGATACAGGTATACCAACAGAAGTTATTTGATTTGTCTTATAACAGTTTTACAGGATGTTAAAACCGCACCATTATTTTACAGAAACCCTGAATTTTCGCTTTATGTAACTGTCCACTTAGCCTACTATTACATTTTAGTATGATTTCCGTTTATACAGTAAAATGTAGTGCTGCAGTTATAAAATAATATGTACTGTGCCATTTTAAAGAAGGATTTGTTGGTATTCTCTTGAAATAGTACATTTTTTACTTATCATTTGAATACAAATTTAATCTTATTAATCGCCATTCAATTTAGTATTTTTAATTGTTTCTTATTTTTATTAGGATGCAATGTGACCGTAACTGGAATATTAATTGAACTGTGCAACAAAATACTGAAATTAGTGAAATACGAGTGTCGTTCTCAGAATGTGAACTTAGTTGCTGACTAATAAAATAATGTACTAGACTAATAATAATGTAATAGACTAAAAATAATGTAATAGACTAATAAAATAATGTATTACATTTACGTAATAATCACGTAATAAAAACATTGGATGTGTCCATAATAAATACAGGGAAGTAAATCAAGAGAAACACTATCCCTTAGAGATATTATCATAAATAGACCCTTCGCAAATTTTTAAACCCAAAATAATCTATGTGTGTTAGCCACTTAAGATGTAGTAGACTGATACCTCCTAGATGTACATGCTTGGAATTAACAGTCCTAAACTTATGATATATTCGTTACATTTGGAACATTGAAGCAAACCAAGCATGCATCTCAAACTCTTTTGCCACAAAATCTTTTGTACAAATTCGATTTAACCACATCCAAGAAAATGATTAAGTAGATGTGGGACTGAAGAAGGCAGTAATAGACGGACTTGCAATTTGTTTTTTCAGGATTCAAATTGAGTTTGTTTTTCCAAAAAAAATTGGGCCGCTTAGTTAATTTTGACAAAAGATTTGATTTAGAGATAATTGGGGGTTTTTAGCCTGTTGACTCTAGTCGTGTCATTAGCAAACATAAAAATGAGCCACATCGTTTATGTAGATGAGAAAGAGAGGGTCCACAATTGAACCCTGTGGTATACCATAGGGCATCAATCTCCGACTTGACAGGACAGATTTAATATTGAATCATGGGAGATCTTGGTTACTTGGCTTCCATCACTCAAGCACGATTGAGTCCAGTCTAAAGCAGTACATTTGATACCAAAGGCAGCCAAGCTTTTCTATCAGAAGTTCTGGGTCAAATGATACAGTGAAATCTGCTCAGCAACCAAGAACCATCTCACTAGCATCCTATGCTCCAACGCAGTTGTTGAGAGTGGTGTCTGGCAATTTTTGCAGTGGCGGGACGGGTGCACCTGGCCCATAACTGAGTTGTTGGGTGGCCAACCGCCAATCTCTCGCCCTACCCCTCCCCAACTACAAGTAGCAGAATTAATTTTTAGTGTTATATAATGTAAAATTGCCCAATTTAATGTTTTTACTTTTTGACAAGCTTTTGAGGTTATTTTTTATTTTTTCTGCTGACTTGTGTCAGAACTTACATACCGTACCGTATTAACTATATTGAAATTCTGCAGAAATAATTCAGACATAGTCACCAGAATATTTTTTTTTTTACCAAAAAATTTTGTTTTCATTATAGTATATTTTAGGTTAGGATAAAAAAATAATCAAAGATAAATAGCCTATGACAAACGCTTATAATGCTGTTGAACAAATAAAAACCATTGATTTACAAGTATTATTCGTATACAAATAAGCTTTATTTATATATTGTTGTTTATGAAATGGCGATCTAATATTGACATAAAAAATATTCAAAACAGTGAACTGTCACTTAGATCTTGGGTAGAAACTTTGCAACAATCAGACATAAGGTAATAGAGTAAAGCGTGCCAAAGAGTCTGATGGCGACAGAGTTCGTTAGGGGGTGAGGGAGGAATCATTTCATTTGTTCATCTTCATCAGACTACTTTAATGCAGTTTACTCTAGACATTTCTGAGCACACGACATTAGCGCTACAACTCCGAGCGGCAGAGCTAATTCCAACGACATACCTGATCCCAACGCCGTAGATAACTAGCGCTCTGTTTGGTTATGTTGAAATGGCGTAGGTCGTCAGATTTTGGAAACATTTATGATGTATTCATTCTTACTAGAGATCGCTCACTGGTCGAAATTCGACCAAAAATTCATTTGATCGTGAGCCAATTAGAGTCCAAATGTTTTATAACTTAAACATCTGTTCTTCCTGATTTGCTAGCATTTTATACAGCTGTCTAATGATTTAATCAATTATCCTTCTCCCATAAGATTAACATTGAAACTTTGAAATCCTGTGGGGCATAGCCCAGGGGACCGATGTGAATTAGGCCTATAATACGTTCTGCTCATCTACAGTACAATACCTTTCTAACAGTATATGCGAATTTCCCCTACGTTCTACACAAGCTGAGAAAAAAAGGAGGAAAAGAAACATGCTTGCATATTAATATATAGATTATAGGCCTATGGTAACAACATTATTATTATCATATACATTTTTTTTTGTACAGCATTGTTTTGTCTGCACAGAAAATATTTCTTTATTAACAATTAAATTTGTTACAACAATTTTTATTAAATTTCCACTTTCATCCAAAACCAGTGCTGGAATGGCGTTTCGGCATTGTAGGCACCATGACACCCCTGATTGTTGACACCAATCAATCAAAGCAAATTTTCCTGAAACCTAACTGCCTGACACTCAAAAGGGTAATAAAAGTAATCAATCAGCGTGGTCATAGGCCACTTTTTTTAATAAACTTAGAAATTTTACAGGGTCTCATATTTGTCATATGCACAGTCTATTTTGCTGTGTGCTTCTCTTGATACATTGGCAAAATAACTATCAAAGGATTATAGTTCAGTAAATAGAGACAAAAATTGGGGTGTTTGCTAAAAATGTTATATTGTCTAGGATGGTTAGTAGGTGTTATACCAAATGCACGATTTTACCCCCTCCACCCCTGCTGCCATATTAGGAAGATCCAAAGAAATTGGTGTTTTCTTCAGATTTTTTATTATACCCTTGTTTCGTTGCAATTTTGGCTAGAAGTAATTTATATTTAATGTTGTAGATAACTGGGTTTCTTAAAATTTACATAATTAATTTAATTATCTATGACTTATATGTTTACAATCACTTTTCACTTTTTAATGAAAAACAAAAATTGCATTTTTGTGAATTTGCCAAAATTTTGACTTTTTCCAACGCTGTAATTTTGTTAATACCAGGATCTGAAGGGGATAGAGCCTAAAGCAGCATAGAAGCAGGGGATAGAGCATGGAAAGCCTAAAGCAATTGGTCAATACTGAAATAAACTTACCAACTTAACCACATGCTGTTTTAATATAATTCAAATTTATGAACATATGTTTTTATTAATTATTTGTGTAAAATAAACATTATTCAATTTGCTTCCATACAACCATCATGACTTTTCACTTTTTATCAATCCTTAACTGTAGTTTTCATAATTTTACGCATTTACTTTAGATTAGTGTCCAACAGCAATATTGTTCCTGATTATTGTTATATACACTATAGTAAACACGAAAACATATGTCGTTGTCGCAAGATGTGGTCCACATTGGGGGGGGGGGGGGGGGAGGTGAAATAATATGGTGGCCCTTCTCAGCTACGATAAATAGTCATACTTAGAACGTCTAAGATAGAACAATGAAATAAACAGCATTGTATTTGAGATAAAATTACCTTTGAAAAGTGTCATTATGCTAAAAGTCGTACCCCAAACGGATTATAAGTAAACTCAATTTTTATTCCATGGTCAAGCCAGCCCTGGCTCGGAGCAGCCCGTCAGTTGGTGTAATTTAATTGTTATTATTATGATTAAAACTACCATTTATGGTCATAACTATTGATTTTTTTTATATTCTGAGTATTCTCAACAATTTAACTATAAATTATGTCATTTTTGATGTCTGGAATTTAAAATTGGACGTAATATTGGATTTGTATACAACTGTCACTTATTGAATAATACAATTTATTTAACTTATAAACCATTAGAAATATGTCTTTAAAAATAGTAATACTTTTCCAAGATAATTGTTTTCAAATGTGATGAAGTATATTTCACTGTTCTATCTTAAACAGTTCTTGAGTTACGACTATTGATTGTAGCGCAGAAGTCCTCTGGCCGCTGTATTACTCCCCTCCCCCCTTTCCCCGATGTGGACCACGTCCTGCAATGACGATATACGTTTTCGTGTACACTATAGTGCATATAACAATAATTAAAAACAATATTGGAAAATATTGGTAACCATTTAAATAAGCATAATTTACTTTTAAATGTACACAAAACTAAGTTTATTAATTTTAAAACTCCCCAAAATAGAATACTAACCGATCCTTTATTAGCTTAGGGGCCGTCCATAAATTACGTCATCGCTTTTTGGCCAGTTTTGGACCCCCCTTCCCTAGTATCATCCTACCATCATAATTTTTCTGACCCCCCCCCCTCTTGGAAAATGACGTCATTTTTAACAAACCTCCGTTTTAAGTAAAAATAATGCTTTTTAAACGCTACATGATAAACTAAAAAAATTGACCAATCAAATCTGAATTTACTTTCAGAAATAAAGCCAAAATGACTTTCTCAATGGAAAAATAAACTATAAAACAACGCCTTAAAATAGTCTAGTGTATTTTATAGATAATTATTTTATAATAGTTGAGTTGTGTTAGAATTTATCATTGTTTTACTGTTAAAATTTGATATAAAACATCAAATTTAAAATGACGTCATATCAAATCCGACCCACCCCCCTTGCACATCACCTTACCGTCATTTTCAATCTGGACCCTCCCCCCTTATTTTCAGATGACGTAATTTATGGACGACCCCTTATAATACTCAACGAATTGAAAAGAAAAACAACACAAATTTCCTAGGATTGATAGATGAACATCTAAATTGGGAGGAACATGTTCATAAATATTAACTAAAGTAAATTCTGGGATTTATGCATTATCAAGAATGAAGTGTTATTGCAATCGAAGTATTATTGCAATCTTAACACCTTAAAAACTATTTACTTTGCTCACATTCATTCACATAAAATTCACATGATTCAATTAAAGAACATTTTAGGGATCTAAAAATATTCACTGTTTATGGTCAATATATTTTTGAGACCATTTTACTTGCCCAAAAAGAAAAATCAAACAATGTAAATTCTGAGTTACCTGTAAACCCGTATAACACAAGGGGGAATGTAATTCTGAGTTACCTGTAAACCCATATAACACAAGGGGGAATGTAATTCTGAGTTACCTGTAAACCCATATAACACAAGGGGGAGAAATGAAATCACACAGGCACAGGCTCAAATTTTTTTGAAAAAACCTACATATATGGGTAAAAAGTTTTTGAAACACATTCCACTTAATACAAAATCTGGGTCAATTACACAATACACAAAACTGGGTCAAAATTAAAAAATTTTTAAAAGATTACAGTACTTAATTAACAAATCTTTGTATTCAATGGATTAACTTTCCACCACCCTCAAGCATTCTTAAACTTTTTTCTTTCTAAGTAATTTGTGGAAACAAATGTTTATAATAATTATTAACTTAAATTATTTTTTTACTATAGAACATTAAGAACAATGATTTTATTTATGTATGATAAAAGTTAACTGTGATTTCTATTAATAGTATCTCTTATAACAAAAATATGTGACACTATTTACTATGTACTTATTTGTACATGAAAATAAATAAAGAGATCTGACTATGACTATTTTAATTTAATTATAAATTAATTTATTCATTCAATTAATTTAAATGATAGCAAACTTTGTAAAAATAGATCTAAGATAAAATTATTTCACCAGAATAATCAGCATTTGAAATCAAAAATAGAATCCTTAAAAATAATTCTGGAAGAATTAAACCCCCATATCATTATTTTAAATGAACATGACATGAAAGATTAAGAAATTGAACGCTTAAATATTGAAAACTACAAAGTAGATACATATTTCTCACGCATAATGTCATTAAAGGGTGGTGTCATGCTTTTATCCAACAACAAAATAAAACAGAAACCATTATAGCAATTCCTGCCGCTTTAAAAAACAAATTATTAGAAGAAAAACAGTTTGAATTTTGTTTGAGTAAATATACAATTGGAAATTTCAAATTCATTGTTGCTGGGGTTTACAGATCACCTAAATCAAATGCTGAGGAATTTCTGGATAGATTAAGTTCACTTATAGAGTACTTGCGAAAAAAGTGTGAGATTATAGTAATTGCGAGAGACATTAATATTAATGTCTTGGCAAAGTCTAAGGACCATACTTTACTGAGTAATATGTTTAAGAGTAATAATATGACCTATTTAGTGAAATTTCCAACTATAATTACCAGCCTATCACAAACTGCAATTGATAACTTTCATGTAACAAAAGCCCATAGTAATATAATGTCTGTAAATGGTATAACAACTTTATTATCAGACCATGATGGCCAATATTTAGAAATAAACTCGCCTAATGCTAGACCGGTAAAAAACAATTTTATTACTTATGAAAGTAGAAATTTTTCACAAGAAAATGTGAATTTATTTAAACAATTGTTGGTAAGGAGACATGGGGGGAAGTATTCCTCGCTGTCCCAAAGGAAAAATATAATATTTTTCATGAAACCTTTATGTATCTATTTAATATAGCTTTTCCAATAAAAATTGTAAAAAAGTTAAAGTTTGGAAAAAAAGGATACCAGAAAAAAGAAAAGAGTAACTGAAAATCTGAAGAAAGTGCTGATTTCTCCTTGTTTTTTCAATATGGGAGAAGAGGGGGGGGAAAAATTTTTAACTTAAAAATGTTTGAACTACTGGACTGTTTGTAAGCTAACACACCTCTATTCAATGGATTATTAATTATTTGCTTTCCAATGTTTGGTCACTATCCCTAATGACTAGTTCTGCTTATTTTTTGTATTAACCCCTCTCCATTCATTAATAATATACCAGGCTTCTTTTGCTTTTTTGTTTGCATTTTAAATTCTATGATTAATTTAATACCAGTCAGTAATTATAAAAAAACATGGCATAAAAATCTTACATAAATCAAGAATTTAAAAAGAATTTTTAAATTTTTTCCAAGTTTTTAAGGGATCAAAAGGCCTGTAAATAAATAACCAAAAATAATTTTAGTAAAATTATTTATTATAAAAAATGCAGAACAAGATATCTCTAATTAAAAAAAAATATCATTCTTAGTTTTAAATGTAGTTCTTATTGTTAGTAATTAATTTTAACACTCTTAATTATCATTAACACTCTTAACTCATTTACAGGAACAAACCTGAAACACAAAACAAAGATTTAGAAAGCTGAGTACATCAAGGGCACTATGGTTTTCTGTAATATGAGGTATTTTTGTTGTCAAGTTGACAATTTTTTGAAGCAATAATTTTTTTAAATCTTTCGTAAAAACAGTTATGTATTTTACAGAAAATAAATATGGCAGAGTGCCAACATCAAAATGTCATAAAAAGAATGTATGTTCCGCAACTGTCTTGGAAATTTATGACAGTTCCGTCAAAGGGTTATTTTATCGGAAATAATCTAAAGATAAATAAACTGGTTGTTCTAATATTTCAAATTTGTCATGGGGTTTTATACTTTATTCACTCAACAAATAAGTGTCAAAATTAATTATTGAAAATTAAATTCAGGAATTTGTGTGTCCAGAGTTGATTTTAAAAAGTGGTGGATGTAGATTTTACCCAAAATTGTCCGTTAAATATTTCTTAATCCATAACAGATAGAAATGTATTAGCTCTTTACATATGCTATCCCTTGGAATGAAACTTAAAGTGTCTGTTGGAAAGAAGAAACAAAAGAGTACAAAAACAGCAAAAAGTAGTGAATATTTCATTTATGAGTATTTCCTAAGTATAGAGGAAATCTTCGTATTTACTATGTTAGTCTATAGGAAACATCATATTAGTATGTTAAAAAATCTCATAAAATTCAATAAAAAATAAATCTTGTTGTTTATTGATATATTTTAGTTTATACTAAAGCAAATTAGCTTGTTTGAAAAAAACAATAGCTTGAAGTTTTAATTTTATGACATATGATTTATATTGGAAAATCACTTTTGATGTGTGGGCTTTGGAAGTAACGGTCTGGAAATGTGATGTGTGTCGCTTAATAGTGAATGTGTCAAGTCAACCATAATCTAGAGTCCTGATTGAATCCTGGATAGACCAGCTGACTACAATACATATCCCTAGCATCTAAGGCCTTTTTAAGGTTTTCTTCTGATAAAATAACAGATTCAATTATTAAAATGTTGAATTATATTGGTAGCATGCAACATATGGTATTTTCCGAATAGGTAAACTCAATTTCTAATTATTGGGCAACACCCACCTGGTTTAAGTAGTTGAAGTGATTATCCTTGGTCAAGTTTTAAAATCACAATTACACACAACACAAAAACCGGATCTCTTGCTTTTGTCTCGACATTTCACACAAACACTTAAACATCACGCCTCTTTGGGGGAGTACTGCAAATTGCAGTAAGATGCTCGGAGCGTAAATCCACCGTCGGCGAAAATACATTTTCCCCAAAGAGGTGCTGTGTTTAAGTGTTCGTGCGAAATGTTGGGACAGTAGCAAGTGATCCGGTTTTTGTTTTGTGTGTAGTTGTGATTTTATACTTGACCAAGGATCATCGCTTCAACTAATCAAAATAAATGGGTGTTGCCCAATAATTCGAAATTGATTAAATTCCCCCACCTACAAAAAATAAATCATGTCACGCAGATCTAGGCAAATTCCCTTGAATTTTAATTTGTTAACCACCTACTGAAATTGTAAAGTAAGATCCAAAAACCAAAAAGTAAAAATTAATATTAAATAAATTTAGTATTCTGTAAATTATGGTAAGAAGAAGTATAAGGGTATTTGTACAGTAGAGTCCCATTATTCCACAAATTTATCTATATAGGAACAAATTTGTAAAAAAATCTTGATTTTTCTTTATATAAAAATGGGGATAATACCAATTGTTGATACTATAACCAATTTAAGGTTATTGGTTATTTGACACAATCCTGTCGATTGCAGTCACTTTTCTGTTGATCAATTGTTGATGACAAACGTTTTGATATTTTCTGCTGTTTAACTGGGTTACATTGCTAGCAAAAACTTTAAACAGTATGATCGTAATTGAATTCCAGTATCATAGACCCTCTTTGAATTAAACAGTAGGAGTAAACAAGTCTAATCTTGCATTATTTATGAATTTTGCATATTCTGAAAATTTGCTAAACTGAACCATTCCCGAATAGTTCTGATTAGCTGAACTCTACTGTAACAGGTATAACAAAAATCTGTGACTGAATATACGTATTCTACAAATCAAAATAAATATAAAAATACAGTAAATTTTTTATTTTCACTTTGTCAAAGACTGAATCAAAGCAAATAAAATACCCCTTAATAAAGTAACATCAAAGATTTTTTTTTTTAGAAAATGAAAATCCCTTTTAAATATACTTAACTCTATTGTTTTGTGTGTTTGTATATAGTACAATTGGTGTAATTTTTCAAAGTTTAGTTTTTCATGTAATATCTAACGTAAAGATTTAAAATTATCTGTTTTTTCCAATTAGTTATAATTGATGGCTCACCATGACTTTGGTCCAGAACACTATCAGCGTTATCAGTCAGATTTGTAAAGTATTTGTTTACTTCCTCAGCACTTTTGTTGTATCAGCTCATCACTGAGCTGTCAGTTAATTCAATCTTATCTAATCTTTTGTACTGTGGAGCCCTCTGTAATGTTATTTAAAATTTTCCAATGTCAAGGCGTATTCCCGTTACAGCTCCTCAGTTGCTTAAAATTAAACTATTTTTTGTTTTATCAATTTATAATAATGAAGGTTACAAAACCTTAACCGTTATCAATCCAACTAGTTTTTTATGACTAGTTTTGGGAACAACGTCCCATTGTCAAATCTTGAACAACAGTATGTCATCGTCAGATGGTTAAAATAACACATAACACTACACAAACGAACGAAACATTAAATACAGCTAAGCGATAACAAGGAAGGAAATGATAACAACAGTGGACAGCTGTGCGCACCACAAGGTCAACGACAGGAGGGGATTGGATAAACTATGTCATATTCCGAATGCTTACGGAGCCCGTCACTTGTCAGACAGAATGTGTCTTTGGCCGGCCAAAGAATGAATTAATGAATTTGATGTTTCGTTTGTGTTCCGTGTTATGTGTAATTTTAACCATCTGATGATGACGTACTGTTGTTCAATAATGAATACCACGACATTTGAGAAGATCTGACAATTAAAACTTGTTCCTGAAACTAGTCTTAAAAAAAAAAAAAAAAAAAAAAAAAAACTAGTTGGATTGACGATGGTTAAGGTATTGTAACCTTCATTATCATAGTCTAAAATCAATCCAGGAGGCAAAAAAATAATTATTTGCAATTTCATTGAATCGAGAAAAACAACTCTTAAAATCATTACCACATGGTCTTCTCTTTAAAATATTATACAATTTTCTATGTTTATTTATTTTTCTTAAAAATCATGCAGTAATCCATCGACTTCTAAGCCTACTCTACCTAAGCCTAATCTACTTTCCAACAGTACCAATTGGGTATAACTGTTCAAAAAATCACCTAAGACATAAAAAAATCTACTATAACCTTGATTTGCATCTGCGTTGAAGCATTCCCTGACCTACTGTTGAACACTTGAGACTTAGTAAACCATCAACAAATTTGGTGAAACTAGCTAGGGGGGGGTATGGTGGCGGAGCCCCCATCAAGCTGCAGGTGAGTATTAACTTTACTACTATTAATTACAGCAATAAAAATTATTAGGTGAAAGAAAATGGTAGATAGAGGCTTAACGAGGTTGAAATCGAAAAACTATTACCTTACCTATAGTAGTTCCATCTCTTGAACTATTGCTTTTCATTTTTCAAGTTGACATCATTACTGCAGAAATTGGTCTGACTTTTATAACTCAGGTTTCTCAGCAACTCAAGTTGGTGTCTCATTTGTAAGTTTTGACCATTATGTACAGGAACTGATCCAACTTTGGTGGCCAACAAAACTCTTGGCCATGTAAATAATGATTCTAAGGTGGATTCAAACTGTTTACAAGCATTAAGGAAAACGGGGTCCCTCTTAAAGTCATTGTCACTCTCTTTTTTGTCTTTCACTTTTTTCTTTACAAAATCACAACTAATGGGATGCATAAATTTCTCATCTTCACATAGTCTTCCTAAAATAGCTCTGTTTAGCAAGATTGAGCGCAAACCAAGCACAGTGGAATGATTGGGCGGTAGGTTATAGCTCTGGGATTTAAGATTTGTTCCCTGATCAATAATGTCCTGATCATTGCATGAGTCTCTGTGACTAGTATTGCTCATCTTAGACCTCCTAAGTTTTGAATTCCAAATATCTTGATGCATGCCATTGGAGTAATCAAAAACAGTTTGCTTGAAAATCTCACTAAAGTTTAAACTTGCGACATTTACATCTGGTGTGTGCCACGAATCCATCATTATTATTGTATCATCTTCCATTGAAATTTGGTAGTCAATTCTGTGTCTAGAACTGTTTTCCCTAGTACTAACAGCCATTCCTGAACATATTTGTCTTTCAAATAAGTTTTTCGATGAATATTCTATTCTATTACTATTAAGTACATGTTTAAGAATACATTTAGAGGTAATGTTCAATTTTGGTTATCCTGTATTTCTTCCACTGACTTTGGAGACTCGAGTGTTAATGCAAGAGTGTCCTGTACTAAGAAAAATTTTGTTGATTCTATATCGATATCAATAATTGACTTTGAAGGCTTTATGATGGATTTAGTGTAGCTGGTACTGAAAAGATCCAGAATGAAGTCATTTACTTCAGAGCCCACTGAAACTTCTTTCCTCTTGCGTCCTCGTTTACCAGAGTTTCTTGAAAAAATCTTATCTCTCAATTCTGTAAGTTTCTTATTCAAAATGGTTTCTTTTTCAATGTCTGAAAGGCGGGAATCCTTTTTAATTCCATCGATATCTTTTTTCACTTTCTCCACAGCTTTGTTGATTCTTTTTGATTTTTTACCAAACTGGATATTCTGCGTTCACTTGAGTTACAGTCCATCCTGGTTTTTTCTTCCTCTTTTTTTTGATTGAACTATATCTTTGTCTCACCTGAGCACTGGTTCTTGTTTTCATTTCATGAGAAATCTTAGACCAGTTTTGAGCACCATATTTCCCATAAGAGTCAGTAGTTTTTCATCCTCTTCAAGTGACCAAATTCCTACCTTGGTTGTCTTTCGAAGAAGATGTTGTCTGTAGCGCTTACGTACTTGAGATGATGTCCTATTACTCATCAATGAGGCTATTTCTTTGAAATTTAGATTAAAAACCTCTACTGAAGCAACAATAAATATATCTTCTTCCTTAGAAAATTTCCCTTTAACCAAATCTGGATTTAAAGAGTGTGCCCATCTACTGTATATTTGATTATGATTTCGATTACCAAAATGAGAGTAAACTTTATTCCAGGGAATGTAGTTTCCTATTTTTGAAGAATAGATTAAAGTTAGAAGTTGTTTATCTTCAATATCAGTCCATTTTCCATTTGAGATATTACTCACATCTTCAAGTCTAGATTTGAAATGTACAAAGCATTGATATGCTGATCGATTTGTTCCTAATATTTTAGCAATTTCATCCCAATCTTGGTAATTTTTCTGAGCTGCAATTTCTAATAGCTTGGAATTTTCAACTTCACTCCATGCTTCTTTATTGATGCTTGGTTTCAAATACTGATTCCAAAATCGTCTACATTCTTCAGATGAATGTAACCCATCAAATAATGTTGCTGAAAACTTCATCCAGTCATATTCCCGGTCCTCACTTTCACATAGCACTAGTTCATTATATGATTTTTTGGAGAGACCTCTTAGTTCATTTTGTTTCTCAACTATCTGTTTCTTGAGTAATTTTATATTAGTATTATTTTCATTTGCTGTTCCTTCTAACATATCTTTGATTTTGTTAATTTCTTTTGTTAATTTGAGGGATTTTTCATTAATAAGAGAGTCTTTTATAGCATTTTTTCATCATCTTTTTGTGTAACTTAGTCCAGCTGGACTTAGTCGGAATGGATTCAATCGTTAACTCTTTCCTCTTAATTTTATGCAAATGATCTTTGTTGGAGGAGCACCAAATAATTTATTGTCTTTAAAATAAGGCATCCCAAACTTTCTAAAACAACATCTTGAAGAACCACACTCTTTAGTCTTACTTTTGTCTGCTTGAGTTAAGGCATCCTGAATTGTGTTTTGTCTTTCTTTATTTTTCGACAACAGCTCTAGCAGTTGCTTTTCCAAATCTATGAGGAGTTTATCCTTTTTCACTAACAATTGTTTAAGATACATTAGTCTACCTATTCGGCTTGATGTTGCCTTTTGTGCTGAAGCCTCATTTCTAAAAGACTGTGATTCATTAAGTGATGTTAGCTGTGGCTCTTCTGGATTATGATGTAAATAGTAATTTGTATAATACTCATATGGAAGGTCTGTCAATGCGTTGAGCATATGGACATTTATTTCGTCATCAAGGCTTTTTACATAAGGAACCTGAAAAATGCCAAGAATTATATTTATAGGAAATAAGCACTGTAGATTAAAAGTGTCTCTGACAAAAAGTACAAAATTAAGTGAGCTCAAAGTAATTTATTTTAATTTATACAGTGAGTTCCTTTTTATGCTCCACAATGACATCACTGGTAAACCTCGATGATTACATAGCAAAGTAGTGCAGAATAATCAGCTGAATAAAAAAGTGTTTAAAAGGAGGAGGTCATCAACTTTATTCCCTGTCCTTGAAAAAACGAATTGTACCCATAACTCATTGTAAAAAAAACCATTAGGCCTACTGTAATTTTATTTATATTTCCAATATTAATAAAAGGTTTTAGTTTTCACGATTTAACCCTCTGAAGTTTTAAATAGACCTAGTAACAAGCACTTATTTGGAAAAAATGAAAATGAAAACTTAACAGAGATCAACAGTTATAATAAAACAGTTATTTTGGTATGGAGGGTGGCATTGGTGGCAATGGACACTCGGCCTTGGGTAATTAAGCAGCGCGTCAAAGCCACCCTTGAAACTCACCACCATCTCTAATACAAAACGTTTAATTTGAATTTAAATAACAACAAATATATTTATTGGTTAATGTAGATGGGCCAATATTTTAATTACGGACATTTTAAGTCCCTGAGATGTTACAAGAAGGCAAACATAGTAAAAGATGTAGTCAAGTCAAAATATTTAAATCATATCTTAAAGTAAATGTTTAAGCACGAGTTGGATTTTTAAAAATTCACTCATGTGAAAAAATACCCCCGTCGCAGCAGACCTGCGTACTCAGCGAATTTCCAATGGAAGTTCAGATTATTTACTTTCCCCATAAAACACCATAGGATTGAGTATGTATGTTTGCTGCCATGGGGTGTTGTTCGAAAATCTAAGTTAATTAGTAATTGGTGAATGTGTAATTGTAATGTAGTAATTGGTGAACACAAAATTTTATACAGGTATGGCAATTTTTTATTTTTTCCATAAACCCTATGGGGGTGAGTATGTAGGTTTGCCGCCATATGAGTTTTGAAAGCAAGTATAAGTTAAACCCTATCTAGATCATTATCTACCTACATTACATTATTACATACCTACCAAATTTGATTAAGTTATGTCAATAAATAAGCAAGGTATAGGGTTTTCTTGATTTCCCTTAGGAATAACATGGAAAACATATTTTTGGATTTTCCCCGTAACCTGTTATGCTAAGATAAAAATTCAAAATACCAAATTGTTTGTTTTTTTGAGCTCTTTTAAGTGGTTTTAGTTAAAATTGATTAATTTTGGTAATTGATTAATTGAGGTCCAAAAATGCCAAAAACCCATTTTTGACCCCTTTGAAACCCCATAAAACCCCGTTCCCATAACCCGATCACGCTGGTTCGCGAACTCATGAAAATAGACCTGGTCTTACACCTCCATACCAAATTTCATCAAAATCGGAGGTCGCTGTCAAAAGTTATCAGTACCACGGATACATATATATATAGATAGATATATAGATCTATACATCTATCTATAGAAAAAAAATAAATAAAATAACAATAATAAAGATTCAAAACAAGGGTGCTCTCGTTAAATATGTTTTTATTTTATTTTATAATACTAGCAGCCCTATTAACTGAATGCTATATTGACATAGATCTATATATATATATATATATATATATATATATATATATATATATATATAAACGAACGGTATTTTTGGCCTCTGGGGACCTCAAAACGAAAAAGTAGCATGGTCCCGGGCTTAGGTCTTACCATGGCTACAACCGTAATAGCGTATTCCCTATAGGGAAATTCGCTAAAAATAGTAACTTTAAAAATGTAACGGAGATCCCATGTCCCTGACTATACCTCAGGATGTTTGAGGCTACAATTTTTTTTTAATGGCTGTAAAAATGAAAGTTTTTAGTGGGCAATACAGTCAAGAAATAGTCTAAAACGAACGACCAATGCGTTTTTTAACAGGTATCACATTTCATTGTTAGATATTTTTTAGCCTATTCCCAGGTTTTACAGTAATGGCATTCCCCAACCACATTAGTGCACGTCATTGCTACCACAGAGGCAACTATTTTGTGTTAAAGTGTGATGTCATAACCAAAGAATCGCCAAACATTCCTTCCAACTCACGCTCAGCATAGTCAAAAGAATGCTTGACTCTGCATAGACCTACAGCAAATAAGGCTGACACACTTACAGCTAAAACTCACTGTAAGCCCCTTAGGTTCTACTGATTGAATATCCGTACAGTTGTTTCTGACATTGCTGTGGTACAAATGAAGGCTTAATAAATCACAAGAATTGGAAATAAACATGTAGAAACTATAAGTAATCTTTTTAGGTACATAAAAATAATAAGAACAATAAAAATGCCAAAATACCCTTGTGGAAAATGCGATGTTGGAGTAAGATATCAAGCAATTATGTGTAATGGTACCTGTAGAAAATGGTACCACTTTAAATGTTTAAACTGGACTGATAGATATTTCAAAGCTCTAAAAAAAAGACGAAATAGCAATTTGGAAATGCAACAACTGTAAACTAAATGACAGTCATGCTGAAGTCGAGGGATTACAATCAACCTTACAGAATATAAACATCGAAAACCTAGATCATGACACTTCCATGTCGCTCGCTGCTGAGGTAGGTAAAGCGCTAATGAAAATGAAATCTTAAAACATATGCTACAAAAGACCAAACTTGATAAATCACAATAGTTAAATAAGAACTTGAAGATGACATGAATAAAAATAGAAGACACTTTAAAGACACTCACACAAGTTAATTAAACAATTCAGAAAGACTAATTCAACACTTCAGAAAGACTACCCCATCAACTAAAAGAGAAACATAACACAAACCAAGAACGCATAGATGAACTTAATATACTAGTCGACAAGGAAAGAAGTTAATATGTGAAGAAATTTAACAGCTTACTGTCAACAAACACTGAACTCAAAGAAAAATTATTCCACCTTAAGTGAAAACCTTGATGCAGGAAAACCATTGGTACTCTAGAAAACGAAAACTTTATTTTGTAAAATAAAGTAAAAACATTAGAAGATCACATAAGCTAGGAAAATGAAAAGATACAAAATGTGAAACTCAACTCCAATGAGCTGGTTGTCAAACTATCTGAACAAGAGTAAACAGTACGAAAACACTTGAGAGCCCTTATAGACTTAACAAACAGTGCAACACAACTACAGAAGCAAGTCAAACCTGCCTAAAAAACTGACTCATTATCCGACCACCACCAACTTCAACCACGACCACAGGAGTCAGCCACACCTGTCCACAAAACTGAACAAACATCTGAACACCACCAAGACCGACCAAAACCAAGATGCAACTACAGGAGCCAGCCAAACCTGTCAACAAAAACTAAACCACTATCTGACCACCACTAAGACTGACCAAAACCAAGATACAACTACAGGAGCCAGCCAAACCTGTCTACAAAAACTGAACCACCATCTGACCTCTACCAAGACCAACCAAAACGAAGATACAACCACAGGAGCCAGCCAAACCTGTCTACAAAAACTGAACCACCTTCTGACTCCATCAAGACCAACTTCGACCAAGACACAACCACAGGAGTCAGCCAAACCTGTCTACAAAACTGAACAAACATCTGAACACCACCAAGACCGGCGAAAACCAAGATACAACTCCAGGAGCCAGCCAAACCTGTCAACAAAAACCAAACCACTACCTGACCTCCACCAAGACCGACCAAAACCAAGATACAACTACAGGAGCCAGCCAAACCTGTCTACAAAAACTGAACCACCATCTGACCTCCACCAACAACGACCAAAACCAAGATACAAACACAGGAGCCAGCCAAACCTGTCTACAAAAACTGAACCACCTTCTGACCCCATCAAGACCAACCAAAACCAAGACACAACCACAGGAGCCAGTCAAACTTAATCTCAAAAATGAAAAAAAAGTCTGATCACCGCCAAGACCAACCACAACGAACATACAACCACAGAAGCTAGCTAAACCTGTCTACAAAAATTGAACCAACCTCAGTTGGTAATGACAAGAAGCAGCCCACCATTCACTGCCAAAGCCCAAAATGAAAAAGAGGATATTGAAGAATTTTTAATACTTAACAAAATGAATTTTTAAATTTTTAATACTTATTGAAACAGAATTACTTTTCATTCGAAAACAAACTATACATGCAAAATGATGGTCTGGCAATGGGATCCCCCCTTTCTAGCATCCTTTCTGAGCTATTTTTGAACCATGCTGAGAATCATTATCTGTGGTCTGATTTAAACAAATTTAAAGATAGGATTATTTTTTACTGCCGCTATGTCGATGACACTTTGGTGTTGTACAATGGAAATGTGAGACAAATCAGCCACTTGAGTTCTTATTTAAATACCGTCCACCCAAAACTCAAATTTACACTTGAAACAGAAGTCAGTAAATCAATCAACTTTTTAGATGTCACCATAGCACGAAAAAATAACACCTTAGACTTCAAAATATATAGGAAACCCACCACCACAGACCAAACCATCCACGCATCATCACACCATCCTTACAATCATAAAATTGCCGCCTACAATAGTTTTGTCCACAGATTATTATCAATTCCACTTAGCCCAGAGAACTTTAGTAACGAAGTATTAATTTTAAAACACATTGCAATATCGAACGGGTACGAAAGCTCTTTGATAGATAAACTTATCAGGAAACATAAAAACAAAACAAATAATAACGTTTCAACTGAGGTGAAAAAATATGTCAGCGCTGAATATGGAGTCGCACTCAATAATACACTGAAGAGTGAAATGGCTAAGAACAATGTCACTGTGGCATTCAAAACATCTAACAGGCTATCATTCATGCTCCAAGAAAGAAAGACACAAAAAAGTAACGAAAGTAAAACAGGAGTATACAAATTATCATGCAATGATTGTCCTAGTTTTTATATTGGGCAAACGTCTCGGTCATTTGCGACCCGTTTTAAAGAACATCTGCCGAAAAAACACTCTAAATCTGCATATGCCAATCACCTCGTCGACGCTAAACATAATTACACCGGCCTACAAAAAAAAATGGAAATTTTACACCTCTGTCAGAAAGGAATGTATATGAATACCGTTGAGGAATTTGAAATCTATAAAGCATCCAAAGAAACCCCAAACAACATCCTCAACGAGAAACTTTCATTTGAGTCGAACATTATTTACAACTCTGCCATTCATATTTTAAATACCAATGAGGCTCAAAGAAAAGGACCTGATAAGCGGAGAGAGGGGGAGGGGGTCAATGCCACCGGATCACGTCAGTCATGACTTGCAAACTACCGGCGCCGCACGTGTCCGTATTTTCATCCTTTTTGGCCAATTTAATGTTTAAATGTCCGCGTGTTCGTTTGTGTTTGTGTTTTGTGTATTTTAAATCGTGACGACATCCATATGGAGAGGAACATCAGTTTTAACATGACTTTTGACCTGAAGATGTGCTTTTAAACATGAAACAGCTGTAGTCTCTACAACTACAACATAGGACCATTTGACGGAACAGGTATTTAAACCTTTTTATTAAGTTAACAAAATGGTTTAAAATACCTGTTACTGCCAAGTGATCCTTAGATTAGGTGTAGACGACCTATGGTTTTGAACATCAGGTGTTCATTTTCAAGTCTTCAACATCAAGTTAAAAGCATTATTCCTCTTCAACGTTGAAATTTGAAAAGGTCGTCAAATGGTAAAATTTACACAACACGAACACACAATAAAACATTACATTAATACACTGGCCAGGGCAAAAACTTCTCACCATCCATATAATCAGAAAATAGCAGCCTACGAAAAGTTTCGTACACCAGTTAATTTCTCTCCCCCTAAACCAAGATAACTACAATAAGGAATTAGACATTATTAAATACGAGGGCTATTCAGAAAGTAAGGAACGTTTCCGTCTTACGCGGTTAGGCACGCACGTTTTGCCTATATTAGGGTATGAGAGCACTCGGGGCCTCAGTGGCTATCCAGCCGTGACACTAGGAGCATCGTCGTGCTGCTAGTTTTTTTTTATTTTTAAATTGAAAATGGCCGCTCCCGTAAAAAATGCCGCCAGTTACGAAGATCGATCGGTAACACAATTTTTGTTGGCAAAAACCTTAAAACCGATAAAGATTTATAAAACAGTGTGCGAGGTGTATGGGAACAATGTCTTGAATGAAAGTTTTGTGCGTAAGTTATGTATTCAGTTTACAAATGACAGAAAGAGTATTTGATGAGCAGTAGAGTGGACGACCAAGCATTG
Organism: Neoaliturus tenellus; assembly: GCA_030545055.2. Classification (NCBI taxonomy): domain Eukaryota; kingdom Metazoa; phylum Arthropoda; class Insecta; order Hemiptera; family Cicadellidae; genus Neoaliturus; species Neoaliturus tenellus. The sequence continues at coordinate 23,898,387 of CM061535.1, forward strand.
TGACTGGCGAACTGGTCACTAAAGTTGACGAGAAGATCCGTGAAACCCGCTGCTCCTCCATAACAGAGCTTTCGTTATCTTTCCCTCAAGTTTCACAGACTTTGCTGTGTTGAAATTGAAAGAATAAAAATCGATAAATCTCTATCGGTTTTAAGGTTTTTACCAACAAAAACCGTATCGCACTTCGCAACCGGCGGCATTTTTTAAGGGAGCGGCCATTTTGAATTTAAAAATAAAGAAAACTAACAGCCCGACGATGCTTCTAGTGTCACGGCTGGATAGCCACTGAGGCCCCGAGTGCTCTCATACCCTAATATAGGCGATACGTGCGTGCCTAACCGCGTAAGACGGAAACGTTCCTTACTTTCTGAATAGCCCTCGTACATTGCCATCTCTAATGGTTACAAAGGCTCAATGATAGACCGTTTGATAACTAAACACAAAAATAAAATTGTGAATAACAACCAGGATATTGATAAAACTAGGATAGTTTATTGAACAAAAAAGAAGATTTCACAGATAAAATCACTTTCCAAATATACAACAGGTTGGGTAATTGCAATGAACCAAATGTCATTCAGTCAGCTGATAACTAAGGCAGTGACGTATCATGAACCTTGAGACCCTTCCACAATCAGTAGGCCTACGGTGACCGGCTGGTGAACTTGACATGTCTGTGATTTACCTAGTACGCTGATATCGGTATTTTAATTATATGTTTGTGAGTTTTAAATGTAGTGTTTGTGACTTTTTGTGTTTTTTATTTATTGAAGAATTTGACAAACATCCAAGTATGGGCTTCATTTTAATGATTTGAATATTAGTTGCCGCTGAAGATGGGTGGTAATTTCAATTGAAATATGTTCGGCATGATAATAATCTACCAACAATTTGATACCTACAGGCTACTACGTAAGTAGATTTTATAATTATAATAAGGTATCAAGGCTGTAAAATCAATTAGCTTTAAATAACACTTTGAAAACTGAAATGGCCAAAAATAATGTAGTTGTGTCGTTCAAAACGTCAAATAAACTTTCATCTATACTAAAACGAAGTCAACAGACAACACAAGATAAGACCGATAAAACCGGTGTGTATAAATTAAGTGTGACGACTGCCCAAGTTTTTATGTCGGCAAAAAAAAAAAAAAAAAAAAATTTTATGTCGGCCAAGGTACAGACGTGCTCAACGGTTCGGCCGGGGTCTCCTTATCCACGAATAACAACATAACAACAACATGTCGGCCAAACAGCCCGGTCATTCAACCAGCAATTCAAAGAACACATTCCAAAGAAATCCACAAAGTCCGCTTATGCCAATCATCTCATAGAATTTAATCATAACTACACCGACATAAATACAAATCTAGAGATCCTACATTTTTGCCAAAGGTCATTTTATGAACACTACAGAAGAATTTGAAATATATCGGGCATCTAAGAAAAATCCCCAAAATGTATTAAATTATTAAAACTATCTTTTGAGTCTAATATTATATACAACGCTGCAATGGGAATAATAGGTGATTATGACAAAGACAGAGAAGGACCAGACATGGAGATAAGAGGGAGGAGGGGTACATGACGTCAACACGCAGACACGGCACTAAATCAACTTGCCCAGTCATGAGTCACCACCCGCCGCCGGTATTTCATTTCACGTATTTTTCGCCTTTTTTTCCTGGCCAGTGTATTAATGTAATGTTTTCGTGTGTGTTTGTGTTGTGTAAATTTTACCATTTGACGACCTCTTCAAATTTCAACGTTGAAGAGGAATAATGCTTTTAACTTGATGTTGAAGACTTGAAAATGAACACCTGATGTTCGAAACCATAGGTCCTCTACACCTGATCTAAGGATCACTTGGCAGTAACAGGTGTTTTAAACCATTTTGTTAAATATTAAGTGATCCAGAGGCTATACCATCATGAAATTTTTAATAAGTATTTTGATTTTTATTATGACATACATAAACAAGGGCTATTATTTAAAGAAGAAAGAAGAAACCCTTCCTAACAATTAAAACCCAAAACAGACCATTTTTTACTGTTGCGCCCAAGAGCAGAAGAAAAGACATAGAAAAACGGTCCTTTTTCTCGGAACAACCTAAAATAACATCAGAGCTACATATTCTTCACCAGAACATTGATGTATTAACAAACAAACAGATTGACAGACTGATACAACTGCTGCAAGAATTACAGCCCCGAGTTACTTGTTTGAACAGAACATGGGAAAATTGAGGAATGTATTTTAAACACTCGAATACCTAAATACACATTAAGAGCTTACTATGGCCAAGTGAAACATAATAAAGGAGGCATTGCTACCTTTGTTGGGGAAGAACTGAAAGAAAGCACCAGTGAAACTGGAAGAAAAAAAGTAAAGAACTGGTGTGCGAGATTGCTGTTATTAGAGTGACATTAAAAAAAGAGCAACTTTACATCATGGGCATTTACAGACTACCGCCAGTGGATCAACTGTATCAGGCCCTCACCATACTCTCAACAGGAATTCAAAATACCAAAGCAGAAAAACATTCTACAATTATTGTAGGAGACATAAATGTGGATAGTCTCAAACATTACACCAAGACAACAAAGTTAAATGACACTCTTGCCAGCCACAACATCTCAAGGCTCCCACCCCCCCCCCCCCCTTACTAGGATAACCCCCCACTTCCCAGACATCCATCGATATTGTATGCTTTAACATTGAAAAAGAACATTTGTTTACAATAGTGATGAGTACTGTAATACCTGATTACACAGCACAACTAAGCACAATAAAAGTCAGTCAACCCTCCAAATCTAACCAAAATTCCATTGGCAGAATATTAAACCATGAAAACCTCAACAATCTCAAGGAAATCTTTAAAAACAAGAACTGGGATAAGGTTACAAGTGCCCGATATACAGACCAGGCCTATGATCTTTCTGTATACTATCAAAGCAGCAATGGATATATGTGTCCCATACAGGAAATTAGATCAGAGAAACAGAAACCTAAAAACTTTGCTAATAAAAGAGCCTTGGACCTGAAATCCGAATTTAGAAAGCTTAATATGAGCATTGTTAACACATCTTGAAACATACAACATGACTGGTGATGAAAAAGATAAAAGCGTCATGGTAAAAGTGAAAAAAGGGTATGACCTGCGGCTTAAAATGCTGAGACACAAAGATTCAGCAGATTACACAGAGCTGACAATAAATCCACAGCAGTCTGGCGAATCATAAACAATGAGAAAGGCAACAAAACATCAGTAAATTCACTTCCAGCATTCACAATAGATGGAAACACAGTCAATGATCCAGATCAAATCACCAACTTTTTCAACAAGTTTTTTACAAACATAGCGCAACACTGTAAGTTAAAACCTCCAAGGGACTGAAAAACCACAAGCTTTGCCCCCCACAACCAGTGACCTCTGTTACCTATTCCTTACTGATGCAAATGAAATCAGGAACATAATAAACAGCTTGAAATCTAAAACATCAGCAGGTGTGGATGAAATAATTACGGCCAATAAGCGATGACGTAATTTATGGACGTCATCATGTAAACACTTGGTGTATACCAGATGAGTTTCAAATTTGGTAGTCAAGTTGTTTAACTGGAAACCATTTTTAGCGAATTTCCCTATAGGGAATACGCTATTACGGTAGTAGCCATGGTAAGACCTAAGCCCGGGACCATGTTACTTTTTCATTTTGAGGTCCCCAGAGGCCAAAAATACCGTTCGTTCATTTTCATATATATATATATATATATATATATATATATATATATATATATATATATATATATATATACATATATATAATGTAGATCTATATATCTATCTATATATATATACATATGTATCCGTGGTACTGATAACTTTTGAAGGGGACCTCCGATTTTGATGAAATTTGGTATGAAGGTGTAGACCAGATCTATTTTCATGAGTTCGCGAACCAACATGATCGGGTTATGGGAACGGGGTTTTATGGGGTTTCAAATGAGTCAAAAATGGGTTTTTGGCATTTTTTTACATTAATTTTTAAAATTCAACAATGTTAACTTAACCCATTTAAAAGAGCTTAAAAAAAAACAAACAATTTAGTATTTTGAATTTTTAACCTGGCTTAACAGGTTACGGAGAAAAGCTAAAAAATAGGTTTCCAATGTTAATCTTATGAGAAATCAACAATACCCTGTATCTCACTTATTTTTTTGAATAACTTGATAAAATTTGGTATGTACATTCACTAGGTAGGGTTTAACTGATATTTGCTAACAACATCCATATGGCGGCAAACCTACATACTCCAGTGGCGGCTCGCCCATAAGGACTCCTGGACGCCGCCCCCCCAAAGAATTTATTAAAATATCAAATTAAATAAATTAACAAAAATATTATTATAAGAATATTTAACAGAATGACAATTGTATAGGTCATAAGTTGAAGATAGAAACAGATCGTACCGAAATAAATGAAAATCGACGACGATTGTGGCTCTAATTCTGTAGCGGCCGGCTCGGGCCGGAGTGACGGCCGCCGGACGCCGGACGCCGGCCACGGCGTCCTAGCGCTCTTGTAAAATCAAATGGAGACGCGCATATGCGCACCTCACTCACACAGGCACACACAACGGCTGCTTAATGCAACGCTCTGCCCGGCGCCCTAGGCTGCGCGCGCCACTGCTCCAGCCACTGCTACCAACCGAGCAGTGCCAAAAATGTGACTGTAAGTTCCCTCGCGTTTCAGTCGTCCGTCTGGGTTCTTTTGAGCGTAATGTTGTACGTGTTGGTGTATGTTGTGTTGAAATAGTGAATTATATAGATTTGTGAGGAAAAGTAAATGGATGATAGTGAAATGGGTGACGTTGGAGATGAGCAACATTTACACCAGGTAAATCGTATAGTAGGTAATAGAATGGGGAAAAAAACATTGAATATTAGAATTATTTTGAAGAACCCGGGGATTCCAAGGCAAAATAGTTTTAATCAAATGCAAAATTGAACAAAGAGAAAAAATAGTTTTAATCAAAAGTGTTTTAGAAATTTATACAATTAGGCCAATTGGCACTTTGGCTGTAAAATATTACAAACTCGTTTTCTGTAACACTTGCTTGATTATAGAGATTCAGGATCTTGACTTAACTGCTGGTGGTATTTCAGAGATTAAACATTTGAACTAAAAAGTTAAGAAATATAAAACGAGTGACAAATGCTTGTATAGAATTTGATTAAGTATTTGGAAGGATTGACATTAGATTTGCGACATTAAATAAAACTATAGGCATACAAAATGTCTTGAGAAATGCAGATTTTTCATTTTTATTTATTTATTTATTTTTGGTCTGGATTTCGTTTAGCAAAATCATTGACTATGTTATTCATAGTCAATCGCAAAATAATCCCAAAATGTGATGTGTCCTTTAAAGTCAATAAAACAATTGATTGTGTTAAGGCTTTCAGGTACGATAAAGAATTTAAATCTGAAGTACAAAAAATAAGAAACTCCTCTAAACTGGATTAGTCCAGTGTGTGAGACGTAAACATGGTTTGAAGACCGGAAATATATTGTCGCAAAGGAATGTGACATCTTAACTTCCAGGGTACGTAGCGGACCGCTTTCAATTCTTAGAACACACCTGTCCGAAGCAAAACTATTTCAGTCTGATTTGTTTCCTCAATTAAAAAACAAATGTCACAAAAAAAAAAGTAGGCCCATGCATTTAAACGTATTCATATCAATGAATAAAACTGACAGAAAACCAATGCTTGTTTTAGGTCTAATTGACCAAAAATGTCATCTCTGTTGTACATAACTGATAACTGCAGGGTGATAACTTTTCGTCAGCAATTGTGATATTAAGATTTTTAGGCTATATTGCAATTTAATTCACCTTTGTGATCTAATTATACCTGTTTGATGGAGTAAATATTATTTATGACACAAGAGATAACCGTTTTTCCTGAAGAAGAGACATTACTTATCTTCACTTTTGTAAATATAAATAAAATAATGATAAGAGTCCCTCCACCGTCCCTAACCACCGGCCGCCACTGACATACTCACCCCCATGGGGTTTATGGGAAAAATTTAAAAGTGTCGAATATTGATACAACATGATATTTACCTTATCCAACTATTAAATTTTCTAACAAAACAAATATTTTCTAACAACATCCAATGGCAGCAAACCTACATAATCATTCCTATGGTGTTTATGGGGAAAATACAAAATCTCCAAGATCCTTTGGAAATTCGCTGAGTACGCAGGTCTGCTGCGACGGGTGTATTTTTTTTCATTTCAGTACATTTTTTTTGTAAAAAGGTTTCTTTGGATGGTAATGTTATATTTTGTTTATACAGATTTTTTATTTCATAACTTTTTAATAAAAATCCAAAGTGATCTTATAAAAAAATAAAAGATGAAAAATTTATAGCAAAATTACAGCTTTTCGCAATAAAGTTTATTAATAAAGACTGTAAAATGAAAGTAGTTTGGAAAAATAAATAATTAGGAGAAAGGAATAACAGTAAAAATGATAGTCTACAAAATTGAAGAAAAAAATTATAAATGAAGAACCAAAAAAAGGGGGGGAGGGTAAGCCGAAAAGGGGATCCCATTTACCATATTTTGTTGCTTCCGATAAAAGCTGACTGTATGAAGAAGTGGCTGATTTGAAGATACACAGTGTTCTTTTCCGCTTGAAGAAAACTCTCCAAAACTCCTAGATTCATCCCTCATGTTTTGCTAAAAATAAATGGTTAATACACTAATTTCTCCAAGACACTCTGAACTCATGTATGAATTTGACAGATAAAATTTTACCTTATAAAGATTGCCATAAGATGCAGTTTTTCAAAGTTTATCGATTAGTGATGCAACGATATGAATTACCTTTATATTTACCTTGCACTTAAACTTGAACTTTGAATAAAACGATAATATTTACTTAAGTTATTTGAATAGAACATAAGCAGCAATAATAATACCCCCCGTCGCAGCAGACCTGCGTACTCAGCGAATTTCCAAATTAGTAATATTTGACCAGCTAAACTTGTAAACAAAATTTCATCACGTGCTCATAAATAGGGAAATAAATGTCTATTCTCCTTAAGATATAGGGAAAGAGTATGCAGGTATGCTGCCATGGGGATACTAAAAGTAGGTTTTTAGCATAGAAAAAATTTATTTCGACCATATAAAGCCATATAGTAAGTTTCATCAATATCTGTTCATAAATAAAAGAGTTTGCCTATTCTCCATATGATTAACATGGGAAAAGAGTATGCAGGTTTGCTGCCATGATAAGTACAAAAACCAAGATTTTTTACCTTAAATGGATGAATCTCAACCAAATGAAGCTAAATACTAAATTTCATCCAAAAATATTGGTTAATAAGTGAAATATTAACACATCCTTATTCTCCATAAGATTAACATTGGAGCCCCAAAAGACAATGTACTGTCTTTAGACTTTGTAATATCTCGGTAACCAATGGAGATAGAGCAAAGCTTTAAAATACTAAATTGTGTGTTTTTTTGAGCTAAATCCAATGGTCAAAATAAAAATTTTAAATTTTTAAAATTTACATATGAAAAATGCAAAAAACCCATTTTTGGGGTACAAAACCCCCAAAAACTACCCCTTCCGGTAGGTCGATATGTCTGGTTTACGAACTCATCCGAATAAATGTAGGATTACACATCTCTACCAAATTTGGTGTTGATCGGACCATTTTTACGAGAGTTATCGTGTCTAGGGACACATACATACATACATACATACATATATATATATATATATATATATATATATATATATATATATATATATATATATATATATATATATATATATATATATAAAAATTTTAATGACTATTATTTTTGGTCTCTGGGCACCTCAAAACGAAAAAGTAACATGGTTCCGGGCTTAGGTCTTTCCATGAGACCTACGGTAATAGCTTATTCCCTATGGGAAATTCGCTAAAAACTGATAAAGTCAAAGTCAAAATAAACTTTGCTATAGATTTAAAAATAAATAAATAAACTCCATGAAAGTCAGATCTCACTAGTTCAAATGGAATGTAAAAAATGCATGCTTTCCTCGTTACAGAAATAATTAATAGTCTATTGAAAAAATGGATAACTTACAGAATACAATGATCGTTTTGGAGGTGAAGATTCATCTGAACGTATGTCCAAAGCTTCTTCCAATAAATCGTCAATCTCATTGACTTCACCTATTGAACTCTCACTGGCTGACCAGTCTCGCTATAACAGAATTAAAAAAATTAGGTAATAGTAAAAATCAATTTCAGTGTTAGCACAAAGATTATTTTTCAACATACTGCACGCAGAACAACTATTTTCTGGCCTGCAATTAATATTAGGTCTTGTAACATGTCCACAAGGTTGGCTTTTTCTGTAGCCTTTTAAAAGTGCACAAAAATAAACATCTGTTTATTTTTTCCGTGTTTTTTACCTCAAAGGTTTTTTCTTGCAAAAATTATATTAACACCTATAACGGAACATCGGTCAAATTGACCAATGCGTAATTTTGACCTAATTTTGATGTAATTTTTACCGATGCGTAATAGTGGCTAAACTACTTGATCTAAAGAGCTGCCACTCCTATTACCTTCCTCCCCACATTACTCTGCCCTTCAAAGGTCATATTCACTCAGTTTGCCCAAAGGCCTTGTATGGACCAGACGTTTTGTATGAATATGATTGGTCACATTTATCGCGTCTTTCGCTTACCAGGTGCCAATCGTCGACCAAATATACTGTGTGTTTCGCTTACAGGTTGCAGTGAAATATAAAAAATGGCTAGAAGTGGTAGAAGAAGCGGTGTAAGGCCTGGTGACCCAGATTTTAGTGACCAGATACAAAGATTGATGGCAGACGACAGTGAAGATAATAGTGACTTCAATGAGTGTGATGATTCGGAGGCCGATTCGGACTATGTTTTCAAATGTTTTAATTCTGTCATCCAATTATTAAGTAAATAAATATGATTTTGTTATAGAATTTTGTAAAATATCGTTATAACTCCTGTGTGTGCATGTCATATCAATAGATAATAACAATAATAAACGCACAAAATGATTATAAAATTCAGAAACAGTCAAATTGACTGCATGTTTCTCTTAGTGTTTTCAAAACCATGTTTTGTTATAGGTGCTGATAAAAAATAAAAATATAAGGCCAATGTAAAAAAATTACTTGTAGACTACATTTTAAATGCAAAATTTTGACATTTCATTAATTCCTCTCACATATCAGCAGTTTTTAAGGAATATTTCAATTAAGATTGAAGTAAACTACTAAAATAATGAAATTTTAATTTATTTATTTATTTATTTTTAAATTAGTAGTTACCAGTACTTTTATATTTTTGCAGTATGATGAAAAACCTTGTTTATTACTCGGACTGCTAGTGTTTTTTCTGTGCTTAGTCAAAATTTCCAAGCTCGGCTTCCCTCACGCATTAACCCATAGAAAAAAGCAATTTTCCGTCTTAGTGATTCCAGCTCAATTGTAAAAATCAGCTGTGACTGTCTTGCCTTTTTCTGTAGGGAAGAGTCATACAATGAAGATCTTGTGAAGAAATTTTTTATGTAATATTCAAGGTACAACGGAACATCTTTTATAAAACAAAGCCTACATTTTCAAATTCATTTAAGGTTTACAAGTTTTTTTTACTTGTATAATAAATTTAAGATTAACTTATTCACCTTTAAGCTGGACTTTGAACGTTTGGTATATTCTTGTTCTGGTCTGCTTTCATCTGTTTCTTTAGAACTAGTGCTGAATGATAACCTGAAAATTAATATGAAATAAATTAGAGTTGGAGGCAATAATCCAAGCTATTGGGGAAATAAGAAACTTGTATTAAATTGAAAGGGAAGTGTTAAATAAGACTTAACTTATCAAGTAAATTTTGACAAAGTCAATTATTATAACAATACAAAAGTAATATTTTACAATTTTGTTTCTGAGTTTTCTTTTTGCAATTTTTAACCAAGTAAATTTTATCAGCTCTGAAACAACTCAAAGCTCGATTTTTAAATGACAAAATGAAACTGAATGAAACTTCACCTCAGTTGACGGCAGCTAAGCAAGTTACCTGTTTTCATGTTCACTCTGTACTTCACTGTCTACATCCTCATCATCCTCTCTGGGGTATTGACATCCAGGTTCACTGGGGGAATATGTCACCTTCTTTGCTTCCCTTGAGACTGGAGACACTAAACATAGACCAAGGATACTTGATTTAATTATTTATTGAGACCAAAAGTGAGTAACTTAAGTGTGAGAGTTACAAAATTAAAATAAAAAGCTTACACTATAATAATAATAAAAAATAAAATGGAGATATTTTAGGAAAATTTGAATAAATGAAATCATCATTGCGACACTAAATTTACTTTTAAAAATGTGAAGAGATATATTGTCATTAATATTTTACAATGATATGATATGATATTATGAAGTGAAATGGGTGTAATCATATTTCTTGGAAAAACCAAGAAAAATATTTGCCAGCAGCATAAGGTTAACATACATGGATTAGAATTAAAACAACTTGGATTTATTTTTTAGATAGCATTCAGTGGTTTAAAGTTGAGAATAAAATTTATTTATTCATAATGATCAGCTTAACATTTCCAATCATGGCTACCGATGTGGTTGGCAAATTCACTGATTCTATTAACTTTTACTCATTACTTGTAAAAAGATTCTAATAAAGACATAAAACCGGGGATTCTATACAACATTATTAAACTCCAGTTCTTATTATCAAAGGTTTTAATTTTCTTTATAAATCAAAAGAATGATTTGTGAACCATTTTGTGTAGTAATTTTTAAGTGATTTGCTAGGGCATTTTCGGTGTCTTGCCTAGCATTCTTAATCAATTGCCACTAACCAGGGCCGTATTTACGAATTTGCCGCCCATGGGCCCAAAACATTTCCGCCCCCCCCCCCCCCCCCCCACATCCACGAAACAATGTGTTGAATCCAAAACAATATTCGTTGTCCAATATGCCCCAAATTAGACAGCACTGAAATTGAATTAGCCATCTTCACCAAAATTATACAAAACCTTCAAGAACGGTAATACGAGTGTTGCCTGAAGTGGACGGAAGTCATATTGAACATGTTATTTAAGTTTAAACATTGGTGTTTACTTTTACGTTTATATGTTGGTGAAACTATAAGTATATAAAATCTTACAATTTGAATACTGTGCTGTTTATTTTGGTGCATGGGCTACTGTAGAACCATATCCTCACAAAATAACATAATTTTTTCATAAGCTATTGGGCCTAACCTCACTGTCTGGGTCTAGGTCGAATGTAAATAAGGCTGCATGTTATTTGGGATGAACAGAGAATAATGGTCCAGGTAAATCTGAATAAAGTAGTATAATGAAAGAAAAGAAAAACAAACGATTATTCAAAGATAAATTTTTGGACTTGATTGCTACCGAAAGTTAAAAACCGTATCCTTCCATGATAAAGTTTTTCCTCTTTTGTACATTTGTCTACTGCCAATAAAGAAAATAATATTTCTGTATAAATAACAAAACTACGTAAGAACTTGGATTAATTTATATTGCGGCTAAACAACAGCTAATCTTCAAAACCCAGTAAATTGGTTCACAAGCAGACGACAAAATGAAATGACCAAAATGAGCTACAAAGAAAAAAAAACATACAATCCCAGAGTGCCTTTGGACGCGGCAATTGTATAGTCGATATTAAAATGTGAGACGAAAATGTATACAACACAATTTTCGTAATATATTAAGCTACGTTATTGCTTTATAAACAGACCTACAAGTGAAGTGGAAAAAATATTGTGCCATGACCATCGACCCTTTGTTTTGAAATAGAGTCAGAAAATCCAAAGTGAAAATCATCAGATAACTTATTGCTGGGGTTTAAAGATCAAACATCTCGAATCACAAGCTCCGGATAAACTATTATATCTATACATTAAATGGAATAAAATGGGAAATTAAGCCCGGAGCCCAGGACCACCGGAATTCTGATTTTTGCCATAGTGGATACGCTGAAGAGGCAAGACGATCAGCCTATTGATGTCAAAAAATTAGCTTTGGAGTCGCGGCTCGCGCCCTCGCGGTTGCCCGTACATGTAGTGATGCTAACACGAATCTGATCAATTATCTATTGTTTAAAAAGCTCATTCAACTTTTTCAAGTTTTACTCAGTTTATAAACCTTAGTGAAACCAAATAATCTGCATGGACATCTCTTGATATTTTAGAATAATTTAATCTCATCCCAAAAAAATCTGCCGCCCCTTAAAATTTGCCGCCCTGGGCCCAGGCCCATGCCTAAATCCGGCCCTGCCACTAACACTAAAACAAAACCAGAATACAATGTAACCAGAAATGCAGTTGGGTGAAGCATAATGTTTAATGGGCTTTGAAAAGTTTTGCAGAAGGACCGTAATTTACTCTCATGATGCATTTAACTAACCTGTAGTGGATTCAAAATAATGTTCAATCAAACTGCGGATTTATATACTCTCCAAATTTTTCGTTCCTACCGCTCACAATAATTCAACCAATCAGAATCACAGAACATTATGATAGTTGTTTAATTACTCATGTCACTTTATGCAATGATAGGCCTATGCTTTTTCTTAAACAAGTATGATTATTTTGACATTTAAGGTGTAAAAAGAAGCAATTACAACAGCAATTAGGAGAAGTGGCATGCTAGTCTGAAATTTAAAGGTCAAATTATGGTAATAGCTGACTGAAAAAAATTAAGGAGTTCAAAATGGTAGTTCCGTCTTGTGAAATAAAATTTTGTCCCTCAACCGCATATTAATTTTTTTATGGGGTATAACTGTGGTATCGTGTAAAGACAACAACCTCATAATTAAAAATAAATCTTAAATGTTAACTGATCTTCTCTATAAGTAGGTTTTTGGTAACCAACATCAAGAAGTTCTTCTTCTGTCTCTCCGCTATAATGGTCATAACCACTATGCTCGGTCCTGTGGTATTCAAATGGCTCTGGTGGGGAAGGTAGAGGAGGGGATGGAGGGGGTGCTGAAGGCTGAAAACAAATATATTGTTACGAAAGTAAAATACATCATAGCAAATTAAAAATGTAAAATATAGATTGTACTTCATATTAAACATATGTCCTAAAATGCTTCGTTAGGCCGCTAGCCGCCATTTTGTTTTTTTAACATAGTAATTTTTATTTACGTGACGCCAAATATTATGACACCAATGTCCATTTTCAGGAAAATAATTATTTTGGTCCGATCTGTATTTTCAAAATGGCGGCCATTTTAATTTTTTGAACTCAAATATCTCAAAATCGGTAAATGTTATCAAACTACTATTAATAACAAAAAAATATGAAAAATTAATTTATGTAACCAATGGTACCAAGTTTGTAAGGATCTGACAACAAATAACGGAGTTATTAAGATTTATCTTCTAAAATAACCTAAATTTGAACGCATTTTAATAGAAAATCGATGATTTTTTTCATCAAATTGGCAATCACTCCAATGTTCAAAGAGTATTTATAAATATAAGTAATGTTCTAAGAGTCTATGAAATAATTTTGTACTACTATATCAACACTATTATTTTGAAAAAAGTAATAAATCAAAGAAAAACTCATCAATAATGTTACTTCTTACTTCAAAAACAGGTGAAAATTATTGGCTGTAGTTTTTAATTTCATTTCCATAGTAAAAAAATTCAAGAATTTAAGTAGGCAAAATTTAAACAGCACAAAAAAGTTTCAAAAAATATTGTTCAGTTTGTTTATTGTAATCAAAGTAAAGAGGAAATTTCATGATTATTAAAACAATGAATCAAGTAACTTATTAACTGTTTTATCCAATCCAATCTGTTTTTAGCGAATTTCCCTATAGGGAATACGCTATTACGGTAGTAGTCACGGTAAGACCTAAGCCCGGGACCATGATACTTTTTCGTTTTGAGGTCCCTAGAAGCCAAAAACACCGTTCGTTCAAATTGATATATATGTATATATATATATATATATATCTATATATATATCTATATATATATATATATATCTATGTGTCCGTTAACACGATAACTTTTGAACGGAACCTCCGATTTTGATGAAATTTGGTACAGGGATGTAAGCCAGCGTCTACTAGGTTGAGTTCGCGAACCAGAATGATCGGACCATGGGAATAGGGTTTTATGGGGTTTCAAAAGGGTTAAAAATGGGTTTTTGGCTTTTTTTACTTTTATTTAGAAAATTCAACAATTTTAACTTAAACCATTTAAAAGAGCTTAAAAAAACAAACAATCTAGTATTTTGAATGTTTTACCCAGCTTAAATGGTTATGGAGAAAATCCAAAAAGTATGTTTTTCATGTTATTCTTATGGGAAATCAACAAAACCTTCTAACTTGCTTATTTATTGACATATCTTGATAAAATTTGGTATGTACATTCATTAGGAAGCGTTTAACTTATATTTGCTTAGAAAACCCATTTGGCGGCAAACCTACGTACTCACCCCTATAGGGTTTATGGGGAAAATAAAAAGAACACCATAGCCTTATAAAATTTGGTATGTACAATCACTAGGTAGGGTTTAACTTATATTTACCAACAAAACCCATATGGCGGCAAACCTACATACTCTCATCCCCATGGATTTTATGGGGAAATAGAAAATATACCAAAATTCCATTAGAAATTCGCTGAGTACGCAGGTCTGCTGCGACGGGGGTATTTATACATCCTTACACTCTTGAAAAAGTCGTGGCAGATAAAAAAACTACTAGACAAGTTTTAGGTGGACTATCTTTGACAAACTTCTTTTGTTCATGTATGATCATGTGTTTATAATTTTCAAATTTAGAGGTTCAATCAAAACTAATGAACTGTCAATGTACATATGTTTATGGTTTGATATTACATGATTGAGAAGACAGATATGATTATTTTACAAATAAAAGAAGTTAAGTATCAAAGGTCACTTCTAGTAAAAAAAATAAAAAAACAACTGTATATTATCATTACCGAATATCTATTGTTGGTTACTTACTTGAGGACATGATACCAGATCCTCTGGGTTTTTTCATTTTCATCATCGAAAAACTTGAGAAAGGCAACTGCTCCAACTGTAAACAAGATAGGCCCATGAAAAATGGGGAATGAAACAAACAAAAATGGCCCAAAAAATTATCAGAGCACAACATTAGAAACTCAGATGCTTGTCAAATTTCAAGTTTCCATCAATGTACTAATTTGAAACTCTGATTATACAGAAAAATATTCTTTTTTACTCATTATTTCAGAATTAACTTATCACTTAACATTTGTTAAGTAATATATTTTTTATCTTAAAGCACCATTTTAATTTTATAAAGTAAAATTACTTAGACTGACCCAACAAACAAATACATCCCTTTAAATTCGTAGTAAAAGAACCAGTGTCAAAGAGCTAATAATACCAAGCTTCCCTACTTGTCTAAAAAGTTCTTTCAATTCCTGCCACCTAAACTCATAAGCGAATTTGGACACGTTCTTCCTGTGTTGCCAACATTTGTTATTCAAGAATCAATCAAGAATCAAGAACTTTATTGTCACAAAAAATACTTTTTCACAATCCAGCAAATATGGGAAAATAGGTGACATTGTCAATTGATAAAAATTACATAAAAAACTAAGCTTAAAATACATATCAGTTTATTCTACGTGGATGACATCATTTAAATATTCTTGAACACTATAATAGGCTCTATCAACAAGAAGTTTTTCAACTCTTCTCTTAAAAATACTAAATTTATCAATACTTTTAAAATCAGAAGGCAGCATATTATACAATTTTTTTCCAATGTACTGATGTACTATTACAACTGCTGTTGAAATACACCGGCCAAACAACAGAACAGACGCAACGCGACTATATACTGGGTGTCCATAAAGTCTTGCCCTGATAAAGAAACTGAATAGTATAAAAACAATTGGTGGTAAGATAAAGTTTTATTTTAAGTTTTAACAAGTCACTTCTAAAGTTTTTTACAGCTATGCACAAACTCAATACACTTCAATGTGTGCACGTTAGGTAGCATGTAAATGTTCTAGGCAACTTTTTAGTTAGTTTTTATATTAACAAGCACTCTTTGTTTCAGATAACATTTCCTGAGTAACGGACATCCCTGTACTTATTATTTTGTCTTTAAGAGTTTCTAAATTAGGAAATGAGGAAGAATAAACCAATCGTCGGCAAATCAGAAGACGTGAAGAAATCCAGAGAGGTCAAGCTTTGTTAACTAGGTGGCAATTTAGTCGGGCCACCACGATTTGTTTTTGTAGTGCATTATAAGTAAACTGCATTGTTGTCAATCAGCTAAGTTTAGGTGTTGACAAATTAATGAGAAAAAAACTAGATTAAATTTCCTTGAAAACTAGAAATGTATGGTGGCTGTGGATATAACGTTATCCGCACAGCAAAGCTATGAAATCAGGGCAAGACTTTATGGGCACCCGGTATTACTATAGACCTACAATTAGTCGCAAGATGTTTTGTCGTGTCTTGTTACGTCACGTCTGTTTTGCTGTGCGGTCGGCCTATTTTTACAGCAGTTAAAATAACAAATGCTGGCAAAACAGGAAGAACAGATTTTTATTTATAAATATGTTTCAAGGTAATTGGGCCTAGATCAACTGCAATTTCGGTTAAATTTTGATCAGTGGACCTAGTCTTTACAACTACATCAGCAAATACAGAATAAATATGAATATCTAAATACAGGGGTTGTACTGAAATCTATTTTAGAATTCCAGTATATTTCCAGTATTTACAGTGTATTTCAAAAAATTTCTGTAATACTTACAAACTATTCATCCAAACAATAATAACATTTTACTCTTTCAAACAAATTTAACATGGGTTTTCGTACAAAGAGAAAACACTTAGAGGCTGTTTGAGAGCTCGCGCCTGGGTAGTCTGGGAATATCTCTAAGCGCTGGTTAACGTAGTCAGTAGTTAAAAATTGGGTTTGAGAGCTCGCGCGTAACTTCTTCCACTCGAGTTTATTCTAGTTTGCGCGCAACTATAGCTGACAGTTGAAGGACAGGGAATCTGTGTCGGGAGGTCAGCAACAACCAGCCGGGACCCCGGCACCCGGCTCTCTCCAAGGCCGTCTCGATCTTGAGGCACCCCAAACCATGGAATTGGCTATACGGTGAGGGGGAGGGGTGTGGTTTACAATAATGTATGAAAAACTATGTTGTTACTTGAAGGTTACAAAATAATAATTTATTGTTTTATTTGGTACCTGAATCTGTGTTGGAGGAAACCAAAAATTCTCTCAACAGCTTTTGATCTAGTTCTTAGGAAAGCTCTTTGGTATTGCAGCTGTGCCGGTGTTAGCCTAAGGCAGGGAGCACACTACTTTGGAATCTGCCCGGATCGGCCGGAATTGGCGTTTACCCACGCACTAAATCGGAGTCTCCAGATCGGAATCGGATCGTAGTGCGAACATGTCCCTGTAATGTATTAAGTTGGAAATACGATGTTTTACAATAATTCATATTTCACATGTTGGCAGTACCAAAAATCAGGCCATGTCTACCGATCTTTCGATCGTACGATATTCAAATAAACGAATCTGATTGGCGGAGCGAATTCCAAACATCTCCTCATACAAACCACCAGTTAGTCCAGCTCCAGATTCCAAACCGTACGTCCGCGCTCCGCCGGTCGGTGTTTTACTCGCACAAAATGTAGTTCTTATTTAGTACCCCGTTCCCGGTAAAAGAATACGCGTGATCCACTCGGACACTTAACATTTTTGGCGACGATAAAATCGCAAATATTTTAGTTTTCAATCCGGGAAACTTGAGTGAATTTCAGTGCCGAAAATTACCCGTGAAAAGTGTTTTCTTCAAGTTCTTCAGTTCAAGTTCTTCAATCTTCAATGATCAGTTATTGGTAAAGTAAGGTTTACCAAAACAGTATTTATTGTATGGATAACGTTCATCCATTATTTTTGAACCAACTTTTCGGCGAGAAAATGGCGGGAGTGATCGGCAACATCGGAACATTCGACACGGCCGAGGAAACGTGGAGTTCGTACATAGAACGTTTCGAACTGTTTATCGAATGTAATGACATCAAGGACGAGAAGAAGGTATGTACTTTATTATCAGTAGTAGGAGTGAAAACATA
The DNA here is from genome assembly GCA_030545055.2 of Neoaliturus tenellus. NCBI lineage: Eukaryota > Metazoa > Arthropoda > Insecta > Hemiptera > Cicadellidae > Neoaliturus > Neoaliturus tenellus. The sequence goes on from CM061535.1 coordinate 23,916,621, forward strand.
CAACTTACTAAAAGACTTGTGCACCCCCGAAAAGCCAGCTTCAAAATCCTACGACGACATAGTGAAACTAATTTCAGAACATTTACATCCTAAACCTAGCTTCATTACCGAGCGGTATAAATTTAGTTTACGTAACCAATTCGACTATGAATCCGTCGCTGAGTACATAGTTCAATTAAAGAAGATGTCCGCGCATTGTGACTTCAAAGACAAACTCCCGGACCATTTGCGAGACAGACTGGTCAGTGGCTTACGGAGTGAAACTATAAAGAAACGTTTGTTGAGTGAAAAGGACCTAACATACGAATCAGCAGTCACCATCGCCCTGTCACTGGAAGCAGCGGCCAAGGATGCAACGACATTGACGGCGCAGCACAACGGGACTGGCGGCGCGGGGGCGGCATCGCGGCTCCACACATTCCACAGCGGCGGACGACCCATCCAACCCCAGGGGAACTACAGGCCCAAGGCGTCCAACTCATCGAGGGGAGAGTGTGCCACGGCAGTTAAGTGTTATTGTTGTGGTAAAGTGGGTCACTTGACCAATCAGTGTAGATTTCGTGGTTACAGCTGCAATTATTGTAAGAAACAAGGTCATTTAGAAGTTGTGTGTAACACTAAGGCTAGGGGTAAGTCGTCTAACTCTCATTCCAATAATCCTAAGGCCAAATTAAGTAAAGGGAGCAACTACACAAAACGTCCTGGTAAACAATTTAATAACTATAGTAAACAACATTTTGTAGGCATGTCTAATGATATAGAAAATAGTCTAGACACAAACGATGACGTGTACAACCTCTCTAATTTATTTCAGTTACAAGAGGGAGAGTCACAACCACCTCAGATTAAACCAATAGTAGTAAATTTGAAAGTCAATGGTAATGAAATTCCTTTTGAGATCGACAGCGGAGCCTGCTGTAGTGTAATTTCTGAGAAATTCTATAAGGCTAATTTAAGCAACCTTCCGTTGCAGCATACAAACTTAGTGTTGAGCTCCTACACTAATCAAATGATAAAGCCAGTAGGTAAACTTTCTGTGAAAGTCGAGCACGGCTCGCTGGTAAAGAATTTAACATTGTATGTAATCACTAATGGAGCTAATCCTCTCCTAGGCAGAGACTGGATAAGAGATTTAAATTTAACAGTCAGAATTCCTAACAATGAAAGCTTGCATAATACTAATGTACTAGTGCAACGAAACGAAGTTATTGTTAATAACTTATTCAAAGAATTTCCCGAAGTGTTTACAGATAACCTAGGATGTTACAAGGGGGATCCTGTTAAGTTAAAGTTAAAGGAAAATGCCGTGCCCAGGTATTTTAAACCTAGATCCATTCCTTATTCACTGAAAGAAAAGGTAGAAAGTGAAATAGATCGATTGGTTGAAAATGGTATTCTTTCTCCTGTAGATACAAGTTCTTGGTCAACACCATTGGTGCCGATCTTAAAAAGAGATGGTAAAATTAGATTGTGCGGTGATTACAAGGTTTCTTTAAATCCGTATTTAGAAATTGACAGATATCCTATTCCTAAAGTAGAGGATTTATTTGCAACTCTACAGAAGGGTGAAACATTTTCAAGAATCGATCTAAGTCAAGCATATTTACAAATAACTCTAGATGAAGAGTCAAAGAAGTATTGTACGTTGAGCACAACAAAAGGGCTTTATGTCCCAAACCGAATTCCGTACGGAATTTCTTCCGCGCCCGGGATATTCCAGCGCATCATGGAACAAATGCTTTGTGGTATTCCTGGAGTGTCTTGCTTCCTGGACGATGTTTGTATTACAGGGATAAACCAAACTGAACATTTAGAAAGATTGAGGGAAGTATTTTCTAGATTAAAGAAATATGGTCTTACTGTTCAGAAATCTAAATGTAAGTTTTTTTGTAAACAAGTCGAATATCTCGGCTACATCTTGAGTAAAGAGGGACTTCAGACCTCCCCGAGTAAAGTAGAAGCTATTGTTAAGGTTCCTACACCTACTAATGTCACTCAACTTAAATCATTCCTTGGTTTAGTTAATTATTACGGGAAATTTGTGCCAGACCTTTCTATGATTGCCACACCATTGTACGGGCTATTGAAAAAAGATAGTCAGTTTGAATGGGACGCAGCGTGTAAGAAATCGTTTCAGTTAATTAAGCAAAAAATAGTGTCTGCTCCCATACTTGCTCATTACGATCCAGAGCTACCCTTACGTCTAACTACAGACAGTTCGGCTTATGGTCTTGGCTGCATTCTTAGCCAAATTCAAAAAGATGGTAGTGAAAAACCCATTTGTTTTGGTTCGAGATCGCTTTCCAAAGCGGAGCAAAATTATTCAGTAATTGACAAAGAGGCATTGGCTATAGTTTTTGGAGTACGTAAGTTTAATCAGTATTTATTTGGAAGGAAATTTACCTTGCTTACCGACCATAAACCGCTCCTGTCTATTTTTGGACCAAAGAAAGGCTTGCCAGCCTACGCTGCTAGTAGACTCCAAAGATACGCATTGTTCTTATCAGGTTACGACTTTGACATTCAATATATTAATTCACAGTCTAACAAAGCAGATTGTCTGTCTAGATTGCCCATTTCATTAGATGACGCAATAAGGGACTGTAGTGATGATAATATAAATTATGTTGGTTCCTTTTTACAGTGTTTAAAAGAGAATGAAATACCTTTAAGTTTTACTGATGTTAAACGTGAAACTTTGAAAGATCCTGAACTCAGTAAAGTACTAAGTTATGTTATGTCAGGATGGCCAAATAACTATGAAAGTGAACTAAATGCCTATTTTCAGAGACAAAATGAAATAACTGTTGAGCAGGGAATATTAATGTGGGGTCATAGAGTCATTGTACCTAAAGTTTTACGTAAATTTGTTTTGGGGGAAATTCATTCAGGACATCTCGGAATCGTTAAAATGAAATCACTCGCACGGTCTTACATTTGGTGGCCGTCTATCGATAAAGATATCGAACTTGTGGCCAACAGTTGTTCATTGTGTCTCATAGAACGGCAAAGCCCGGCAAAACACATGTTACATGTTTGGGAGTACCCGAAAAATCCATGGCAAAGGATTCATTTAGATTTTTTAGGACCTATAAATTCTAAACTGTACCTTGTTATTGTTGATGCGCATACTAAGTGGTTGGAGGTCGAAGAAGTAAGCTCTACTTCAGCTAAAAGTACAATAAGTAAATTGAGACCTCTTTTTGCTCGATTTGGGCTCCCTGAGCAAATTGTGTCAGATAACGGACCACCATTCACTTCGAATGAATTTAGTCAGTTTTTGAAAATGAATGGTATTAGACATACTCTCACACCACCCTTTCACCCAGCTAGTAACGGGCAGGCTGAGAACTCAGTAAAAACTGTTAAGAAGAGAATACGATGTGCTATTGCAAATAAGGAAAATGTAGATTTAGCTTTAAATAGGTTTCTGTTAGCGTACAGAAATTCAGTTCATTCAACTACCAATGAGACACCTGCAAAACTTATGTTCAACAGAAACTTAAGATCTAGACTAGACCTAATTAGGCCTTCATTGTCTCAGACTGTGAGCATCAATCAAGAGAAACAAACCCGTAACTACCAGGGTAGTAAGATAAGAATTTTGAATGTGGGAGAGCTAGTGCTTATTAGGGACTACAGAGGCAAGAATAAATGGATTGAGGGAGTTGTAATTAAAATTTTGAGTCCAGTTTCGTATTTGGTAAAATTAGAGGGAGGTATTGTGTGGAAACGACACATTGATCAATTAATTGGCATTCAATCTGGGTTAACAGGTAACGTAAATGAAGAAATAACTCCTCAAGATTTATTGTTGCCACAATCAGAACCAGTGCGTGAGGTAGGTCGATCAGCTGATTCCCCTAACCTTGCACACAACAACGGCCCGTCCGGCAGTCCGAGTGTATCCCATTTTCCGTCTCCAAGCGCTTCCCGTTTTAGCCCAAAAATATCCAGTACCCCCACTGGACGCGCAGCGTCATCCATGACGTCACCATCAGCTGTTCGCTCCTCACCACAACAATCGGCTAGGAGATATCCGGTCAGAGATCGGAAGCCTATTGTTAAACTCTACTTGTAAATAGTGTGCTTGGAATACTGTTTGTTTACTTTTAAAATGTTCTTAAATCCTTTAAATTGTGCTTTTGTTTATTTATGTATTCAATATCTTGTTTTTTGTTTTACTGATGATGAATTCGTATGATAACTCATATTTTATTTTCAACGACTTACACTAAATGTTTATCTTAAATTTATGTTATTTCATGTTTATAAAATTTACAGCAAATTTGTATTGTTTCCAGTTATGTTTTGTCTTAAAGGGGGAGGAAGTGTAATGTATTAAGTTGGAAATACGATGTTTTACAATAATTCATATTTCACATGTTGGCAGTACCAAAAATCAGGCCATGTCTACCGATCTTTCGATCGTACGATATTCAAATAAACGAATCTGATTGGCGGAGCGAATTCCAAACATCTCCTCATACAAACCACCAGTTAGTCCAGCTCCAGATTCCAAACCGTACGTCCGCGCTCCGCCGGTCGGTGTTTTACTCGCACAAAATGTAGTTCTTATTTAGTACCCCGTTCCCGGTAAAAGAATACGCGTGATCCACTCGGACACTTAACAGTCCCTTCTTATTTAGTACCCCGTTCCCGGTAAAAGAATACGCGTGATCCACTCGGACACTTAACAGTCCCCACTTTTCCCCTGCTCAAAAATATATTATTCATCTGTCTCTGAATCATTGCAGTTTGGTTTGGTCTTCTCACACACACAACACACATATTACACTGATTTATTAAACAACACAATTTTCAATATTTCAATAAAAAAATTAGGTATATTCTTATAGGGGATTAATAAGTTATATTGACTGCTTACCTAAAGAAAAGGGTAACTATGTAGTTGAGCGTTACCAGCCCCTAAGTTTTTACTTTCTTGGTTACTCGTTTAAAATAGTGTTTATTTTTATAGATATATTAGTTATTAAGTGTGTATGGGTGAGTCGGTGGCGTAGTGGTTAGCGCGCCGGACTTCGGGACCATGGCAGCGATGTCGTGGGTTAGAATCCACGTTCTGCCAGTGACTTTTATCAGTACCTTTCACCTTATCCTGTAGCGGCTCACCCCCTTACTTTGTCTAATACGATCCACGCACAGATCAATAGTCTATGTGGACGGGGCAAAGTAAGGCAAAAAGAGGTCCGCCAACCTCTTTAAAAAAAAAAACATATTTTTAGATACAACATACTACAGAAAAAGATCATACTCTATCCTAAATTAACCTTACCTTATGTTTTATATTGAGACAAGTTTTCCTTCCAACTGGATGTTGCTATTATCCTTCCGTTGTACCGAAATTTATTGTTATGTTTATATAACCACATGTCACCATTACATTACCATAACTCCGCGTTCAGAACAGGTGATCAGCCAGCGAGACAGACAGCGCACCGTCGCAATACCAGATACAACAGCCGTCTTATCTGGTCTTAACGCGTTATCTTACATACCCTATCTAACACACCGGTTTTATTCAGTTCACTGACCATCTTGGATTTCATTTCATTATTGCTGCTTTAGAAATGTGTATTATAAACAATCTTCAGGGATTTTTACAAATTTTATTTGGCCAGTTTTGTAAGGTTCGCTTCTATTTAATTACATATGAGTCCAAGTGTTAAAAATTAATAAAATTGCTTTTGTATACTGGAAAAGTATCTAATTAAACCACAAGTAATAAAACCACAGTTTAGAACGAGTAACCAAAATAGTACAAAAGTTTGAAGATGGCTATGCTTAGCTAAATAATTACCAAGAAAATAAATAAGAAACTAAAACTATAAATTGTTTTCAAACTACTTAAAGATTTTCTGTTATAATCATTTTTTACTTGATTAAAGAGTTTACTATAAAAAAATGTATTTTAAAGGTGATTGTGATTAATTTCCGTTGGTGTGATCAAACAATAGAAATATTTAGGTATAAAATAAAACAGTTTAAGTTATTTTATTTATTCCACTCTGAATGACTGTATATCAAGTATACATTCTTAACTGCTTTTATTTTTAAATAAAGAAATGTTGACACTATGTCTGGACTAAGTGTACAAAGTAAATCCATGTACCTACACGTTGTATACTACTCTGTTCTCACGGGCTAGAATGAGTAGGGAGGGGCGGGGCAGACCCCCCGCCACCCCTCTCCACCCCCAACATTCTGAGATGCTTCAGCAATTCCGACCAAAATCGCCTCCCGGAGCGTATTGTCAAAATGCCGACTTGCCGTCAAGGAAGCAGTGCCCGCATCTCCATTACGTTAAACACAAAGCAAATTTACTCACTGAGCCGATTCCGGCAGAGCCGAGCCAATTCCGAAGTAGTGCGCGCCCTGCTTAATAGTCGTATTCAAATTCAAATAACTTTATTCCACAAATTAAGTACAAACAGTGTTACAGAACAACAAAAAATTGGTAATAATTCCCACAAAGACTATGGGTCTGAGAATGTTGCTGGCAAGCGAAACATTTTTGAACAACTTGTAAATTATGCTATACAATACTACATAGTGATATAAAAAAAACTAACAAATACTAAATAAAACGTGTTACATACGTGTGTTGCAGTGTTATATAAAAGATGAAGATAAACAGTTACAATTTAAATTATTACAGACAAAATGAAAAAAAAAAAATACCAATACATACTAGAATAAGAAATCTGGATTGAGTGGATGAATTTTACTTTAGTGCTAGTATTACAAGTTAATTAATTATACTGTGACTGCATCAGTGCCTCCGCAGCCCCTGGACCCAGGCGGAGCAGCCACTCTGTAACTCTTCTCTTGTAGGCGAGGGCACTGACACCCACACCATCAGCTATGTCAGGTGGACAGTTGCGACGGACGATATGTAAAATGAACTTGAAAAGAATATATTGTTTGTTAATCTAAGAATTTGGAAATTCATTCTTTGCCTGTTCCTAGTTGGGTGAGAATGAGCTAACTCCGAGAAAATGTTGGTACCGTACTAATAGATTTTAAGTAAACCAAAAGAGTTTTAAAAAATAACTGTCTAATTGTAAGAACTTAGAATCAGAGAAAAGTAAATCAGTAGGATACCTTAACTTTTTTTCAGGATATTTTTTATAATACTCCTCTGGGAAACATTTAATGGTTGAAGTACCGTGGAGAACGCGACCCCCCACCCTAGCATCCCATACTGCAAAACAGATTGGACGTGCGCATGGTATGCAACCCTGAAGTGATCCATCACTTCACAGAACAGACATGACAGAACTAGCCTGAGCTGCAAAAAGGCATAAATCAGTCTGTGAATCCTGTGTTTTAATTTTGAATCCCAATTTGATTTATGGTCGATAATTACGCCTAGATATTTATATTGCTCCTCACGTTCAATATAACTGCAGGCACAGGCAGCCGCCCGCGGATCACCACAGGAATGCAACCGTAGCTCCCTTGGGCCTGGATCTTGGTCTGATTTTAAATACAAAGGCAAATATTTTGTTTTGTCTATTTTTACAGTGAGGACGTTATGATTAAACCAATCTTTTAACTTGGCCAGGTCCGAGGACGCCTGGGGCCTGTTTCATAATGAAACTTTTAGCTAATATTATTAGCTTAGTATAGTTTGTAACTTGTATAGCTAATATAAAATATAGCTTAGTAGTTCGTAACTTGTAAAGTACTGTTTCATAATAGCAAAGTACAAATTATTAAGTTACAAACTAATATTATTAGTGGTGTAACTTGTAAATTTTGTTTCATAATAGAAGAGTAACTTGTAAGTTGTTAACTGTTTCATGATAGAAAACTAATAGTTTCCAAAATAGAAGTGTTTTTCCTACAAAATATTAGTGTATTTTGCATCTTCTGTTCCATAATTGTTACTAATAATATTAGTTTGGTAATTTTTCCTAATAATATTAATAAAAATTCCATAAGTTTTAAGTTGCCTAATGTTTTAAAATATTAGTAAAGTTATGCTAAAACTTATTTGTTTGTCAGTTGTATTAATTCCAAAATTATAAAAAATTCAATTTCTAATTTTTGGGCAACACCCACCTGGTTTGAGTAGTTGTAGCGGAGATCCTTGTCAAGTTTTAAAAACACACCACACACAACACAAAAACCGGATCACTCGCTACCGTCCCGACGTTTCGCATGAACTAAAAACATCGCGCCTCTTCGGGGGAGTCGCAGTAAGACGCTCGGAGCGACTACGCGCCAAATCCACCGTCGGCGCAAATAATTAATTCCCCCGAAGAGGCGCGATGTTTTTAGTTCGTGCGAAACTTCGGGACGGTAGCGAGTGATCCGGTTTTTGTGTTGTGTGTGGCGTGTTTTTAAAACTTGACAAGGATCTCCGCTACAACTACTCAAACCAGGTGGGTGTTGCCCAAAAATTAGAAATTGAATAAATACCCCCCACCTACAAATAACAAATCATGTCATTTAGATCTAGAATTATAAAAAAGTAAACAGAATTGAAAATAACACTAATAAGTTTTATTTACATAATTTATAAACACAATTTAGTCTTAATGATCAAACATTGCTTTAAGGGTGCGCTCTACCTCGACATCAAAATCGTCGAGCGAGACTATTAACTGCCGCTATGAGCGGAAACTCACATTTTCGAAAATAAATGATGGGTCATTTAAAATTTTGTTACTTTAATGCTTTTTTTGGTTTCAGTGCGAAATCGATCGGTGGGCTTATACATAGGCGTGCGCACGGGGGGTGCCAGGGGTGCCACGGCACCCCCATTAGGTCAAGACTCGGTTTTTTTTAGCACGCTAATAACAAGATTATAATACAATCAGGTAAATTGTGAAATAGAATAATTTGTCAAATGGAAACGATTTAGTACATGATGGTTAATGGTTGTCTTTTTTAGCCATTCACTCAGTTTAGCAGCGTTTAACGTGAAGTTATTTGAGACGGAATCACCGCATCACCGCACGCTCACCGCGGCAAGGTTTACTCCTTGGCGGCCGGTGGGTTGGCAACACTGTCTGTCAACCCGGCGCTTGACTGCGACAGCAGTAGCAGTGTTATGTTAACTTATGTTTGTTCTTATAAGTTATCGCACTTGTGTAAGTTTTTTAACCGAAATAGGGATTAAATACTTTGTGTTTGTGATTGTGATATTAATTAAAAAAATTTCCGTTGGAGGACCCCTGGCCCCCCTTTGGTTGGGGGGTATTCCATACCCCCCAAACCCCTCGGAGCATCTGGCACCCCCAATTCCAAGACCCTGCGCACGCCTATGGGCTTATAACGATGTTTTTGAAATTGCAGACCTTTCGCATCTCCCTTCTTGCATCGTTATCTATAAACTTTTTACCAATCTTATTGCAGATTATTGTTCTTAAGATGACATTGTACTCACGTATCGTCTTATTTTCTCTTAAAAAATTCTTTTTAATATGTTAAAACTTGATACAAAAACGCTTATTTCAACATTATTAGCAAGCACGCTGCTTAGTAATTTAAATTAATATCGAAATTTTAAGACGATAGCAGAGTACAAAATTATATTACGAAAAGAATGACACCAAAATATTTTAAATCGGTTTACAACTGGGGCGACAAACACGGAGATTCTAAACCTTTGCATTCGCGATCGGCAGATGGGTTGAGCGCACCCTTAATGAAAAAGAAACAAAAAACGGATTAAGAGTCAACATTAGCTTGCAAAACAAGCCCCAAAGACAATAATTTGAGTCTGTCTGATAAAAATAGCTTGATATGTATCTGATATGAACTTGAACTTCATTAATTAAAATCACATCATAGCTACTTGTTTTAATTTCTTCCATGTATTCACTTTCATGGATACCTAACTCAACCTCCAATTTGTTTGCTTCCAATTTTACCTTGTAGATTTTTATTTTTAGAAGCTCAATCTGAAGCTTCTTATTTTCATTTCTTAATTATTTTGAAGATTATAGAAAATTATTTGAAACTATAAAATATATAGACGTAAAAATTTTATATTAAAAATTAGCCATTCTATTTGTGTTTGACACAAATTAGGCAGCCCATTTGTTAGGAACTATACAACATTCTTTATTCAATGTTAAGGATATTTTAGGAGATAATAAAAAAAGTTTATGTCAGGTAAAACAGATATTCACCTGAACCTCCATAAAGTAATTTACTATTTATTACCATGTACAAAAATATAGGTACTGTATGTAAAAATTTAAACATCTTAAAATCACTAAATAATAAAGATTGGCCAGAACAAATTTAGGTAAATGACAATTATTATGGAAAAGAATAAAATATTATTATGATAGGCCTAATACTAATATTGAAGAATAAAGGCATATATTTTGCAAATTTAAATTATTGTATAAAATTATACAACTATTTTGAAACGTGGACAGAAAGCAGTAGCAGGGAGCCCAGCGATTTCAGAGCCACAAAAAGTAGGAAAAGTAGGACATTTTTGCTCAAAAGTAGGACAAAAGTAGGCCCTTGAAAATGTGATAAATACACTTAAAATATTTAATAAATCCATGAATTTGGGTCCCAGTAGGATGAAAAGTATTCAAAATTAAAACAAAAACACGGACCAAATAAACAACTAGGCCAAAATCATTCTGAAACTTGTACTAAACACATAGGCGCCAAGCGTGAGCTCCCATAAATATATTGCACAATCATAAATATTTTTTTATTCAAACAAGTCGATTTTAGGTCATGAACTGTGTTTCTACATATAAAGAAGCTTGTACTTAATAAGGCATGATATGATAGGGGTTTATTATTGTTAATATCCCAAGGTGGTATTAACAATAATATAAAATCTTGCCTCCCAATCAAAATGTTAAAATTTCAAACATGAGAAGGAGGTATCCCATTGTGGACAAAATGGAACATAACCTATCAGGCTGACTCAGCAACATCAAGACAGTCTTGGTCACATCTAAAATTTTAAAAATCTTTTTCGATGCACTTTACTCAACTCAAGTCTGTTGTGCAAGCGTTCACATTAATAACTATGTCGTCACCAAGGTATTGCTATCAAAATTAATTACTTAAGTAGATTTTAACAACAAGTTATAAGACCAAAAGGCTATAAGGAAGTACTGTAATCCACAGTTAGTAATTTCAAGTTGTTTCAAAAGGCTACGCAAGTGCTTTTAGTTGTGTTCCTTTTGTCAGCAGATTTTAGCAACTATGACAAAAATATTCAGTAATTTTGTTTTAAGAAACTATTTTTTGCACCCATAAAAAATATTATATAAGCTACTATAATGTAAGATAAATTTCATTCAGTTCATTGATTTTGTTTTAGGTTTTTTTCAATATTGCAATATTGTATTGATAATGTGTTGGTTTTGTAGTTATAAGATCAATTTGGATTTGTTGAGTTTAGTAAAACTAAGCTAAAATGTTTTAAGTTTTACTGCTATACGTTGCTTGAAATCGAGCAATTTATTTCAATACAGTATAAATGTTACTTTAGATCTTAATCAATGACATCCGACCATCCAATAATGTGAATATCAGTAATCACCAATAACACGTATTTACAGCTGGTTACTAACAGATGTTTTAAATGGTTTATTCAATACCAATGTGATTTTAATGGGGAATTTCGAGATTTCAATGGTGGATAGCGCCTCTATTTTCAGTCCCATTCACATCAGTTTTTGCCGGAAACAACTATAGACCAAGCCCTATCCAACGACACAAAAAACTTGAAAATTGGTTGAAAATTTTAGGAGAAGTTCTCAACACAAAAAAAACCCTTAGAGTATTAAATAAGTATAGATATTTAAGTTTTTTATTATTTATTTGTTTAATTTAAGCGCCTTTAAAAAAGCCACCTTTATAAAAACACTTACATGTCGTGAAATAGACAATTATATTATGATTCTCCATGAACTTGAACTTAGTATGCCGTACAACAATCTAGCAATGCGCCAACTAAAAAATATGGGTAATCACAATGGTTAAAAGTGGCTGAACAAACCAAAGTAAACAATTTTATTAGACATTTGCAAGGGAATTTGTGGTTACCCTATTTTATAAAAGTCTAATAAAAAATTTAATTTACAGCTTTGTATTTAAAACCAAATGACTTAATTAACATGATTAAAGTGACACACACCAAAAAACTTTTTATTCTGAAAACAAAATTAAAAAATATTTAAACAGACCTGAAAAAGTAGGAAAGTAGGACAAATTTTCTAAAAGTAGGACAATTCCTACTTTCCTACTTTTTAATAGGAAAAGTAGGAAATATAGGACGACTGGGGTTACAGAAATTATCTAACCAATGGTATTAAGTTTGTAATGATCTAACAACAAATAATTGAGCTATTGAGATGTTCGTACATAAAAACATTGATTTTCCATTATAGGCTAATGCATGCAGACTTAGGTTAATTTAGAAGAAAAATCACAATTACTCCGTAATTTATAAAATTTCAACCCATTTCTAAAACCTCTTCAATTAGCATTTTTTCTTAGTTCCCTTCATATTACTTCTAATATTTTAAAATAATATATACAGCAACAATTCTAAGAGAAAATTCAAATCCAACCTTTACAGTTTTTACTGTGATAGCCTCTGAAAGCCTGTAAGCCTCTGAGATTCAATTAAGAACAAAAAAAGTTGAATCATGAACCAATGCATATTACTTTATTGGTTTTCTTGGAATTTGTATGGTTAACATCCAAACAATCCTAAGTTCAATGGTAATCTCAGTGAGCCATTAATCAAACTACCACAACTATATCATACTTAATTAATGATGGTTTAATTTATTGTTTACCATTCGGGTTAATATACAAGCGTCATCCAGAGAGTAAAGAACACTTACGACTTGCGCCTAGTGTTGATCCCACAGCCCAACAATAGTGTGCGAGTCGTTAGTTTTAGCTGTAACTCAGCTCAGGCCCACGGTTTTTATGTGACGCGCTATGGGCCGGAGAGATACTAACCCCCCTTGATAGGAAACACCAAACAAAAATATCCTAATGCCATAGGCATATGACGATTTGACACGCACATTTAAAACATAAATGAACTAGTTTGATTGTGTTCTTTTTCAATTATTATTAAGAGTACCCCCATTGTAAGGTAAAAATGTAAAATACAATAAAGCATTCTCACTTTATTACAAAAAATTTGTTAAAGGGCTTGTTATACAAAAATTTTTGAATTCTCAAAGTGTTATGCATGGTAGCAAATCAAACTGACAAGACAAAAAATAATAACGTTGCCAACTATCAAAAACACACAGGCCGCAGAGCAGGCAGTGGCAGTGATGAATCATGAGTGAGAACCGAGAGTGGGGAGGATTCCAATGGCAGGCCATTTAAAATGTTTTCTTTTGCGAGCGAACCCAACAAACCCACCAAGCCCACCAACAAAATTGGCTCTGACTCAGCTTGAGCCAAATTTGATCATTGTGCTGTCAGGCATCTGCTCTATGAAATTTCAAAATTGCATTTATTTAAATCCCGCCAAATGTGAGATGAAATGTGGTAACTATTTTTGGAACTTTGATTAGGCTATGTCATGACAAGGGCAGAAACAATAGTCAGATGCATAAAGTGAAACCTTTTTAAAAAATGTGCAATACAGAATAAAAGACATGGCATGTTATTGACAAATAAGTGGCTGATTCAAGACAATACTTGGGTTTATGCTTCGGTGCAAACTCAACAAGAACTTCAAAAGCACCTGGCTTATTGCCACAAACATTTCATGTCTGTTTTGTATGATTTAGTCTTTGACGGGTTTCTGTGTAGGAATCTTCCATAACTGTTTTTGTACCCCTTATCGTAACCTCATTTAAACTCCTGAAAACGATGGCCATATTTCATTTCACATTTGGTGGGAGTTTTAATTTAAATACTTTTAAGTAAGTGAAACATAACTGAGAAAAATGAGAACCTTTCAGATTTCTTTAATAACTACGTTTTCAATTAGTGAGTTCTTCCTTTTTGAAATATCATCTTATGATAACAAAATAAAAACTTGTTTGGTTAAGAGATCAAAGGTTATCAACTCACACTATAATACTTGTATTAAATTTTTTTTAACCAACACGAGATAAAAGACGAAACATTAACTCAATGTTATTATAAAGTGACTTACCTTGACAGTGTCAATATCCTTCAAAACATCTTTAACTTGTACATCTAATCTTGTTTGTTCCGCTTTCAAACTTTCTAATCTTGAAGCATAATCATTCCCTGAACTCTTTTGAGAAGCTTTAGTCAAAGGTGACTTTCTATATATTTCTTGAATATTTTCATTATTAAGGTTTGATATGTTAACATTATTTAACTGTGCAGTTAACTTTCCTTCCTGTGCTAGAGCCTGATTTGAGTGCAATACTTTATCCTCTTCTGAATCTGAACTTAGAGTGATGATTGCTTTCTGCTCTCTAAAAATGCTCTTAGCATTATTTGAAAGGTTAAGATTATTTGATCTCCTTTGCTCACTACTGGTAATAGGTAAATGTGTAAGATCTATTGTAGGAAAGCGATCTGTTTTAGAGGTTTTCAACACATTTCTTTGGTCTTTTTTGGGTGATTCTTCACTATCAGATATATTGAAAGTTGATGTTGTTTGATGTGTTATATTGTTGCTTGAACATATTGTGTTGCTCTTTTCATTAGTTACAGGTGTTCCGATATTGTTTTCTTCATCACTTAATACAGCTGATATAGAAAAAATTCCATTTTGTATTGAATTATCTTCTTCATCACTTGAGATTAAACGATTTCTGTTTTTACGTTTAGCAGATTTGGTAATTTCAATACTACTTTCATCGTTATCAGAAAATTTTGGATTAGAATTATTGTTAGAAGAAACTGAATACTTTTTGCTCCTTCTATGTAATTTTCGTAACCCAGATTCAGATTGAAAACTTTTGGTAGCAACTTCATCTGATGAAATTTCCTCATCGGAATCGGGCACAACTTCTTGTATTTTATCAATAGGCCTACTTTTTTTATCGATGAATGATTCATCAGAATCAGGCACCTCAAGGTTGTTGTCTGAAGCTACTACACTTTCTTCATCATAATCGAAAGCCAAAACTTTTTTAACAGGTTTAATCTCTTCGTTATCATCAGATTCATCATCACTATTTCCTATAAATGTAGACTCTCTCCAGTTTGAAAATAATTTCTCCATATTTGGTACCTGTAAACAATACCACATTTATTATGATCCGATAGGCAAATGATTAAGATTAAAACTAGAGAATGACAGTTAAGAAAATGGGTAAAGTTCCGTTCATTAGTGGTCAATAGAACTTCACCAAGTTTAAAAGTAGTCAAGGTCAGCACTGTTGGACTGTTTGCCAAATTTATACCATTATTAAATCAATATCAATAATGTGTGAAAAACCAGACATCATCAAACATTAATAAACTAATTTACTCACCGAATTTTAATTTCGTTTGATTCAAGGTGCAGGCAATACAGGGCTTAATTTATAAAAGTGGGGGGGAGGGTATGAAATATAGCCCATTAAAAATCATTCTTATTGCGGCATTTGGCTAATTAATTCAATATTAACCATGGGCCTCAAAGCAATATTATAAATACTGATTATGTTTTGTGTAATACTTTTCGTGTGTCAGGTTTGACTAATTATTTAGGCCAGCAGTATTTTTATATTATAATAATAATTATTTTCATGTTTCAGTTGTGGTTTTATGTAGCTGGCTAGGCTACATAAGACCCCTCCTCCCCACCCCATCGCAGCAGACCTGCGTACACAGCGAATTTCCAAATTAGTAATATTAATTTTGACCAGATGAACCTGTAAACAAAATTTTAGCAAGTGCTCATAAATAGGAAATTAATGTCTATTCTCCTTATTATAAGTATTAGCCCGATACACACACACACAACAACAAAAGCTGTCTACTTACCATGTATATATGGTTTGCCTTTGGACAAAGTGTAATAAATATATCAAAGAGAATGGTATAAATTGAGAAATTAATAAAGAAATTTATTTATATTTAAATTAGTATATGTGTGCTAAATTTTCATTTGTAATTTTGATGCATATATACATGATATGTGTTGGTAGACAACTTTCAAATTTATTTGTTTGAAATTAACAATTTACAACAGATTTTTGCTAAATAAGTGGTTTCTCAAAATTGCAACTAAATTTTTAAGAATAGATATTACTAATGTTTGCTCAACTGACTTAGAAATTTTGAAAGCTTTTCTAAAGTTTATAAAATTTTTAGTTAAGGTTCCTCTTGAGCCAAACATGAGTCCAATCACTGATATGTTTTTCACTTGATATCTGTTCTCAAAAAACTTCATTGTCGGTTTTTAAATAGATTTTTTTCAGTGTTAACTTCGTTTAGTTGTGACGCTGAAGCTTCAAACCTTATTGTGGGATCAATTATCCACCCTTTATTCAATTTTCTGTTGATGGCCAATATATCAACTCGCCGGTGCTTCCGCTCTCTGATATGCAATGCACTTCTTCATAAACTTCTAAATTTTGGTTCCTTAGTTCATTTGCAATAATCTTTCTTACATTATTATGTCTTTTGTTTATTAGCAGTTCATTTTTCCTGCAAGCCCCAAAGACATGTGCAAGAGATTCAAACTCGTTGCAATGTCTGCAACGGTTTGTGTTTGGGCCTCAACCCAGCACAGTTCTTACTGCTACTACATTGCAGCACATTTTCAAGCAGTCTCTCCACTCAGACGAGGATAAACCATTTTTCCTGTACACCCAGGAGTTTGCACTCGGCACTTCCTTGTAAAGGACCACTCCTTTACCTTTTTGAGGGTGGTTTTCCCAAATTGAAAATTCTCTATCCTTTAGAGTTTTCCTTAGATGGTTTCCCCTATACTTAGCTTTTTGAGAGTCTGATAGATCTGAAGAATTTAGGTTGAGTAGCCTAAATATTAGAGTCTTCTCATTTTCATGTGATGAGGGAATAAGCTCAATATTTGATTTTTGTAAAAGAATACATTTATTGAATTGTTGTATACTGTATAAGCTTCCCATTCTATTCGCATATTGCCCAAACCTTTGTATCTTTTATCAGAGTATAGAAAACTGTTAGGGGCATCACCAGGTAATTGCAAAATCTCTTTAATGCAACTCCTTATGAATTTGTCACCATCATGGAGAAATTTCAGGATAGCCTTAAGTTTTGCTGTTTGTAACGGATAAATTAATATCGGGGAAATGTATTGGTTTACTATATTCAGCTTTTGATCTGCACTCAGTAAAATACTTGAGCTTAGCTGATTAAGTTTTTCCTGATAGCTTTTGAAGAATTTCATTAGATTCAAATTTTATCTCATTGCATACATTCACTCCAAGATATTTTATTTTG
This sequence comes from Neoaliturus tenellus, assembly GCA_030545055.2. Taxonomy (NCBI): domain Eukaryota; kingdom Metazoa; phylum Arthropoda; class Insecta; order Hemiptera; family Cicadellidae; genus Neoaliturus; species Neoaliturus tenellus. The sequence goes on from CM061535.1 coordinate 23,934,009, forward strand.
TCATCTTTGTCTATAGATTCAATTTCTTCATTACGCGCTGTTAGTTTAATTTTTCTTATTTGTCCTTTTTTAAGACTAATAGCATGTGATTTATTTAGATTAAATTTTAATCCTATTTCTTTGAATCTGTTTATAGCCATATCTGTTAAAATTTCTGCAGATGGCTTGCTATTGGCTACTAATACCGTGTCATCTGCAAATCCTAAAACTGAAACACAGTTATGTTCACTATGGAGTCTGAAATCAAATTCATTTGCAACATCAGGTTCTGAAAGCTCTTGTAATATAAAGTCTGTACTAATGTTGCACTATATTGGCGACAAAGGGGATCCTTGAAATACTCCTCGCTCAATATATATTAATTTAGTTTTATTAAGACCAACATGTACTTGTGTTTCATTATGTAATAACAAGTTTACCACGAGGTTTTGAAGCTTACTTGGTAGGGGAGAAGCCATGATAGTTTTTTACAAGGGACTGTGCCCAACACTGTCAAAAGCTTTCTGAACATCGAGAAACACTATCGTAACATCCTTTTTCTCTTGCTTAGCTCTTTCTAGTGTTTCGTCAATAATCTTTATATTTACTTGGAAGGCTGGTGAGCTTGTAAAACCTCTTTGATTTTCGTTCAAGACTAAATACTGTCTTATCTCTTTATCAATGACCCGTTCAATGGTTCGTCGAATAACGGACGTAACTGAGATCGGTCTCCAGTTATCCAAGTTATTAGGGTCTCCGCTTTTATACAGTATACTAAAACAGTTCGTGCTTTTCTCAAGGTTCTAGGAACATACCCGGTTTGGAGCATTCTATTTGCAATATGTGCTATAGCCCTACCGCTTGGAAAAGAACCTGCGCAGAAGCGCGATCTCGGGAGTTGCTCGCGCACGGAGGGGCGGCGGCGGGGAAGGGAGTGGCGCCGTGGTGGGGATTAGTCGTTGGCGCTCCGTTCTATTGAACAGGTCTGTCTGCCACGTCGTCGCTTCGCCTTTAACGCTCCGTGCTATACTTACTGTACCGTGCATTAAGCTCCGTTATGGCGTCTACGTCAAAATCGGCTTGCACGTCGGGTCGACCATTACGTGGCCAGGCTCGCGAATTAGTGTTTAATGTTTACACACACCTTAGAGAACAAAAAGAACAATTTAAATTAAAATATAATGTTGTTGAAGCTACAAGTACTGCTACTGGTGTCTCGGAGTATCTAGTAAAGAAAATAGCGGCTGAAGGAAAACAATCCCTCGCAAAAGGCAGTTTAACATTTTGTACTCCTCAAGGGAAAAAAACGTCCTCGAAGCAAAAAAATAATTGTTGATGATTTTACACAATGTGTAATTAGAAGAAAGATTCACGAATTCTATGCAGTGAAAAAACTCCACCTACATTAAAAAAGCTACAGAGTGTTTTAGAGCAAGAGAATATTTTGAAATGTGGGAGAGAGTACTTAAGAAAACTTCTGATTAAAATGGGGTTTAAATGGACGAAAACCCAGACAAAAAGGAAATTATTAATAGAACAACCTCACATAGCAAGCTGGCGAATAAACTACTTACGTAAAATTCGCAAACTCCGAAATGAAAAGAGAAATATAGTATACGTTGACGAGACTTACGTAAACAAAACCACACAACACCAATGTGCTGGCAATCAAAGGACGAAGTCGGCTTTACAAAGGAAATTGGGAAAGGTCCTAGATTGATTATTATTCATGCCGGCGGTGAAGCCGGATTTGTTCCGAATGCTTTAAGAATATGGGACAGTAGGAAGAAAGCAACGAAAAACACATGTATGAGTGAGGATTACCATGATGATATGGATTATAATAATTTTTCGAAATGGGTTACTCAGTGCCTACTTCCTAACATACCCCTTAACACCGTAATGGTTTTGGATAACGCAAGTTATCATAACAAAGAAGACGACAAGAAGCCAAGTACTTCAAGTTTAAAGGCCGATATACAACAGTGGCTGTCCCGGCATAACATTATTTTCGACCCTAAAATGACAAAACCTGAACTTTTAATGTGTGTTAAATCCGCCGATGTGCCGAAGACATTCTCAATTGATCAAATAATAACAAGTGCCGGTCATACAGTAATCCGTCTTCCCCCCTACCATGCGGATTTAAATCCCATTGAGTTAGTGTGGGGAGATATCAAAGGAAGAGTCGCTTAAAATAAGTCTGAATCATTGAAAGAGAAACAGGAGCTGTGTTTTAAATTATTTAATGAATATACAACAGAAAAATGGCGGAAATGTTGCGAGCATGTGTACAAAATCGAGGAAGAATATTGGAAAAAGGATGCTATTATTGATGAAACCATAGACAGTTTTATTATTTCTCTTAACAATGAATCATCTGATTCAGAAGACTCCAGCGTTATTGACAAAAGTGATAGTGGAAGTGAGGGTGTTGACAGCGAATTTGAAGGTGCTTCAATTTTACCATTTGAGCAGTACTGATAAAACACCAGGTATGGCCTTCTATTGTAAGTTGAGAAATTACCGTATTTTTTCTGCTTTTAATAGTTCATTAATTTGTTATTTTTCTGTAATAGATATTACTGTATATTTCTATAAATTCGTTTTTTACATTCATAAATGAATGGTTTATAATCATACTGAACCTTACTTTATCCAATAAAATTAATTGAGAAACGTAAATAGATTATCAGTTACATTTCAAAGGCTTAAGACCACTTTCAACAGTAGCCTACAATTAAATTATACAATAATGAAAAGTATAGGCAACTACAACACTAAACAGTCAAATATATTTTTACTCTTATACTACAAAAAGTACAGACGGTAAATACATGAAAAGAGAGAAAATGACAAAAGCGTTTACCGTCTGTAATTCTCTGCTCTATAGTGAATATATTTTTGAAAGTTTTAGAAGCTTGTTTTTCATTTCTGGTTAAAAAACAACACGTATCATGCCAGTAAAAAGTGTTCATTATTTTACTTCAATTTGGCTTTTAAAAAAGCTTAAGAGAAATACTATGAGGCAAGGCGCTGCCGTTTCAGTGACATCGCGTCGGTGCGGCGCGACGCGCGAAGCCGGCGAAGCCCGTGTTGTGCGGGGTGGGGGAGAGGGGGCTCTCCCACCACTGTCCTACCTGCGCAACGCACCGCCAGCCGCGGTTTTTTTTCCAAGCGGTAGGGCTATAATATCTTTGCCACTTGATTATTTTTTATCGTTCTCATCAACACTCTATCCGGGCCTGCAGCTGTGTCGGCACACATTTTTGTCATTGCTCTCATTACATCTTCTGCTGTGAAGTTTTTATTATAATTAAAGTCAGTTTCTAATCTTTGTTCAACTGTTAATGACCTTTCATATTAATTTCTAGTACATGGGTTTTCCATATTTAGTTTGCTATTAAAATATTAAAAAAACTTCACTGATCCCAATTTTGCATTGTACTTGCTTGTTGTCATTTAACACTTTCCTCACTGCTTTTCTTCTTTGATTATAATAAAGGAATTGTGTTAACTGATACTCATATTGGGCTATTCGCTTCTCCCTTTCTCTCTTTGATTTCCTTATTGGATTTTAAGTTTCCCTATATGTTCGGTTTTGAGGTTTTATTTGTTTCCTATTTCTGGTCTCATAATAAGATTGAGCAGAGTGCTTTGGTCCAGGTAACTTATGGATAGCTTGGGCTAGGGATATCTGTAACTTCCCAATTGTTTTATCCCATTCCTCATCATCCATCTGATTACTCTTTTGAATGTCTGAACCCAGTTTGAAACTTCAATGTCAAAATCCGTTTTTGTTGTATCACTTTTATCGTTACTCCAGTTGGTGTTATTGGTTGTTTTAATCAACCGAGCAGTAATTATTGAGTTATCGTCATTTTCCAATGTATCTTTTTACTATCCGTTGTCTCCCTTCCTCAGAATGAGCTTTAGCTATGTGAATATTAATTCCATTTTCTTTAAAAGCGCTCCCACAAATTGGGCATTTTATCATGCTCAATGAACTGTTTTGAGTATTAATAGAAACCTCACTTTTGTTTCCCTCATAAAATTTTGGGGAATCAGAAAGGTTTTCATCGCTACTACTATCAAAATAAGAGAACATAGGTCTTAAGTATCGGGGATCTCTTCCTTTAGGAAATTCAATTCTATAAGGATTATAATTAGATGGTCCAGGTTTTGATATATCTGTTGTGGTACTTTTGTGAGCTTGTTTTGAAATACATATTTCATCACTAGGTGAGTGGATTATTTCACTAGTAGTATTTTGTTTGTCTTTCATTGGTGTGTTGTCCAACGAGGCATGATCTAATTCATTGTAATTAACATACACATCGTCCTTGTGATTTGCATTAATGTGTAAGTGCAGTTTTTTAATCCTTTATCACAGAATGAGCAAATTTGCTTGCCACCAAACTCACTGTTTTCAATAACTTCTTGGTTTGAACATAAGAATCCCTGATTATTAGGACCAGGGTTTTCTTCTATATCATCACATAATAGGATAAATGATAACAGGATAAGATAGTGAAATTTCCTATGTTTCATCATATTCCATTTTTGTCTCCATCCATTCATATTCTTTATGTAATTAATCGAGTTCATTACTGAATTTATACATGAAAGGTTGTGGTGTACTGAATAGTACAGTGTCTTCAAATACATGCCATTCACACTGTAATCAGTTTGATTTAGGGGTGACAGGACCACACAACAACCCTTGAGAAATACTACAAATTTTAAATTTTGAGAATAAAATTATTTTTTCTCATTTGTTATCAAATTGTTGCAAAAATACTAACAACCTAGATTTTTGTAAAAACAGCTTAACCTAAAAGTTAATCACTGAAAACACTTTCAAAATAGTCTGAATTGAGCTTAATCATCAACTAATTGTTATTTACAAAGATACTGTCTTCACCATTAAGTATTTAATCATATTTCAAGAATTTTAAAGTACATATTAAATTTATAATAATTAATTATTTTTTCAAGAGGAAAATTGTGTGCATCATGTTTGTAATAAATCACAGCTGTTTCATCTCTGTTAACATCATTTTTTGATGTTAGATTAAAAAATGGCCTAAAATCGAACAAATTAGTAAGAACTTGTTTTTGGTGTCGTAATAGTATACGCAAAGGTCACTATTTCTGAAAATTCCCCTAATTTCCCTCGCTTGCTTCACTCAGTACAACGTTAGAAACTTTTTAACTTATTAAAAATATTAATTATGCACCACCTCTCACACCGATTTGAGTGCTTACTGCCTTATCTTATTCAGAGTGAAAGTATGCTATGATAAATAATCATGACATTTAAAGCCTTATCTGGCTGTTTTATTATACATTTTTCATACATTTCATGTAATTTTTACCAAAATTTTTGCAATTACAAACATGTGAATGTAAGTAAACCTTCTGGAGACTGGTGAATGCCGAAAGTGACAACAGAAATTGAAGCGGCCACATTGGGACAAGATTTTGCCGTGGTTGAAATGGATACAGATTTATTGACACCTATGATTTCCCGAGCTGAATGTTCATCAAAAATGTTATCTCCAGGTACAACATTGGCTTGGCAACAACTTACTTTTAACCCACATAGCAAAAAAAGCTTGATTCGAACTTGATTCAAGCTTGATTTTTGAGGCTTGAAGGTTTGATTCAAACCTTACCAATCGAGCCTGAAAACTTGATTCAATCTTGATTCAAGGCTCTTAGTGACCGTGATGTGAAATTGATTCCAACTTGAATCAAGTGTTTCATTCAATTCTTTTTCAAGTCACTTTCAAGCCTTTAAAGTCTTGCCTAATCTTTTCAAGTCTTTTTCAAGCATCTTTCGAGCCCTTTTCAAGTGTTTTTCGAGCCTCTTTCAAGCCTTTTTCAAGTCTTTTTCAAGCCTTTAAATATTTTAAAGCTCTTTTTAAGTCTTTTTCAAGGGCCTTTCGAGCATTTTTCAAGTGTGTGTCGAGCCTTTTTCAAGTACTTTTCAAGGCTCTGTCGAGAATGTACAAATGTTTCAATTGTTTTTCAAGTCTTTTGCAAGTCTTTCGATTCTTTTTCAAACCTTTATACATTTTTTAGCCACGTTCAAATATCTTTTAAGTCTTTTTTGTTCTTCTGCAGCTGATATTACACATTAAAGTGGAATAATACATCACGTGGTTAGTGTAATTTATTTAGTTTAGTTTAAAACAGAAATTAGTTAAGTACAAATTAATTAGATTAACTACTTAAGTAGGGGGAGTATCTCGATTTTTAAATTATTTGTAGGCCTAATTTGTGAAATTGAGTTAGGTATATGTAAGTTTATTCCATATTCTCAGTAAAATTTAAAAGTATTTTTTTATAAGTTCTTTGTTTAGTTAACTTTTGATTACTCAGAACCCCCGTTTTAAAACCACCGTTTTAAAAGGTATATATGTGTTTGAGTCATATATATATTTCATACCTTTTAAAACGGTGGTTTTAAAACGGGGGTTCTGAGTACATAATCAAAAATTTACTAAAAAAAGAACTTATAAAAAAATTACTTTTAAATTTTACTGAGAATATGGAATAAACTTACATATGCCTAACTCAATTTCACAAATTAGGCCTACAAATAATTTAAAAATCGAGATACTCCCCCAACTTAAGTAGTTAATCTAATTAATTTGTACTTAACTAATTTCTGTTTTAAACTAAACTAAATAAATTACACTAACCACGTGATGTATTATTCCACTTTAATGTGTAAATCAGCTGCAGAAGAACAAAAAGACTTAAAGAGATTTGAAGAGGATACAAAATTTATAAAGGCTTGAATAAACACAAAACAAAAAACTTACTGAAAAATCGGAACAGTAAAATACACATCCGATAGCTTCGGAGTCTGGTATGAAAGTAATGGCGTTGGCCCGTCTCGTCCCGAAAAATCTATACAAAATCGATGAGAAATCGATCCTCGGGAGCCGCGCACTGCATTGTGGGACAGCGTTGGACGGCTTGTGATTGGTCGGGACGTCGTGCCGTGAATCTGTATCAATTCGAGTTTGATTCGTAAACGTGAATTGAGTTTAGTTGGATAATCAAATTCAAGGCTTACATTGCAATTGAAGGGAGAGGTAAGTTCAAGCCTTCTTTAACTTTATTGTGCTTTCGAATCGGAATCGATTAGATGATTAAATTCAAGGCTTACATTGACATTAAAGGGAGAAACAAATTCAAGCCTTGATTATCTTTGGTTATTTCGAATCGGACTCGAATAGATGCTCAAATTCAAGGCTTACGCTGCAATTAAAAATCGAGGAAAAGTCAAGGCTTGATTCAAGCTTCCTTGCTATCTGGGAATCCTGTTCAGGTTGAATTGATTGATTTCAAAGATTTTGTGACAACATAGAATTAAAATTTATCAAGACTGTACTAAAAATGTAACTTATTCCAAGTCTCTCAAAGTTAAATGCAAACTCATGTCCTGATTAGTTCTCTTTTTTTGGACTATTTCCTAGTGTATGGAATTAGTACACAATTCACTTTCAATAACATTCCCAACTCTCTTCACATTATGTAGACCTACTTTACGACATCCTGGGTACAACTTTACGACATCCTGGGTACAAAACTATGAAAAGCAGGATATTCTGAAAAAAAGCCAAACAGATTGTTCAAAGCAGAAATTAAATAAAACATTCTTTTAATTTAGCATCAAATCTGTTTTAATGCTGACCTCAAAATTACTAAGCAACAAATCAGCTGAAGCCCTGCATGGGATATGGCCTCTTTATTCTTTATAGCATTTATTTAAAGATTAATAAATAACAATATTCTTTGTGTTACATATTATCAAAGACGACTACTAACTTAAAAAAAAAAAAAAACACCTATAATATTAGTGATAATAACTTAGCAACAAAAACTCTAATCCTCATAAGTAAAAAAAGACAATAGAGGCCTACACTTAATCCAGTCAAACTAAAAAAAATTACCACTAAACCTGTGCAAAATTGTTTCATAAGCGATTGAAATGGTATTCACTTCAAAACATATTCACTTTATAACATATCCAAAATCAGACTAAATCCGTCCATGGGAAAGTAGCGAAAAATCAATTTTAAAATTGTGTCCAAATTTCATATTTTGTGATTTATTTAATACTCTATCTATGGGTACTATCATGTACAAAAAATTATAGTATGGGTTTTTTTCTGCTGTTTTATAAGGTTTTTTTTTGGGTGCTAAATCCGAATTAGAAGTTTGTCTAAAGACATTCCTTATATTTATTGAGATATCTGTAAAATACTTTGAAATTTTAATGCTTTTTTTTACTATTTTGATTAAATATGTTGATATTGTGAGAGATAACTCCGAAACCATATACATTCTTTCTAAAAATATGTTATTAACAAAAATAAAGACAATTTCCAACGCATAAAGTTAATTTTTACAATCAACTACTATGAAACTAAAGCTCTTAAAAAACTTAGGTAAATATGGCTAATTTAAAAATGTTGTTATTTAATATTTAATAATATTCAAACAAAGCTTTGCAATTTTTGTATAACAATAACACATATAGGAAAGGAAAGGGCGTTAAATTAACTAAAGATTTAATTAAAGGTTTAATGTTCATAAAATTGATAATAATATTTTATCTATAGCCACAAATCTTGGCCAGACCCTACTTTTAAATTATTTGTTTTGTCTCTTGGTGACAATATTGTATATATTTTTTTAATGAGAGGTATATTTTTTTAATTTCTTAAAAATATGAAAAATGTTAATATTTGTGGATTAGTTATTTAAAGAAATCTCTTTAATTAACAACGCTTTTAAAAATGTCTCAAGAAGAAAATTATGATAATGTTATGGACTGGCTCGAAAAAAATTGAAAAAAAAATAAATAAAGAGCAGCCAAAAAGTAGGAAAGTAGGACAAATTGTCTAAAAGTAGGACAATTCCTACTTTCCTACTTTTTAGTAGGAAAAGTAGGACGACTGGGCTCCCTGCAGTAGCCTACCAACTTATATATTTGGTAATGATCAGCTGATTAGAAATATTTGCCCGCTTACTTGTAAAATTCAACTAATGTTATTAGTAAAGGTAATCAATCCATTTATGAAACGCAAAGTACAAGAACTAGTGAATTTTTCTTTGTAACTTGTAAGTTTGTACGGATTTGTAAGTTTTACTTGTAAAATTTTACTTATAATATTAGCAAATGTTCATTTTCACTATGAAACACTTTGCATCCAAGCTTGTAATTTGTAAGTTTGTAACTTGTACTTTTTTACTAATATTATTAGCATTATTATGAAATGGGCCCCTGGGCATATACTATGTCCCAAGAAAGGTCAGCTGGCACCAGGGTGTAATTAAAAAGGTAATTAATGGTGTAATTAAAAATCTGAAATGAAATATAAAGCTTCACAGTATGTTTATGCATCATAGACACTGCCAACGCACAATGTCACAACCTTCTACATTTAAATTCTTTATATAGGGGCCTAGGCTAATTTTTTTCTGTTATAATTAATTATAGGGCTGACGTAATTCTGGTATAAGCAGAAAAAAAAACAACTATAGGCCTAGGTCCAGAAACACTTTACGTCGAGTGAGTGGCCCCCACGCAGTTCACCGTCGTTATTAGTGATGGAATGTAAGATATTGTTGTGGCGTCTTCCCCCACCTGTCTGAGCAAAAAATTATCTTGCATTTAGGAAGTGATCCTGATTCAATCATCGATGTATACTTCGATGGATTCAGTTGACTCCATTCACCATCCATTGACCGACCATCTCAACACCAACATGTCAAAACCATGTCAACATGTTTATAAACATGTTAACATTTGGGATGATTTTTTAGCGTTGTGGAAGTTTATTGAATCAGGATATTGTGTGTAATTTGACATGCACTTATTTCATTTTTCACTCCATATATAATTTTATTTAACGGATTACAGACCTCAAAAATAAATACGTAAAATATTACAAACTTTGATGGCATTAAGATTTTTGTAAATGACGTGTTTAATTAGAATATAGGGAACATGAGTCTTGAGAAAATATTAAAAAATATTGATTTATACTGTAAAAGTTATCAATTTTTGCCCTTTACTCCACTCAAATCGTTTGAACTGTAAATGGCCATCAAAGGCCAAGTTATTTTTAAAATTATCTATATACCTGCCTACAAACCCTATCTTTATTTTGACAGGTTTATGGATGATACGTTTATCATATCTTTAAACTTTACACTGTATGAATATTGTTTAATGTTTACTCTTGATTAATTCTCAACAAGTTTTTCATAAATTCAAGCATTAGAGACAAATCTGCCAAAAATGAAATAGCACTTATTATTTACCATATTCATTTACCATTGTTTGGCCTATGGTTCGCATGTTCGGTTTAACTTTATCCAGCCTACCTATTTTGTTGGCATTAATATTTTTGTGAAATGTCATAGTAGCTTAAATATAGTATTACACTTAAATCATGAAAAAATTAAGATTAAATAAAAAGTAAAAATATCAATTTATAACCGTTAATATGTTTTAAAATATAATGACTAACTGTGTTATTACTATTAATCAAAATTAAAAAATTCCATTTGTGGAAGTTTATTAATTTTTGTCAATCGCTCCACTACAATTGTTTTGAATGCAATCAAACGCCAATATATCCCGTATCCCGTGTTATCTGTACAAACGTAAAGAATGAAAAACCTAAAATATTACTTACTTTGTTGACATTAATATTTTTTGGAATGCCATAGTTAGCTAGTATTAAACGTAAGTCATGGACAAAAAATAAGAATGAAATAAAAGTTTAAATATTAATTTATGTCCGTTAGATGTTTGAGAAGGTAATGTTTAACCTAAATATGTTATTACAATCAATCCGTGGTAAATAACCAGCATGAAATACGTAATAATATAGTTACGCTCCAGTTAGACCTGCCCCCTAGCAGGTCTAAGTTGAAGCCGAAAATCGCTCTATTAATGCTCAAGATTATCTTATTTGCGTTACAACTTGGACTCGCAAACCTGCAAATTTTTTCTTTTACGCCCTGATTACCCAAATAATGTCTCTCGAACCTGAATAGTTCAGCGGCAGTTTATCCCTACCATATTTAGCTCGCAGTTATCTTTACGCAGTGGCACATGTAACCCCCAGCTCCCGAACCCAATTTTAAGCTGACGCGCAAAATCCGGTTATAATCAGTATTTACGCCTAGGATTAAGGTAAATCGAGCTCTCAAACCACCTCTTATGATTATGATTGATACGTTATTTCCAACAATAACGTTTGTTTAATAGTCTATGTTTGTCTTATTTTTCAAGAAGGCCTCCCAACTTTCGCTAAAGCCCTCATCCACTTTATTTTGCATTTATCTCGTTTAAAAAAAAAAAAAGAAATAAAAGTGCAGATACAAAAACATTAAAGAAATAGATCAATACCTAAAGGGAAAAAACAAGAAAAACATGATTAGGCTACAATTTTAAAAGAAAGAAATTTACATTTGGAGTACAGAATAAAATGTTTTCTAATCTCCATATTTACACAAATGTTTATATTTCATGATCAACTACTTGAACAGAACTACAATCAGAAGTTTTCTCATTTTGGTTTACAAACATAAAAAACAAAAATGACGTGTCAAATATTTTTACATTGGTATATAGGAGTAAAAGAATTTTATCTACATTTTATGCATTTCCAAAAAAATACATATTTTAATAAAATTAAAAAATTTTGGTATTAGTTTTGAAATTCCAGTACAGTTCCAGTATTGAAATAAAATTCCAGTATTTCAAGTACCGTATCAGTAGACACCCTGACCATGCTATATGGTAACTGTTCCGCCACCCACCCAGGGACGTAACAAGGGATTTTTGATCTGGGGCAAGAACTCAATTCGGGCCCCCCCCCCCACAAAAAAATACCGTTCAATCGGACTCATTTCACAGGCTAATAAAAACTTTTCTGTTCAGCTATAGTATAGTGGGAGAAAATAATCTGCAAGGGGTACGGACCTAATATTTTATTAACAATTAAGATAAAGGTTACCTGTGATAAGATACTTTATACATATTTTATAAACCTGCTTTTTGAGGGCAATACTGTGTGACCGGTGTTTTGCGACGGACGCACGGAACTTGATGAGAGTGCCCAGAATAGTTCAGCTGCCGGCATCCTTCCAGGGGTCGTAATTATTAAAAAGTTTTTGCAAAACACGGATCAATTAGGAGGGATTTTTCCAGATGGCTCAGGAATGTGGGCAAATCTCAGGACACTAGGTCTGACCTCAAACTCTCATCATCGCCACTCCTGGGTCCTGAACAAAATCTCAGCCAAAGCGGTGTGGGTGTCAGGGTAAGGTCCCTGGTCCCGACACAACGCAGTTCAACGCTACGGGATTGTTAAGAAATAAATCGAAGTTTAGGTCCCCCGTATTGGTATCGATGGCGCGCCGATATATCATTGCTTTACACTTTTCAGATGAAAGGCACACACGATTTATTGTTGCTTAGCATTTCTCAGGAAAAAGACGATCAACGATACATCGTTCCATAGCACTGGAAGGGTTCAACTGATTTTTTATCAGTTAATCGTTTTAGTGCACAGAAAAGTGCTAAATTTATACGGAAATTAACTTAGACATGCAACTCGTAAAAACTGCTAGGTTATCCAAGGGGAGGGGGGGAGGCGAGCGCACAAGAAAATTCGTTAACAAAATCAATTTCTTCACCCAATTGCAAGACTTCAATATTTTGTATTTCGGTCATAGACCTATAGCAAATCGAATGGATTCATTGATGTGCCGAACTAACCGAGTCAACCAACGTCACCGTTTATGTCCTTGGTATCGACAGCATCAGGAAACCGACAGGCCAATATCGTTCTACACCATAGATGTTTTCGGATGAAAGATGAGGCACGACTTATCATTCTATAGCAGTCTGCATGAAAAAGACAATACAAGTTATATTGTTCCGTATCCGAAATAAGGGTTGACCCTTTTGGTGTTAAAAAAATATATTACATAACTTTTTTAAAGTGCTGGAGAATTGTTCATGTAACTTCTGAAAACTGCTAGGATTTCCAAGCGAGCGCATAAAATATAAATATTTAAAAAATGCTGACCCAAAAATGCTATAAAACGATATTTTTTATCTCAGTCTTACGGAGAATGGAATGAAATCAACGGTGTTTCGAAATACAAAAACAATTGAGTTTTGATGAGACAACAGATATTCCCGTGTAAGTCCGCCCTATAGATACCGACAGCATGCCTATATATCGTTCCTTCGCACTTCTAGGATGAAATGAGAGGCATGATATAAGTTATTGTTGCTTAGCATTTCTCGAGAAAAAGACGATGAACAATATATTCCATTGCACCAAAAGGGTATTAAGAAACAAGTCTGTTGTAGCGCCCTTGTTGTAATCTAATATTTTAATTAATTGGGTAATTGATTGTACAACATCTGCATCTGTACTCGTGATTGTTAAGTTAGGCCTCCTTTCAGCAGTTTTAGGGTTAAAATATGCCTATAGGGCTAGCCTAAACCTAGAGAAAGTTAATTTATCAAAATATCTTTTAAGTGTTAAGGTAATTAACTCTAGAGAAGCGGCCAAACCAGTTTTTTAAATATTTGTTTTTACTCCCTGGATTAATTCCGAGATGCGAATTGGGAGGCCTACCCGGTCTAGCCAATTCTCTCTCTAGTTTATGTTAAAGCCTTTGACCATTCCCTTCCTACTGCGGCAATTTCCGTACGCTGGGATGGATTGCATCATGGACGGGTCCTATGCCGTCTTTAGCAGTCAACAGGATGACGCGGGAAGTAAGTGAGGCTATCCATCGTGAAATTATAAAATTATATTCGCCTAGGTGAACACCTAGACTTGATTTGTGTTTAACATCAATTAATGAATAGTATAATATGATAATCAAAAGGGTCTTTCTAATAATTTATTTTAGACAAAAAAGAACATCTTACCTGGAAGCATGTCTTCACATGAAACATGAAAGATAGCGAAAGGTCAAAGACGCGACGCGATTGGCCCATCTGTCACAGAATTGGAGGGAAAATTGACAAGATCTGAAAAAATTAAAAGCTGATAAGATGTTTAGCAGATAAAAAAGCCATAGAATTAAACCAGTAAGTTTTTGTGATATTTAACTATAATAAGTTCTATTATTTTCTTTTTACTTAAATTGTAAAAAAACAACACACTGATTGGTGTGAGGCCTTTTCATAGCTACTAGTTATTTTTATCATAGATACAGTATAAATAACAACAACTGGATCGCTACGGAAGCCCTGAAGGGCCAAAGAGAAAGCATACATTTTTTACACCGCCGTGTTTGAAACACGGCGAGCCGTGTTTATAAGTCGGCGAGCAGTGTTAGAAAGTCGGCGACCCGTGTTTAAAAGACCGCGGGCCGTCATTAAAAGTCGGCGAGCCGTCAAACACGGCTCACCGACTTTCTAACACGGCTCGCCGACTTTCTAACACTGCTCGCCGACTTATAAACACGGCGGTGTAAAAAATTTATGCTTACTCTTTGGCCCTTCAGGGCTTCCTTAGGATCGCCAATCCGGGTTTACACTATGTAGCAAAACGTGTTACGTGTTACATATAGAAAAAGATTTGTAACATTTAGCAAATAAAAGTTAAATAGCATGCATTAATTTACTATGAGTCGTCGTCAATTTCAGTTTTTAAGTTGCATATATTTATTGATTATTTATTTATTATTCTTCCAAAGATTCACAACCATTTACAATCATTGAAACATTAAGCAATATCAAGCACAAATTAACAATAATATTAAATAGTAGGGAAAGAAGGATAATGGTAAGCACCTAAGGAAAAAAAATTCTCCGGAAATTTCTTAGGCAAAAATTATACCAATACACGTGTCAAACTCTTTGGAAATTAATGGTGATGATTTTTAAAAATTATTATTATCATAAATATTAACATTAATAAAATATAAAAAATTATATAACATTATGCATTTGAGCACGATTTCCCTAAGCATAGGGTAATTGTGCGCATATGGTTGGGTAATGGTGAGCATGGACGTTTTGGTTGAAATAATTAGAATAAATGTGTTTCTTTGGTAAAAATTAAATATTGATTTATCATCTGTTGGATTAACAATTAAAATATATAGTTAAAAATTACTATATTCAGTGTTGAAGACATTTGTTTTCAATTTTCGAACAAATTACCGGACTTTGAATTAAATGGAAATAGAACAAGTGAGAATCCCTTATGTAATAGTATAGCCTGGCCTATTGTAAGGCTGGACAAAGTTGTAAGGGACCTATAATTGGCCAAAAGATAATAATAAAACCAAATGGTAATTTAGGGGAAAAGCCAAACTTACTATGATTAACACCTCAATTATAGTAAAGTTAATTGGTTATTATAATTAGCAACCTCGATCTTCTCAGGTCTCTATTTCTGCTTGCTCCAGTCGCACATCTCTTACTCAATCGTTCTGTGGGGGGGCTGTGGCATCAAATCTTAAACAAATTTTGTGTGGCAAAAAAGGCGCTAAGAATTATGTTGAGGTTGTCTCACAGCTCACGTTGCAGAGACCATTTTGTTAGAATAGGGTTGCTCACTGTTCCATGCTTATACATCTATGAGGTTGCAACCTACATCAAAACACACATAACAGAATACACGAACACCACTCATAGCTACAACACGATATTTAAAAATAATTTTGCAGTTCAACAAAACCTGTCACTGTTTGAAAAAAACACCTAAATATTCTTGTTTAAAGATTTTTAGCTTTTGCCTATTCACATCAGAGATCAAGTTGAAGTAAATAAATTTCAACCCGAATTAAAACATTTTTTATTGATCACATCAGTTTTTATAGCTTGAGTGAGTTCGCTGAGTTCTGTAGCCCAAACACACGATGTTTTCCCGACTCTAATGATCCCCAGAGGTAGGTATGTTGGCCCCTGGTCACATACATGACGACGCCCAACACCTACTACTGGTCAACTGGGCTGAGAACCAAGTATCCCAAGTACAGTATCCCAAGTAGCAGTTGGATGTTTTGGACTTTTATGACTTTTATTTAATGATTCATAAATAAAAAGACTGGGGATAGTCAAAAGGCCAAGCTGAACAAATAATTAATAATTTTGTTTTTTCTATTAATTGCCAGCCAGAATAAAAAGATTTTTGTACTTAGAGATGGACGTGGCGCTAGCGATAAGTAACCAACCACAATGCATTCTGGGTTCTTGTTGGTTGCGGTACCAGTAACCACCAGTTAATTTTGTAAAACATCTTGGTAACTTCATGTCTTTATTGATATATTTCTTGTTGGGAGGAAGACATCGACGCACTTTAGCGAAATATGTAGGCTAATTATTATGTTCGCATACTATTATGCTATGAAGAATCATGGAAATTTATTTGTAATGTAAAAAATAATTAGTGTGTTTTTGGATCTAGAAATAGTTATTGTATAGCATATTCTTGAATTTCTCGGGTTCAAACTTTTTCATCCACCAAGATGACTGTAGTGCCACAGGGAACTATACATCCCATAAGAGCCATGGCGCCAATTTCTGCGACAACTGTGGTGGTCCCCACAGAGAAAACAAAGATTAAAAATTTGTTAAAAAATAATCATTTCACTATTTGTTACCTGCAAGTGTTGCCAACACTGCAGAAAAAACCATTATTCTCGTTTGAGTTGTTTTCAAAGAACATAAATCCTCTACAATTAGAAATAGCTTCATTTCAGATTAACAATCAGTTAACCCAGTACTTTTTGAACACTCGCTCAATCTAAACCCAACCAAAACTCATTTTCTTCACATCCAAACCCAGCAGAAAAAAAATTTGAATAGTGCCTCATCTAGTCTAATAATTGGCGAAGATGAAATCAGTGGCGGATCTAAGGGGGTCAAGGTGGGGGGCCGCGCCGGCCCGGGGCGGGTGCTTTGCCGAGTCAGGCGAAGGCAGGGTGGAGCGCCGGCAAATCAGAGCACGTTTTACCGATATTTTTCCATGTAAAAAAAATTGTGTCTGCTATGCACACTGTAAAAAAAATCACCCCTGAAAATATTTGTTGTTAAAAATGATTTTTTAAAGTCCTTTTCTGTTAATTCAACTAGACGAAACGTTATTTTAGAGCCTCAATCTTTACACCCTCTCTGTTGGTGGGGCACCAATTCTGCCCTATAATAAATATGCTAAATTGACGTTCTATTTTTTATATAAGCCAGAACCGTGTAGATTTGAACCTGGATAAAATCAATAGGAGGTGAAATACTTTACATTGTAAAGTTTTATAGGATTACTAACTCAAATAGCAATCATAAATTTTGCAATAGGCTACTTATAAATTAATTATAATATATATCGGCACTCGATCCCTACTGACTTGCTTACTTACTTATCCCTCGTCGTCCCGTAAACCGCAGAAGACGGCATAGGACCAGTCAACGGCATAGGACCTGACAAAAAATATTATATTATTATACTCTAATACGAGGAAGTTATATTCGTATGATAGTTTTTTTGTTAGTATGTCCTTCTGATGTACATGCGGATATCAAAAAAGGCTCCACAACGGTTTCTTCAAAATTTTCAAATAAATCAGTTCTAGGATAAAAATGATAGGGCCTATATTAACAGGTCTCTATGCCAGGACAAATTTTCTTTCGGGTAGGTCTACTTGTCTGTTGTTATATATAGGCCTAAGCCATAGGTACATTTTTATTTTAGGCTATTATTTTGAACTGCAGCATTAAAGACTACTTAAATGAAAGAAGACTATTTAGTGCAAGGTGACTGTAGGCCTGGGCCAGGTGAGCCGCATCCCATAAGAGCAATAGTGTCACTTTCTGCGAAATCCATGGATGTCGCCTACCAGCAAGTGTTGCCAACTAAACAGCAAACAACAATCGTTCTAGTTTGCGTTGGGAATTTTTCGTCTCAACAATTACTAAAATAAGGAATTTCAAAGCAAAATAGGGTAGAATTTATGGTTTTAGATTTACCTTGATTGATAATTTGTAATTTGGTCATTACCTAATGCTTTGTTATCAACTAATAATCCAAATTTAAAATAGAGTAATATGGTGTCATTTAGATAAATATCGTACCCATGGCAAGACTGCTTAATTCTCTTTTTCAATCAGCTGTGTAATGGTAAATATTATAACGTAATTTGACTTCCGTTTTAGTTTAGACGCTTCATATCTGGAACACAAAAAAAACTATTCGGCTTAACTGGGAAGAAGTTATGCTTCTTCCTTTACAGACCTTGTATTTAGTGAGCATTGTATAAAATGCCACATTTCTAAATGTTATGGTTTTTTTGTTCTACTTCATTAAATTTAGCCATGTCACCGATGATCGCGGTGAACGCATCTCTGACCGCGGACTGAAACGGGACCTGCTACAAGTACTCAGCAAAGTTTACAGAGCGCTGCGGTGATTAGGTTATGTTTGTTATTGATATATAGGTCAGAAATACTTTCAATAATTGAAAACAAATCATACGGTCGCGATACGTAACACACCGTCTACACAGCTATAACCAACCCAGCTTTGCGGCCTCGGGCGGAGACGAGTTCGCCGCGATCATCGGTGGCACGACTGACTTTAAGCAAGCCCGACTAAAAACCCGTAAAAATTAAGAAACGGGTAATTTTCACACGATGTCCAGTAAATAGTCTTCTTTAAATGGATGTGTTTTTTAACATCGCAGTAAAAAAGAACAAAAAAAGTAGTTGGCTTAGTATGTCTAACAGACAAGTACGTCTTTTCGTTACAATGTTTAAGTCCTAAACTTTTTAACAGTACGAGGGGGACCGAGCTTAAGCTCGGTAAAATTATTACTTTCGTTCTCACACAAAGCTCGTTCGCTCAGCTCACTATTTCTTTTTTTTACTATTCCGCTCTCCCATTTTAAAGACAAGCTCGTTCGCTTCGCTCACTCGCCAAGCCGAAGGGTGCTGCACTTTGGTATAATTTTCTTATACTACAGGTTGATGTAACACATTGGTTAATATCTACAGTTATCAGCTGATTTTTGTTCAATTAATAAATTCTCCATAAGGATGACATGGAAACTTTGAAGGGCTCTAGAACGAAAACCGGATTTTTCCCAGACATGGGACCAACTTCAATTGATTTCTGATAGCCAAAACCCCCACATTAAACCCAAAAATCAAAAATCCTTGGAGCGAAAAACATTTTGCCCGCACAAACTGCTAGTTTTAGAGTATAAGATAAGATAAGGTTAGTCTTATGGAGTACAAAACTAAAATAAAAAAATAATTAAACCAGCTGACTCAACTGTCAAAGTACATCAGACACAGGTTAACATATGGTTTTGCATTGTAACCAGTTAATTACCGAATGGTAGAACTTTAATAAAACAATCGAATTTTTTTAAATCGTATACTACCTACTTTATAATGCTGATTCCGTATCTCTATTTAATTTTAATGCGACGACAACTTCACTATTGAAGGGTTAATGTAATTGTAACTTTAAACACTTTATAAATGGGTCAAAAAGACCCGAAACCATTGTAGTGAAACTAACCCCTTTGGATCACTAGACAGACCGGAGATATTGTAAACCGCCCTCTTTTTCTATAAGTACGGGATCCAGTAAATCCATAATGAAATAAACTGTATTAATAACATTTTAACACATCAACCTACCAACCTATTACCGTACCGATTTAGCCTATAAAATTTTAAAGTGTTAATACGAGAGTGTACCATATTTCAAGACGAAATAAAGATTATGAAAATCTAGATAGCAACATGATTGGCCTACAAAAAATAACCAGATTTTTAAGGTTAGTATATGCATTGTACTTCACGATGTAAAATCATTCTCATTAAATATTAATGATAATAAATGAAAGTTGGTACATTGGCAAAACTGTTGTTTGTAATAAAAACTAATTGGCGATTAGTATTGTTTTCCACAACGATGAGTGAAGAAATGATCTTAAACTGCCATTTTGGTGACTTAAATTTCAAAAATTTCTCGGGGGAGGACCTCGAACCCCCTGCCTATCTGGGGGGTATGGAATACCCCCCAGACCCTCCGGTTAGCCCCCCCCCCCTTTGTTGCTGTCCTAGATCCGCCACTGGATGAAATAAACCAACTTGAGTCGGCTGAGTTTCTGGGAGTGGGATTGGACGATTGCATGACATGGAATGAACATGTGGGTAAATTAGAAAGTAAGTTAGCTATAAAGGCCTATTTATTCTTAGACAAGTTAGTAAATTTGAAAAAACAATCACTTGGCCAGAACTGTCTACTCACTCTTTGATACTCACATCACTTATTCAATTATCCTTTGGGTTTCAACCAAAGAAAGTCTCAATAAAATATTTTTATCAGAGCCAGGATTCCCCCACAGGCTCACTGTCAAAATTTTTTCAAACAATTAAACATTTTAACTGTCTCGTGTCTTTTCATTTTTGAATGCATCATGTATGTAAAGAAAGAAAATAAACCTCCAGGAGAAAAACGTCATCATTACAACACAAGATTCAAAACAATTTTTTCTGAATTTCACAAACTTTCAATCTTTGAAAGAAAACCGGAATTTTGGCAAGAAGCTCTATCAAGCTCTGCCCAGTGATATTAAAAAACATTAAAAAACATATCTTTTTAAAAGTAAATTAAAAACATTTTTGATTCAAAACAGCTTTTATGAACTGGAATGTTACCTGGAGTATGCTAAACCCCCTCAGTAAATGGGGGAAAAAATTAGAGTAATTGATGATGTTGATATGGTGGTCATCCTTGGCGGAGTGAATTATATCACCAAGCGCAGCCTTCATGAACTGGGCACACTCATTGATGATTTGACCGGCCCTCTCCGGAACAAGGAAGTCCTTAGGGTAGAAGCTCCACTTAGGTTTGAAATAGGTGAAAGTGGCAGGGAATTAATTCAAATACAAAATCGCCTAGTTTTAGAAAAGTGTCGCTTGAACAACTGGGGTTTTCTCAACATTAACACATTATTGAATAGATCTGATTTCAATTCATTTGGGCTTCACCTCAACAATAAAGGGAAAAATTTAGTGTGCGGCTTGATTGCAACCTACATTAATAGTAGGATCTGTGAGGAGAGAGCACTGGTAATCGAAGAAACTCCAAAAAAACTCAGTTCCAAATCCCGTAGGTTAGTTTTTAGATTAAACAAGTTTAGAAAAAATTCAACCAAAAGTAGTCATAAGTTTTTTTTTTTAAATTATCCATCAAAATGTACAAGGTTTAGGCAATAAAACAGAAGTCATTGAGAATATAATTTTGGAGGAGAATCCAGATTTCTTCCTTGTCAGTGAGACTCACTGCACTGAGGATAAGGTTCGGAATTTTTCCTTACATAATTTCTCTCTTCAATCATTTTTTTCCAGAAAGCATGCTAGAGGAGGAGGTGTTGCAATTTTTGTCAACAAAAACTCATCTTTACAAGAAGTCATACCCTTAGAAATAGGAAGCAGTCTCTCTCTCGAGTTGTTTTTCGAAGCAACTGAACTGCAATTCACAGTCGAAAATGAAATCTTCATCACATCCTGCATTTATAGAAGTCCCATTTGAGTAACATTGATTTTTTTCAACGAAATGTTAGATGAATATCTAAGTAGGCTAGGATGCATCTCAGACAACTTGATTTTTGGAGGTGACTTCAACATTGATCAGCTCAAGTCTGATAGGAGGAGCAAAATTTTCTTGGATGAAGTAACAGCCTTCAATTTAAAACCAACAATTAACGATCCGACAAGAGTCACAGCGACATCTGCCACCTGCATTGACAACATTTTCTCTAGCTATCCCATAAGTTCTTCTGTTTTATTCACGCATATTTCCGACCATCATGCAGTTGTAGGTATCTTCAAAACTTTTTCCAACACTCTCAAGAAACGAATTCAGTCGAGAAAAATATCTCACTCAAATACCCAGGAGTTCAAGGCTCGTTTAAGGATGGAGGACTGGGGGGAGGCGTTGGGCGGTGATGATCTGGACCATGCTGTCAATCACGTCATGGATACCATTTCGTACCACTTCGGCGCCTCTTTTCCTTTGTCCACTTCCAAACTCAAGCCCAAAAAATCAACGAAACTTAGCCAGAAAAAGGTTTTTAGTCAGGAGTTGGTCTCTGCAAAAAGCAACATGGTTGAGTCCTTCAAAGATTTTTCTGAAAACAAAACTCCGGAAAATGAACAACATTATCGAAACACCAAAAAGGCGTTTAGGAAAGTCGTCAAACAAAAAAAAAATTGAACTCGAAAACAGATTGCGGCAATCTGATTGCATTTCAAAAGAATCATATATATATATATATCGTATGGCTCATTTAGCCAGCCACCATGGTTTAAGAATAATAAATAAATTGTGCGGTGCAGAGCACCTGAGTCAGTATACATAAAAATCTAAACACTAAAATAAAAATCAGATCTCTCTTTATAGAGCTAAATCCAGGGCGCTCAGCCATTGCAGCCCAGCTTCACTTGAGCTATGCAGACCGGCCAATCCTTCGGGGAAGGCACTCAGTGGGCACTCTTCGACTATGTGTTCCATAGTTTGATACTCTGCTCCGCAGTCGCATGACTGGTCTTGTGTCATTCCCCATTTGTACTTCCAATAATTACATCTTCCCACGCCAGTGCGGAAACGATTGAGTATAGTCCACTGCTTCCGAGGAAGATTCATACCACCTACCGCTACGGTCGGGTCAGCTATCAAGAGGTGATTACGACCTTGAAAAGCGTCCCAGGAGGAAGTCCAGTTAGTATGGATGGTGAAGTTCGTGTCCATCAACTGGGAGGCTGTTCGTAGCGGTGGTTTTCGGGACCTCAATCGACCCGCATTCTGGGGTAGGTAATCATGGATGGGCAGCTGTGGAGCAGATAAGATCTTTGTGTATTCCCTAATGAGTGCATCCCTTCGTCTTATTTCAGGAGGAGCGATATTACACAGCACGGGGAGCCAGGGTACAGGGGTTGCCATGAGGGTACCACTAATAGCTCTCATGGTCCTGTTTAGCTGGACGTCGATCTCTCTAACGTGCACACTATTTAACCACACGGGAGCACAGTACTCAGCAGTTGAATATACCAATGACAGAGCAGTGGTTCGCAGAACTTGTGCGTTAGCTCCCCATGTGGAGCCAGCAAGGTGATGGACAATGTTAGTCCTGGTTCTCACCTTAGCTGCCGTTTTTTGTAAGTGGCTTTTAAACGTGAGAGACCGATCTAAAGTGACTCCCAGATACTGTGGGTGGTCATTATGTTTTAGCTCAACACCGTTGAATACGATTTTAAGTTTTTGGTTGGCCAGTCTATTATTCAAGTGGAAGCAAGCAACCTCAGTTTTTGTTGGGTTTGGATTTAGCTTCCAGGCTTCAAAGTATTCACCGAGGGTCGTGAGGTCATTTGTTAGTGTTTCCTCTGCTTGTCGAAAATGCTGGTGTTGATATGCCAATGCAATATCGTCTGCATATATAAACTTCAAGGACCGAGTTACAGGAATGTCGGCAGTATACACATTAAAGAGCAGTGGGGCGAGCACTGACCCTTGTGGCAGGCCATCCTTTAGTTGCCTAAACGTACTTTCTCTGCGTCCCAGATATACTTTTATCATCCTATTGGAGAGCATTGAGTTGAGGAGACGCAACAAGAAAGGGCAAGGAATAAGGTCGTAAAATTTAACTAGGAGGCCTTTTCTCCAGACTGTGTCATATGCTGCTGTCAGATCTAAAAAAGCCACAGAGGTTTTCAGTCTTCGCTCAAACCCATCCTCAATGAAAGAAGTCAGAGCCAGAACCTGGTCACAGCAGTTGCGACCAGGCCTAAATCCAGCTTGTTCAACAGGGATGCTGGCATTGAGAATAGGGAGGATTCTGTTATAAATCAACCTCTCTAGCAGCTTATAACAAACACTTAAAAGAGCTATTGGCCGATAACTTTCAGGCAGTTTTGGATCTTTTCCGGGCTTCAGGATAGCGATGATTTTGGATTTCCTAAATATCCCAGGCATGTCGCCGGTTTTCAGAGTGGTGTTAAATACTTCAAGAAGCCACTGTCTAGCCTTGTTACCCGAGTGTTTTATAAACTCCGGGATAATGTCATCCAAGCCTGCTGCTTTGCCAATTGGCATCGCATCAATCGCCACTTCCAGTTCGTCGTAAGTGAAGGGTCTAGAGACTTCCAAGGGTGCTTGCCGACTCTCCTTTATTTCATTAAGCCTGAAATTAATTTTTCTGTCTGCAGGCGAACGCACAGGTTTTGAAAGTACGGAGAGGCGTTTTGCAATTTCACGAGGGCTAGGCTGTGAGGCATCGTGTTTTTCACTTGATTTACCAGTGGAGAGTTTCCTGAGCAGAGACCAAGCTTTCCGACTACTTTTGGTGAAGTTCAGGTTCTCGACAGTTTTCACCCACTTCTCTCTCCTGGAGTTGTCGAGAGAGTTAAGGAGTTGGTCAGCTACATCTCTGTCAGCAGTGTCTGTAAACTCACTGTAAAGATCTTCGCACTCTCTGCTCCATCCTGGTATGTATTCTTTTCTAAAACCTCTTGGGTTTGTCGCCTTAGCGGAAGACAGGACAAGACGTGTGAACCGATCATAGTTTTTTATTTTAGAGGGGATGAACCTGATGCCGCTATCAAGCCTTGATGAGAAGGCCTCCCACTCAGCTTTATTAAAGTTCCATCTAGGCCGAGGAAAAGATCTCACTAGTGGAATTTGCATACCCACTGATATTATTACAGGCCTGTGCTGAGAGTGGGGGAATGCACCTAGGACCATCCTGGAAGTAGGCACGGGTGTTGCTGATGGTTCACGGGAGCAAAAGCACAAGTCTGGAGAGTACCCACGCCGCCATCGGGCTGAATGGAAGGTGTGTGGGTCCTTGGCATTATATACCAAGAAAAGGTTGTTATTTTCAGCCCAGCTTGAAAGACGAGTGCCGTTGTCATCATCGGACGAGTATCCCCACTGGGTATGATGACTGTTGAAGTCACCTACATATACCACAGGATGTTCAAAAGTTGGGAGAACTGTGTCTGACCACTGGGTGTTCGGTGGTTTGTAGACATTTACAATAGTAGTCGCAGACACCTTAACAGCAACAACAAATATGTTGTTATCACAACTTTTGTGGGAGACTGATACGTCGTCTATGTCGTGTCTAACGTACGTCGCCACTCCGTAGACCCTGTGACCTATTTCCTCCACCAGCCTATATCCTGGGATGTTGCCCCTCGCACTGTTTTCTAAGTCTTCTGCGTGTGTTTCTTGCAAAGCGAGGACATCGACCTCATTTTCAAGCAACACCTTGCTGAGGCAGTCACTTTTAGATTTGCTCAGACCCTCTACGTTAAAATGACAAACATTTAAAACACAGCCTAAATTTCTAAATTGGCCCTGGAAAGGGCCGTTTGGATTTTGTCTGGCAGCTGGCATAGCTGAGAGATCACTGTGTGTGACAGTTCAGCTGCCAAAGTTGTTGTTCGTTTAGCACCACCCGGGGAGTACGTGCAACTTTAATGGAATGCTGCGGACGCGAACAACATCACCCCCCAAAAAGAATCATGGAAAATCATCAATGAGAACAGGCCGTCATCCAAAAGTGTAGGGTCGCACTGTCCTATCAGGGTGGATGGTCTGGAGATCTCTGATCCTGTTTCAGTTAGTAATAAATTCAACGATTTTTTTTGCTTCAGTCACAACCAGAACGGTTCAACCTAACTTAACTCACACTTTTAATGCAGATACAATAGTTACTGACAGTATTCTCAATGACTTCACTCCTGTTACTTTAAATGAAATGTAAAGCTTTTCAAACATTTCAAGTCAAAAAGTTCATTTGGTATTGATGGGGTGTCAATGAAAATCTTGAAAAACTGTGTAGATGAACTTGCTGTCCCTCTCATGCATTTAATCAACCTGTCATTGAGAAAAGGTATTTTTCCAGATAGATTCAAAATCTCAAAAATCAAGCCACTCTTCAAAAAGGAGATCACAAAGACATGAACAATTTCGCCCAATCTCTCTGCTTCCTTCAATCTCAAAATGTTTTGAAAAAGTTGTATATGACCAAATCATGGCATATATGGAATCAAACAATCTCTTTTCTTCAAAACAGTTAGGTTTCCGTAAAGGCAAATCAACCAAGCTCGCTTTGGTTGAGTTTGTCTCCGAATGCATACGTGCTGTGGACAGAGGCGAATGTGCAATTGCATGTTTTGCTGATCTGTCAAAAACATTTGACTGCGTCGTCATTGCGATTCTTCTCAGGAAAATTCAAAACATGGGAATCTCCGGAAAAATCTATGATTGGCTACGTTCTTACTTGGGAAATCGTTCCCAGGTAACGGAAATTATCTCAAACAATGAAATCTTTCGATCAGAAAAATCACCAGTTAAATTTGGGGTGCCTCAAGGATCAATTCTTGGGCCCTTACTTTTCCTGATCTATGTGAAAGACTTGGATGGTGTTGTCCCTAACGATGATCTTTTCATGTTTACGGATGACACAACCATTCTGGTCAGTCACATGAACAGACAATCAGCCGAAATCGACGCAAACATCAAAATCAACAATCTTGCCCAATTTTTTCAGGAAAACAAACTCTCAGTAAACCCAAACAAAACAAACTTCATGCAAATCCAGACAGTCCAGAGTACAAACTTCAGTCAAACTTTTCATCTAAACCTCTTTATAGGCGATAACGATTTGAGTCACCCGGAGGTGGTTGACTTCCTTGGTGTCAGATTAGATTGTAATCTGACATGGGAGCATCAAATCGACAAAATTCATTCAAAGATTTCTTCCTCAATTTTCATTCTCAGAAATTTTGCAAAATTAAGGATCAAGAGTCTTTCCATGCTAGTTTACCATGGCCTCATGAGACCCACCTCAGCTACTCTGTCATACTCTGGGGGATGGCCAACAAAACGTCGGTCAATTGTCTTTTTTTTGCAAAAGAGGGCGGTGAGACTCATTGCTGGCCTCAAGGCTGGTGATCACTGCAGAGAGGCGTTCAAAAGACTCAAAATATTGACACTTCCCAGTCTTTACATTTTTGAAGTTCTGTATGGTAAGGTCCACGGACATCCAATTGTCCGTGATCATGCACATAATACTAGATTTAAGAACTGTTTTGCTATTTTCCACAATACAAAAATGTTTGAAAAGCAACCTTTTTATGTTGGAAACAAAATATTAGATTCTCTTCCATCACATATTACCAACTGCAATAGCATAAGTAGATTTAAGAACCAACTTGAAAAGTTTTTGATTGAAAAATCTGTGTATGGGGTGGATGAATTATGTAAGATCTAAAGTTAATCCTGTCTCAATGAAAGATAGAATTAAGTAAGCAGAACTCTGTCCTGACGTATCCCATGCCCTACACTACTGGGTCAACGGGACGAAGAGGAAGCACTGTAAGCACGCCTGAAACCTAACCTAGTATATTGTCCTAACCCCGTTAGGCAATGTGACAGGTTCTACGCCACTACGTGGACAACGGAGCGACGCTGGATGTAAGGTGAGAGGTTTTTTTGTCTCAACTATAACCAAAATAAGAAGGGTAGAGAATTTATAGTTGTATATATTTACCCTGATTGATAATTTTTAATTTGATAATAATCTAATGGTTTATCGTCAAGTAGGCTTATAATTCAAATTCAAATTAGAGTAATTTATTTTATTTGATTTATTTACGGGTAACCATTTTTACATAATTTATTACAATTGTTTGCAAATGGCGTAAACTATAAGGCAGTCTATAGTACTGACTTACGAATAATGCACTAATACAAACAGCCTATACCTAATAACATTTTACATGCCATTACTTAATAACAATGAGTAAAAAATTATTTGATGCTGTTACAAAATGAATAGTTTACAGAATGCAACACTACTGTAACCACATTGAAGCAAGCTCTTATGAAGTAATATAAATACAATAATAATCATAGTGCATGCAAACAAATCACAATAATTAATTTATGATACATAACAATAATACAACCCTACAGGTATTTCCAAATTTTGGAGAGCCACATTACAAGTTTTATATTAACTAACTATACTACTGCAAAAAGAAAATACTGTGTTGCTCAAAAAGGCTCCGAAAAACCACCAGAAGCACAAACGTGCACAATAACATGCACGATGTGGCCCATTAATGGCACCACCAAAGCACAAGACATGTGTGGAAAACAAAGCTGATACGGCCCATCAACGGCGCCACCGAGCACAAACAAGCACGAAACATGAGCGAGATATGGCATAATAATGGCGTTACCAATGACACCGACAAACACTAACACAAACGGGTGTGGCCCATTAATGGCACCACCAAGAGTATGAGCATTCACAAATTAGGCTGAAGAACTGTGGCTACGAATCAGATCAAACTTGAAGAAAAGCGACCAATGAGCGTCTTCGGATTACGGGCACACTATCAAAGAAGATGTCTACATAATTTCAAACACGATTAACTAGTCGTGTGAGACGGACCAATGGAGAATTGAAGTAAAAAACAGTAGAGTGATGTCGGAATAATTCTAGAGATCTGGTACTAGATGAAGCGACTCTGATGTCAATTTCAGCCAGCAATTCTGGACTCGTAATGTGTCCTTTTAAGAGCTTGACTAGGAACACAGCATCAGCTACAGATCTTACGACCTAAAGGGGGTGAAGCCATAGGTCATTTGCCAGGGTGCCAACTGGAATCTCCCGGAGTTCGTAGCCACACCTCAGGCCAACAAGACGAATCAACCTGCGTTGAAGGGCTTCCAACCTGTCCTTGCTGGTAAAATGAGTAAATGGAGACCAAATGGGTGATGCATACTCAAGAAGCTGTCTAACCAAACTGCAGTAGAGAGTTCGAAGGGCAATAGTATTTTTAATACCTCGTGTAGATCTGATGATGAACCCTAGGTTCTGGTTAGCCTTCTTACATATCATGTCCAAATGAGCATGAAAGGAGATATCGCTGGACAATAGCACTTCTAAGTCTTTCACCACGCTAACTCTGGGAACACATTCGTCCATGATGAAATAGTCATATGATTGCTGGTGCTTCCTCCTACAAAGCTTATTACAGAGCACTTCTTAGGGTTAAGAGACATGTTGTTCCTGCAGCACCAGAGTGCAATCTCATCAAGGCTTCCCTGGAGGCGTTTGGAATCTTCAGGACTACTGACAACAAAAAGCTTGACATCATCAGCAAACATTATTGTCTCAACGAAGGTAGTGTCCACAAGATCGTTGATGAACAATGTAAACAGGTAAGGGTCTAAAATCGAGCCTTGCGGGACCCCGGATGATTGGATAAATGTAGAGGAAATTCTTTGACCACCAATCTTCTGTTGTACAAATAATCTTCCAGCCAGGACAAGAGTGGGTATAAAATGCAAAATCTTTCAAGTTTTGAGACAAGGATGGCGTGGCCAACCTTATCGAAGGCCTTAGCCATGTCAATATAGACAGCATCTACCTGTCTATTTTCTCTAAATGAAATAAGATATACTCTTGAAAGGTCACAAGATTTGTCACTGTCGATTTACCTGAAATGAATCCATGCTGAGAATCGCAAATGATGTTTGCAATTAGAGACCTCAGCCTATTCACCACTAGTCTTTCAAAAATCTTGCCTACCACAGAAAGAATCGTTACCGGACGGTAATTCTTGACATCCTGAGAGTCACCGGTCTTTGGGATAGGAATAATATACTGTATATAGCCCTCTTTAGGAGAATTGGGGAAGATGCCATTCATCAATGACTTTTTGAACAAATAAGTTAAAGGCTCAATCAAAAGTTCATGGCAATATCTAGCACCGAAGGAGGAATGTTGTCTAAGCCAGCGCCTTTAGTTGTATCATTGTTTTCTAGCTCCGCTCTGATTTCCTGAGTAGACAGACGAATGAGTTTTAGATGACCAGCATTGCCAAAATCGAAGGCAGGTGCAACTAAACAAGTGGAGGAGAAGTTCGAGCTGAAGTAAGAGGTTAAGAGCTCACTCTTCTCTTTGGGGTTACCTGCAGTCTGAGAATCAAGGTGAACAACAGATGGCATTGTGTCATTCCTTTTCTTGGCTTTAACAAACGACCAAAAAGCTTTGGTGTTGGGAGGGATTGTTGATTCAACAGATGCCATATAGCTATATATTATAGCACGCCTTTGAGAGTATCTTGCATGTATTTCTAAGCTGGGTGAAACGAAGGAACAACGCCCTATCCAGTCTCTGTTTGTATTGTTTGTGAACAACTTTCTTTTCGATGATCAGTCTAATCAGATCCTTTGAGAACCAAAACGGAAAACGACGGCAGACGTAGCATTTGATAGGGCTGAACTTAGTGGAGTAGTCGCCCAGCATTCCAATGAGTTTGTCGAACTTGTTATTTACTGAAGAATTATTATAAGCAAATTCAAGATCAGTTTTGGCTAAGGTGTTAAACGCTGCTGCTAGGTCACACTTCCTGATATTGCAAGCAGAATCCCAGCGATGGGATGTGTGAGGGATCACATACAACCTGAGCATTTTGTCAAGAACATCATGGATTTTCAACGTATTACAGGTGCAAGCGTTACCATAGTCTCATACAACCAAAAATCGTACAGATCGCTGTGGAATGGTCTTACCCACCAACAATTCCTAGAGAAGACACTCATAGCCAATCATGAAAAAACATCCAATAATCATCCTTTGGAACCAACTTTCATGATAATTCCCAAAAACAAGTAGAGCCAGTATCGCAAGATAATCCTCTGGATCCTCTGGAATCAATATCGCAAGATCAAACATCTCAAGATCAAACATCCCAAAATAAAACATCTCAAGATCAAACATCTTCAGATCATAAGTCTCGAGAACCAAAAAGGACTCCCAAAAGTGACTCTAGGGTACTTTTTTTAGCTCCTTAAGTAATACTGTAAATAAATCTCTAAGAATTCTTCAGGTTAACATACAAAGTATTAGAAAAAATGGCTAGAGTTAGAACAATTTTGTATAATTCTGAAAATATTGATGTTGTATGCGTGTCTGAGCATTGGTTGCTGTATGAAGAGGTAGACTTATATGCCCCTCAGGGGTACATGCCCGGAAGTTTTCTCTGTAGGAGTACTATACAACATGGTGGTTCAGGGATTTTTATCAAACAAGGCATTAAATTTAATGAAATTCATCTTGAGAGATGTAAAGAATTCGATTTAGATTTAAGTTGCATCAAGTTAATTGAGGAAAATATTGTTATTATTAGCTTATATAGATCTCCAAATGGTAATATAGAGTTTTTCTTTCAAAACTTTGAATTAGCTATAAAAAAAATAAAAAATGGTACAATAGTTGCCATCTGTGGAGACCAAAAAGAGTTGCCATCTGTGTAAAGATCAAAAATCAATAGATTTCCTAAATTTGCGTAGGGCCCTTAACTTAACTTGTTCAATCAAAGCTCCCACCCGTGGGAAGTCTTGTATAAACAATATATTGATAAATGACAGTTTGTATAGGATTACTACTCTTGAGGGTCACTTCGCTGATCATAATGCCCATATAATGGATTATACAATTAGAAAAAATTGCAAACCGAGCAATAAAAGTAACAGTAAGAATAACAACACCAAAACTTACATTAGAAAACAAAATGATTATGAAATAAATTTATTTATTTTTCTATTGAATGATTCAAACTGGATAATGATAGATGAGTATAAATCTGGTTTGATAACTGTTGAGGAATTATTTAATAGATTTTTTAAACAATATGTAGATCTTTGGCACTATTGTTCACCTTTAGTTAGCAAATCAAATAATAAGGGAAAATGTAAAAAAGTTGAATGGTACACTGAAGACCTTGCTAGGGAAAGAAATTGCATATTAAATTTATTTAATATTTATAAAAGCCTTAGATATAATGGTTCTGGGCACACTCAACAGGCATATGATGACTATGTAGGCAGTAAACGTTATTATAGATATCACCTTATCGAAGCAAAAAAACAGGCCTGTGAGAATTTCATTGAGTCAGCTCCAAACAGATGCAAAGCTGCTTGGGACGTCATTAAACAGGAAAATTCCCCAGTTGTCCCACTAGAAATAATGCTTGACCCAGAGCAACTTAATAGATTTTTTCTAAATTCAGTTATGGAACTCTCAAATAACATACCTCAAACTAATACGCCGTTTTATGACCTTTTGGGCGAGAGACCTGTTCCTCCTGATACATTTCATTGGCAAGAAATTGGATCGGAAGATGTAGTTCAAATTGTCTCTAAATTGTCCAACTCTAAGAGTATGGATGTCTATTTTTTTTATCAAATTACATAGTTAAAAAGACTGTCAATGCCATTAAAGAGCCACTCTCATTCATTCTCAGTGAATGCCTGAAAGTAGGACTTTTCCTGACGTGCTTAAACTCTCTAAAGTTATTCCTATTTATAAAAAAGGAGACAAGCAGCTTCCTCAAAATTACAGACCAATATCTATAGTACCGATCTTCTCTAAAATTGTTGAATCCCTAATGCACAAACAACTCTCCTTTCATTTTGAGAATTATAATCTCTTATCTGATGAATCACAGTTTGGCTTTCGCGAAGGTCGATCAACATCAACTGTTGTTATGGAAATTGTTAACCACTCCCTGAATGCCCTTGATAACAAAGAATCTGTTGCTATATCCCTATTTGATTTAAGCAAAGCTTTTGTTTGCGTACCTTTTAATTTAATTCTAGATAAATTAAAATGTTATGGGATATCAGATAATTCATGTAAAGTCATAAACTCTTATTTAAGCAATAGGCAGCAATTTGTTTCAATTAAAGGTGTGAACTCAACTGTATCAAACATTAAAACGGGAGTACCACAAGGCTCTGTTCTTGGTCCTTTCTTTTTTACAATAATTATTAATGACTTACCTAAAAATATACCATTAGGCACTGTAATCTATGCAGATGACACTTCCCTTTTTACTAGCAATCAAAATTTATTGTATCTTGATCAGTCCATAAAAAATGCAGAAGATAATGATTTAAATTGGTTTTCTTTGAACAAACTATTATGTAATCAAGCAAAAACCCAAAATATGATAACCAGTCTATCCACTCAGTTTATAGATGTACAATCAGTCAAGCTTCTTTGCATAAATATAGATTCCAAGTTAAATTGGTCATCCCATATAAATATTCTTAGTAAAAAGATTTCTCGTGTAAGCTACCTTTTTTTGGAAATTAAGAGACATCATTTCAAATGAATTTTTAAGAATCATATTTTGGTCTTTTTCAATCACATATCTCCTATGACTTAATTCTTTGGGGTCATTCACCCTTAGTCAAAGATATTTTATTAATCCAAAAGACAGTAATTCGCACTCTGCAGGGCAGGTTACTTGGACCACTGTCGACCCTTGTTTATAGAAACTAAAATTTTAACAGTCGTAAATATATATATATATATATATATATATATATATATATATATATATATATATATATTTCAAGTACTGGTTTATACAAAAACTAATTTAAATTTATGTACTACTAGAAAAGACATCCATACTCACAATA
The DNA here is from genome assembly GCA_030545055.2 of Neoaliturus tenellus. Lineage (NCBI taxonomy): Eukaryota > Metazoa > Arthropoda > Insecta > Hemiptera > Cicadellidae > Neoaliturus > Neoaliturus tenellus. Next base: position 23,967,590 of record CM061535.1, read on the forward strand.
CAAGAAATAACAGTAAATTAAATATTCCCCAACACCGACTAACTGAAATTGGATCTTCTCATAAACTTAACTGTGTACATTTTTTAATAAGCTGGATGGGTCTGCCCAAACTGCTCCAATTGGTATTTTTAAGAAAAAAATATTTCAGTGGCTTTTGGTCAACCCATTCTATTTAATTGATGAATGTCTAAATTGTGAGATAAATTTGGCTTTTTAAAGTAATTGTCTTTGAATTGTGTAATTTTACTATTATTATCTAATGATCCCCATCTCTTTTTAACTGATTTATTTAATTAATTATTTAAGACACTTAGCTGTAGATTTTTAACAAACATGTATCCTACAATTTACTGTGTGAACTGCTGTAATCAACCATGTAAAATAATTGACAATGCCTATTTCATGTATACTATGATCAATGGCAAATAAAGATTTGATTGCTTGATTGATTGATTGATTGAATACGAGCTAGAAGCAGCAACAGGACTCATAATACGAAGGGTGGATAAGAGAGGTGGGTGATGAAAGAACTATGGTGTTGTCACGATATATTATCGTACCTGGAGAAAAACTGATTCATTCGCGTTTTTGACATAACTTGACTTTTAGTTTTCACACTTCATATCCGGAACACGAAAAATACAACAGACCTTCAGAAAGCAGTGCATTTTCTCTACCGACCTTGTTCATCCACGGGCCTGTGGGTGTGGACTTGTGGACTAACTGCAGAAAATCAAATTGAAGAAGAAGAACTAAAGTTCTTTTTTCTTTTAATCAATCTGATAGATAATCATGAAAATGGCGTCGTAATTTTTACGCTCGTCTTCCCTCTGACTGAGGATACAATGCGAATTCCCGATGAATATTTATTACATTTAAGAATTATTTCAGTGTTAGACTTTAATTTTATAAGTAGGTCCGTCGTGAACTTGGGTTTATTCAATCGCTAGCTTCCGCAACTGTTGAGTGAGTAGTTGGTGTTGGTGATTATCAAAACTGATGTTCATTTCCTGTCATTCAAGTGAACCAAATAGGCTATTGATTATTTTAAAGGATAAGTTGTAAACTCTTTGGCATTGAAATATGGATTTGATGAACGGATATGCAGGTAAGCAAATAGTCTTAATAATGAGTGATAAAATTAAAATAACATATGTCTAGTCTGAGCATAGAGCATAACTTAGGATTAAAACGTTCGAACATGGTATGATTGTAGGCTAGGCACAGAAGTAGAGAACATTCATAATAGGCCTAGGCACCAGGAATTGCCAAAACTTTGGTAATTTATGGGTATTGTAACTGGAAAGATAACATTTGTAGTTTAGCCACCAACCCTGGTATTTGTGGGTTGGGCACTGCCTGTAGGAATACTACCACTCCCTCGTCAATCAAATCAATGGACTCAAAACTATTTTAAGAGTAAGGCTATGCAAGAACTTTGTGTACTGGTGCTACGGACATAATTAGGCCCCCCCCCCCCCCCCCGAGCATTTAATGTTGCACCATTTACCATGTCCTCTTCTCCGCAGTCTTCAAGACCGGGGGTGTCGTCCAGAGTCGATTTCTTCTTTTTCTGTCGATTTTGTTTTTCTGTTCTTTTAGGGTAGGGCCTATTGATGTTTATCAAAAAATTCATTTAAGTTGTAATTGTAAATTCAACTGGTTGTTCAAATTGTAAATTATTGTAGTTGTAAATTCGTTTAAGTTGTAGTAGGGGCCTATTGAGGAGATATTGTTTTAATTTTTTAAAGAATAGTTTAAGGTTATTTACAGATTTCAGGTTTTCGGGGAGAGCATTGAAAAGTTTTGCCCCCATATAAGATGGGGTTCTTCTTGTTTTTTGGAGCCTCTGCTGTGGTAGGTTTAAGTTATTTTTATTTCTAATGTTATATTTGTGGCATTCAGTCCTATAGGTTAGTGGATTAGCTTTAATGAGTTTTATGGTGGATGTTATGGTTAGGATTTGGATTGAAATTAAGTATGGTTTACAATGTTATTGTGGTGGTAATTGTTCGAGAATTCTAACAGCTTTTTTTTGCAGGATAAGTATTTTCTGAAGATTGGTTTCACTGGCAGCTCCCCAAGCTATGATTCCAAACCGCATATGAGATGTGAATAAGGCATGATAGGCTATTATTAGTTAGGCTATTATATCTTCTATCTTAGTTGTGTCCTTATTGGTGATTGTTCTAAGTGCGTAGAGAGATGATGATAGTTTACCGTGTAAGAATTCTTTACAGATGACTTAGCCATGAAAGGTTGCTGTTGACAAGTAGGCTAAACCAAGAAATTTCGTGGTTGTTTCTGTTAAAGTACTTGATGTTGAAGTTGCTGGTATTCGGTTGTTGCTTATGAAATTTATATGTACTGTTTTATCTTTATTTATTTGCAAGTTTGAGGATTCACAGAATTTAGATGCTTCGTTTAAGGTTTCAGAGACTGTGGTGTTGAAGTTTGAAGATTTCTCATCAATTGGGGATAGAATAGTAGTGTCGTCAGCAAACATGAGACACTTCTTATTTGCTGTCAGTTGACTCGGAAATGAGTTAATATACCTAGATGAGAAAGCAGAGAGGTCCTAGGACCGATCCCTGGGGAATTCCTTGGGTAGTTATTAACAGAGATGATCTGAATTTGGTTTTTGTGTTAAGTTGACTATACTCCAATTCTGTGATTTGCTGTCGGTTTAGGAAGTAATTTTTAATCCAATTCAGGGCATTATTTTGAATGTTTAATTAATGAAGTTTTTTAATCAGAATTTCTCTATCTAAAGAATTGGATGTCGAGGAAGGTACCCGCTACTTGTTTTCTTGCCTCCCACTGTTCAGTGATTACGTCACAGGGTTGGTTTAAAGCTGAATTTATGGCCTTTCCTCGCTGGAATCCATGCTGATCTTGAGAGATTATGTGGTTATTATTGAGGTGGTTTATAAGTTGGTTATGTATGACTTTTTCTAAGTAGTTTGAGAGAGTTGGTAAAACTGAAATAGGTCGGTAGTTTTCAATGGAGTTGGAGTTGTCTTTCTTGAATTTTGGGTAGACTAAAGCTATTTTCATTTGGTCGGGTACAGTGGATTGTGCTATGGATGTATTGATTATATCTAAAATGGGAGTTACTAATTCTTCTTGACAATATTTTATGATTTTATTGGAAATACCATCAATTCCAGCTGAATTTTTTGGGGGCATTGTTTTGAAGATTTCAAGGAGATCTCTTTTACTGATAGGGTGGAAGTTGTTCAATGTTGCAGACAGATCGGTTGGTAGTTGAGTTTGGGTAGGCCTATTGGTTTTCTGGATTTGGTTTGAGGGTGAAAGGCCTAGTGTGACAAAATAGTTATTGAATTCATTAGTGATGATCTTCGGGTCAGTGGTCATTTTGTTGTTGATTTCCAGGGTGATGTTGTTAGGGTCCGAAGAATATTTCTTTCCTTATTAATGACATTCCAAATTTCCTTATTTCTATTTGGGGCACTTTCAATTCTGGATGAAATCTGTTTTCTTTTTAGGTTTTTTATTTTGAGGTCATAAGTCTTTTTTTAATTCACAGTGCAGTCTTTTGTCTTCCATGCTACCAATTTGAAATGATGTATTTGTTGTCGGCTGCCTGATGAGTTTGATGAAGCTTAGTTAACACATGTTTTGCCGTTGTTGGCGCATCGTCTGCTCATATGATGTTGCACCGTAAAATATGTCATATTTATAACTGTCATCGCAGTGTTACAGAACTCGCTATATATTCATTTATGTATTAAAATGAAAGTTTAGAATCTTATCTTTCGAACGATATAAATACTATCCACATTAGAGTAAGTTAGTATTTGTTTTTAACCATTACAAAATTTTCGGACCCATACTGTCGCAATGCGACGGTGGCCACTCCACAGCGCATTGCCATACTGTCGCAACGCGACAGTTGGCCACTGCTAGGTTAAATCCTATTTGGCTGAACTGAATTTTGATAATTATTATACTAGGCTATGTCACAAATAGACTTTCATCTAAATTTTGACACTTAGAAATTCAATAATATGTTTACTTTTGTGGATGTAATAATAAAAAATATGTTTGTTACGTACGGGACATGTCAAGTCTACCATTACTTTTGATTTCGAGTGAAAAACCCTAAACTCAGCTCAGTTATTGAACATATATTGTTCTCGTATTTTTTTTACCAATAAATACTGTGTTATACTCTTTACCAAAACAATAATTTTAACCCTTAATTTGTTAAAATTTATTAGTAGAGAATTTTTTTATGGCTGTTACGTACGGGACAGGCGTTGTTACGTACGGGACTTTTGCAAATAATGTAAAATGCATTATTTATTTTTTTTTTTAGAATACTTTATTAATACATTTATACAATGAAGTTTAATTAAATTATTATATTTTTAACCTAATTGGGTGCCTACAGTAATAAAATACAACCATATTTTATGTAGGAATATAAAATTTTTAGGAATTTGAATTAACATGGAAATAACATTCCTTAGTGATCCTTAGCTAGACAAGAAGAACCTTTTAAATATGCAGTAAGGAGCCCAACTAAGATATTTATACAAAAGGTAAGAACAGGAATTAAAACCAGCCCTGCAAAACAACATTACAACCAAACATGAAAACTCACATTTTGAAGGAAATTGGCTTTTACAAATCATCAAAAAATATCTGGTAGGGAAAGCGTGTTATTCTGTTGATGAATTGTAGCTAAATTAAAATAGTCCTGAAATAAATTGTATTTTGTAGATCTTAAGATATACAATATTTTCTTGTATAAAGAGTTGACACTATTTATTGTACATTTGTGCAAATCTCAATATTTTATATTATAATCATATTTTGATTGATTGATTGATATATTACTTGTCAACATATGATGTTGACATGCGATTAAGTCAGCTGACCTGACGTCAGTTCATTGCCTTCTTGATTAACTGTAATGCTTCTAAAAATATGCACACTTTGTTATATAAAGTAACGTCACACTTTCGGTACCTAATTATTGAGTTTAGCCATGGCCATCGGAAAATGAAAATTTTTTCCAAATGTTAGAAATTTTACGTTGATATGTTTTTATAAATATTCTGAATTTTTGGAGCTGCATACAAGCTTAAAGAGGCTTTTGCATCAATGCTAATGTACACATGAGTGTAACCTTTCTGTATTATTTGAAAATAAATGAATAAAAATATTTACATTTACAAAATTTGTGATAATAATTTTTGGTTGTGGTTAGGAGCTGGCCACCATTAGGCCTATCTAGACACTGATGAGCTAACTATTTATCCAAAACATTTTGAAATTATCATACTAAGCCTGTTTCAAAGTTTAAAAATTATACTGAAAACCACTTTTCTATGATTGTACGTCTATTAAATTAAATTTTCTGAGAAAAATATTTTGTTATTAAAAGTAGTTACACAAGACTCCTTACATTTTAAGTTCCATGTAATCTCTTGAGTTAATAAAAGGGTTTCATATTTTTAGTTTAATTTCATTTTTTTTAAATATATTTCCAATAATTTTCCAATGACATTTTCTTAATTCTTAGGCCCACTAAGCATTAGGCCTAACCTCAGATGCATTATGAATGGTATGTAAAATACTGTTCTTACAGAGGCATTTAAGACTTGACTCATGAGTAAAGTTTTTAACCCATAGATTTTTAAATTTCTATTGGAACAAAGTTTAATGTACACTGCCAGTTGTGACTCATGTATTTTGTTTTAGGTTCAATAGACCCGAGCCGTGAGTCAGGTCTCGGCAGTGACTCTGACAACATGGCAGAACTGGCTGCTTTGTTGAACACGGAGATTCCAGAGGGACAGAACAATCTATCTGACAGTCATACCAACCTGGAGAGAGTAGCAGAATACTGTGAGGGGAATTATTTTCAGGTAGGCTAGGTCTTTTCTCATAAAAAACCGTTTATAATCAGTAAACCTAAATTTATTTTTATAATCAGTAAACCTAAATTTATTTTTATAGTTAGTCAATAAACATTACCAATAGAAGAGTGTGGAGTTTGTAGTACTGTGGTGGCCATTATAAAAAATGGGAAGGAGGTCGTATGAATTTTACACTGATTAACAGTTTAACTACAGGCAACCAAAACTCTGTCATCATGGAGGTGAGCTTGAGACTGAGGAGGAGTTTTAGCGTGGTTTTAGGGACTGTTGGGATGGGATGTGGTAAAATCTCAGTGACCAATAGGATTTATTTAAAACCGTATGATCGCTGCGTTATGTTTTGGACGATGTCTGTCCGTCTGTCTGCCGCAGCAGACTCACATTTCCAAACTAAGATAAATACATTGAATTGACAAATGTTTCATAAATTATATTACAAAGAGAAAGGGATATAAGCATTAAATGACCAATTGTAATACAGTAGCAGTATTATAAACTTCACTTATGAGGCAAGCAAAGTTTTTATATGTTTTCTCGTTTTTTTTTTTTTTTTTTTTTTTTTTTTGTGAGTAATTGGAAGATTATTGAAGTTTTACTAACAAAACAGGAGGAAATATTTTATGTCATAAACTCCTAATAAAGCTCAGAGAGCTGGCAGGTGAATTAAAAAAAAAAAAAAAAAAAAAATGATAGGTTGGATAATAGCCTACTATTTTTTGGGTAGATAATAGTTCTACAGTAGACTAGGTAGGCCTACCCATATTTTCACCTATTCTAAACTAATTGGGAATTTTTCCCTTTGTTTTTAAAATAGTGGCGTATTCATCATAAAAATTTATTCGTGAATTGAGTTACACACTTGACCACATGTAAAATTCCTATCATATCGGACCAGTTAGAAAATCTCATGTTTTTTTGGCATTACATTGTTACGGTTTGTATCACACTATCGTTAAACCTGCTGGAAAGTACCAAAGGTGCATTATGCAAAATGTATGTTATAAACACTGTGAGAGTGATTTTTGTCTTTTTCAACAACACAACACCATTATATAGTCTAGTGGTCACTAATATATGTCCCTCTGCAATACGGCACATTTATTTATTTATTTCAACGGACATCTCCATTTTCACATTAAATTATGACATAAAATACATAACTCAACATGACTTAATTGCTACATCAGCTACATTGCTATATATTGGAAATATCTATCAGTTGCTTATACAATAACAGGTAAGAATATAATTACAAAAAAGAGGAATAACTAATATGTAACACCCAGCGTGCATAATATCAACAGTGAGTAACAATAACAATATAAATAACATAGGCCTAGTCAATCTGGCCTCTGATGCTTTTCAGACGATGCCAATTGCTAAATTTGTGATGAATTCCTTATAATAGTGAAATAAGGAATTTATATCATTAGACACAATTCTGTTGATGCTATGGCCATTTTATTTTTGTGGTTCGTCCATCGTTAACAAGCAATATTACAATGGTTTGATATTAAAATCATATTTATTCATATAAGTCAACGGAATAAGATTGGCTCCATTGTGTTACATTGATTTCCTCTTACAGTCCAGCATTTACCCTAATAACCCTCCAGTCTGGTATGATATCTCTCTAATCAGTGAGAGTCTACTTTATAATCTTTTACCATATCCTGATATGTCAACTATAAGCAATTAAAAACATATTATTTTTAATTGTTGATTTTATTTCAGGCAGAAAATAAAAGAATAGCCCTAGAAGAGACGAAAAACTACACAACCCAATCTCTTGCGAGCGTTGCATATCAAATCAACACTTTAGCGTACAACTTCCTTCAGCTGTTGGATTTGCAGACGGCTCAATTGAGTGAGATGGAGAGCCAGATGAACCACATTGCTCAGGTAAACCAACAACTTATCTAACAACAACAACAATCAAGTTGTGTGTTAAACTGGATTAACCACATCAGTATCAACTACGTGGATAAGTCTTTTACTAAACAGAGAATTGTTTGTTTAAAGTTAATTGTTGCTAATAGTGAGTTCCAAGTAATGCTGAACCGTCCGTAACCAAGTTACAACTTTTGGAGCTGTTTTGACGAAAGGTAAATCATTATTTACTTTAGTAATCACTGAGTTTGAAACACAAAAGTAGCTGCTGCATGTGGTGCTTCTATCATGCGACTTTGGTTACTCATAGGCTGTTGTGAAAAACTGACAGGAACCATAAGTTCTAACCATCTAATTATTTTTGTAGCTACAAATGCAAGCATCAATTCCTCAGACAATATACCTTGACCAGTGTTGGGGAGAAGCGTGCTACCGTAGCGCAGCTACTATTTAAGTAGTGTCCGTGTAGATCCGCTATTTTATAAAATAGGCTTGTAGCCGTAGCGAGCTACTAAAGTAGTTGCAGCGGATTATTTAGCTACTTTTCTCACTACTTTAGTTAAGATACGATATAATTCTGTTCATACAAAGCCATACTAGTTGTTTCACATTACATCATTCATTGCTTCAAAATGTTTTTTATTCGTTGGAATCAAAGATTATTTTGATTTGAGAACCATCAAATCACACTAGATGCGCTAGTTGTATTCTACTGTCCTGTATTTTATAGAAACCATTGACTATGCACACTAACTTATGTAAATAGGAATAGACTTCTCATCCAATGTATTTAGTTTGATACCAAAATTTGGAAGGTTCTCGTACAGAGTTACCAGAGTCGTTGTAATTGATGATGTTATTATTCAGCTGGATGTACAGTGCTGCAAAATCCTCTTATCACAACATAAACATAAACCTCAGGTATAAAATGATTTTTGCTTGTTTGGTAATAATCCTAATTTACCTATCATATGTATATTGTACTGCCTTCGTGCCACCGTAAATTGGTTTCAAACACGCCTATGCTATGAGAAGTCTATTCACGTATATAACCAGTGATAGAAACAATAGTACCGCACTTTGCTTGTCTAATAGCCTAATTGTTATTGTAAGACTATTAACAAATGACATAACCTCAACCATGTTGATTGATGTTGATGTAAACGTTTACTACCCGAACTCGGTCAATTCATGTGTAAATCTCTACAGAGTGCTTCATACTTATACTTTGTTTCTGTTTTATTTAATAAAAAAATTGACAGCATATGATAAGTAGTAGCAACAGCGAGATTGGCAACAAAACTAAAGAGGCTGGTCCTTCTTTTTCCAAGTGCATACGCTAGCATTAACCCTACCGTGGCCGGCCTATGAAAAATGTTGTAAACTTGTGAAGATAACTTATTAAATATTGTTACTTACTTCTATGATGTTAGTCGCTTCATTCGACACATTACATTTACATTCTTCTATTATCATTATCATACTACATACTATGTTTATCTATTCTGAAGAGTTACAAATAAATAATTATGTTCAAATGAAACTAAGTCTAAAAACAATACCAAAATAAGGTACTTATATAAAAAAGGAAAAACTTAACTACTTCTACGGTACTTGGAAGTGGGCGAAATTGGGTGATTAGACGTCATAAGGGAAAAGAGGACCAGTTTGTGATAGTAGCTAAAATTGTACCTTGCTACTTTTTTCAAAAGAAGCTATAGCTGTTTTTAAGTAGCTTCCCCAACACTGACCTTGACTACCATCAATTGACTAACATTAAAAGTATTAACACTTGACACTCTAGTTTAATCATTTTAATTATTCAGGAGTTAATATTGTAAAAGCATTGGAAAGTAGTTAATTAAGCTAAATTATTACAACTCAACACCCTCAATCCTCAACATTTTTGCACCATTCTCATTTCAAAATCATCACCTTGCCTTCCTTTACACCTGATTGACAAAATCTGATGAACATAGCCTTTTGAATCAATTGACAAATAGACTAGAGATAAGAAGATTGGACTGATCCCATGCCAAACCATGGTCTACGGGACTACGAAGGAGGTAACAGGTAGGTCAGCGTGATCAATTTAAATTGGTTTTCACAAAGCAGAAATACCAAAAGTTATTTGGATTTGATTTTGATATTATCTAGCCTAATACCTTTTCTTGTTCAGTTAGATGGATAGACCCAAAAGTGACCTCACTGGACAAAATTTTAATTTTTATATTAAAAAGTAAAATGCAATAGTATAGGCTACATTTATTTAATGACAATTGAGGACAATTTTGTTAGACCTCATTGGTAATTTATGTCCATTACCTTTTTATAGGTCAACATTAAGCTTCCAAATAAGTAGTTTTTTATAGATGGGGAATTTTTAAAGTGGAAAATAATAATTAGTGTAACAATAAGGTCATAATAAAATATTTTACTGATTTTAGTACATTTCACACAACAAAAACCTTTATCCATGTATCAGAATATGTGAGGTAATACGTGTAAGGAAAAGTCACTCGCATTATGTTAACATTAACTTAAGTGAGAATGTAGGTTTTTTAAACAGAAGGAGCTTTAGTAAACGTTTTTAACTTTTTACAAAGTTTCTCTTGAATGTTAAAAAAGGAGGAAAAAGCTGACTTACCTTGAAATATAATGATTAGTTGGATAGAAACATCAAGTACAATTTACGGTAATCACATGCTACTTTGATTATCTGCGAAATGAAATTAAATGAAAATACTGCTTTATTGCTACAGACCTTATGGCCCTTTCATACTTAACTTTCATACCTCTTAACTTAATTATTTAAAGTTTAACATGCATACAAATTCCTGGAAACATGTAAAATCATATGTATATAGGTAAGCTAAGTATTTAAAACAAAACCTATAATTTTTACAATAACAACACGTTTACAATGTTATTTACTTTCATTAATCACATTCATGCTCCCATTCACACATTGCTACACCTGGTTCTAGAGCACGGCATCGCACGCACCGGCATCGTTAAACACGTTCATAAAAACATTAAAGAACATATTAAAATTGTCTTCAGCATGCAAGGATGTCAATATGTTAGGCCAGTCAACATTAGTAATGTGATTACAAAAATCATCGAGTCTATTTTGAGAAAGGAGGCCAACAATTGTTTGGTTCACTTCAGGGGAATTGAAGTCATTACTTTCCCTAGAAAAAAAAAAAAAAAAAAAAAAAAAAAAAAAAAAAAAAAAAAAAAAAACAGGGTCATGATCACTTACCACCCACGAGACAATATGTACTTGGTAGTCGTAACTTTTTAGGTCAATTGCAACATTGTCCAAACAAGCATCATACCTAGTAGGTTTGAAATTTTTACAGTAAAGATCAAGTGACCTTAGCACATCAAAAAATTCAATAGTCTTGGGGTCATGGGTGTCAATCACGTCTATATTAAAATCCCCACCCAACATGAGATTAAACTTAAAATTTACAAATATCAATGATTTTTTGGGTATTCATGAGAATCATGTATTAATATTAAGATCAGTTAAACTCGTTATGAAAAGCGTGTTACTGTCATTGAGTATGCTATAGTGTTTTAGCCCTTAATATTCTATTACAGCTTTGTGCCATATAGAGCTACTAAAAGAAAGATTTTATTAAATAAAAGATCCTGAATAAAAATCCTTTTAAAATAATTGAATCTTACCATCCTTAAGACTGGGTTTCATTTTAACTAAACTTTAGTTGGTTTACTCATATTAGGTCAAATTTTCCTCTTTCTAATGGTAATTACCACTTTCATAAATTAATTTTTTCGTTTTCAAAAAGATTAAATTCATACAAGAAAAAAATACCCCAAGAAAATCATAAATGCCTAGGACCTTGGTATTTATGTCGATTATACTCCAAGGTTAAAAGCTAGTTGAGATCATGTAAAAATTGTTAAGAAAAATGTTATCATAGTTTTTACCACCCCTATAAGATCATAATAGCAAAAAGACATCTCCATCTTCTCTAAATTCAATAACATTTACAAATGCCGTGTTTTAGGGTGTTTACTCTGGCAAATACCCAATTTATAAATACCTGGCCACTGTTTATATACCCGGCCCACATCACTAATTACAAGTATTAACTATCTAAGTGTGTTTCCAGTTGAGTGTGTTGGAAATAGTCAGGCCGAGATTTTCACTTTGTCTTGACATTGCCTGCCTTGATAAGTGTCCCATTCACAAAAATTATTTATAAAAATCAAACTATAAGGAGTATGGGAAATTTTAAACACATAAATAAATAAATAAAATGTAAAAATCATGAGTTGAATTCAGAAAATACTGAATTTAAAGAAACCATAACTTGTTTGAACTTTAATATAACTAACATTCAGTCATTCGCCACTTTATTTACATGTTCACCTTTGTCAGTACATGGACACTATTGGTCATTACTGACATTGATTTTTTAGTCACAGACCATGTCGAACTACAGGGTGCTTAAAAAACCATGACTGGCTATGCATATTTGTATTCTACAAATAAAAATAAATCGAAAACGTTCGGTAAAATCTTTTTGTTTTCGACTTTGTTTAGCCGTTGTTTGCCATTTTGTTTTTTACAGTAAATAATTTAAATTTCCGTAACGAATTGTTATATTAATTTAATATTTGGCATTTGAACCTTTATTACATCAATGTTCATTTTCAGGAATAAAATTATTTTTTTCCTATTTATTATTTTAAAAATGGCGGGCATTTAAAATTTTTAAACTCAAGTATCTCAAAACCGGTAAATTTTAACAAAATTTTGGTAGTGACAAGAAAGTTGACAAATTAAATTATCTAACCAGTGGTACCAAGTTTTATAATGATCTGACAACAAATAACGGAGTAATTGGGATTTTGATTATAAATTAACCTAAATTTGCATGTATTATAATGGAAAATCAATGTATTTATGCACGAAAATCTCAATAACTCCATTATTTGTGTCAAATCCTCCCAAACTTGGTACTTGAAGTTAGATAATTTAATTTTGCAACTTTTTTGTCTCTTGTAAAATTTGGATAAAATTTTCCGGTTTTGAGATATTCAAATTTAAAATAGCCGCCATTTTGAAAATACACGTAGGAAAAAAATCATTTTCCTGAAAATAAACATTGATGTTATAAAGGTTCCAAATATGAAATTAATATGACCATTCGTTACGGAAATAAAAATTATTAAGTGTAAAAAACAAAATGGCGGATAACGGCTAAACAAAGCCGAAAACAGAAAAAATGTACTTTACATTTTTTATTTATTTTTATGTGTAGATTACGAATATGCATAGTCAGTCACAGTTTTTGAAACACCCTGTATAAGGAGGTCGAATTATCGAAAGTAAAACTATCAAGGACCAATTGTATTTGTAATCTTGTTACAAGATGATGATACTTTCTGTTATTGAAATAAACTTACAGTAGCGTCTCTCTATTATGATAATCCACCTATTAGAAATATATTAAATCAGGAATATAACAATTATTTTACTTAAAAACAGAGGAAATCTTGGTTGTTGATCTTGTCAGGGGTGCAGAAAAGGCATTGGCTCCTAAAATTTCTCCCAATCGTAATGTTACGGATCAAAGATTTCCCCCAACATACACAACATATATGACTTTGCCTTTTACTTGAACTCAACAGCTCACAATGGGGCAGTGAAATGACAAAGATTCTTTAAATTTTAGTTTATTATATTCAAACACAAGTCAATTAAATCAAAACTACTCATCAGTACCTCTTAATACTTATATCTACCATAACTAAAAATATTGATTAGGTGCTTTAACTTAAATTATTAAGAAAAGGAAAATAAAAAAACAAAAAAATCTCCAAAATTTCCCCAGACACCTTTAAATTTCTCCTGATCCTAGATTGCCGGATCGGATATATTCTGCATCCCCGGATCTTATGTGGATCTTTCAGTCATGACTGTGGTTATTGCTGCCTCTCCTCTATTGTTTGATCATTGCTGACAAGCTTTATTACATTCTACCTGTACAATTTCAACGCTGTTTCATAATTGAAACACCTTTTCCATGGTTCGATCATCAATGTGCATGGTCATCAGTCACGTCCTAATCAAGCAAGAGTAAAGGATTCCATATCTTGCATCATTAATTAATTCTGCCTTCTCAAAAATCTTCTGTAATCGAACGGGATCCTTATTAGTTTGATTTAGCGAGACTACTGTGTTTAGTTTATTCACATCAGGATCCACCAACCAAACAGAAAGGCTGTACAAGAGTATAGGTACTTTTAAAAATCATAACACTGACATTTACATATACAGCCCTAAAAATAACTTTCCTGCTCTCCCCATCATCCAAGGTTCTTGGGAAGGACGCTACACCGGAATTCTCCAAGGAATATAAAATCGTCAACTTTATTTCTGAAATATTTTTATTTCACGTTGTGGGCTTGAATAAAAATTGTTGTTTGCAAAAGAATAAGCTTGATGATGGTTTTAAAAAATCCCAATACAAACATTTTCAGTTTTTAAATGCAATCAAGACACATCTCTAGAAGTAGAATGTGTACTAGTTAAGTAAAATAGTCACTTTTTAAGATTTGTTTGCTATTTTTTAAATTTTTTTATTTACCATTTCTTAAAGATGTCGGCATTTTGGGTGTTTTACTCCATTTTCTCAACCACCCCCGTAAGTAAGGGGTTGATAAGGGTTGAATACATTAAAAATAATATTTGTATTTCTAACATATTAAGGCTACAAGTAATTTGAACACTCTGCGCGAGTACCTAAGGGTAAACATCTTGTGTTGCAGTCCCTCATGTGGATCTCTATATAAAAAAGGAGAAGGTTACTTAATCATATTGAAAATACCGGGAGTGTGTTGAGTCAAATACAATGTCTCCTCAGGTATCTCGATTTTAGGAGATTATTTTGACTTAAAAATCACCAATTATGTTCCAGACTGTGATGATTCACAAGGAAAAGGTAGCAAGGAGGGAAATAGGAGTATTGACGGCCAACAAAACTACCAACCGCCAGTACAAGATCATAGCCCCAGCCAACCCCGAGAAACCCATCAAATATGTCCGAAAACCTATTGACTATAACAGTATGTATCATGGTTTTTACTTTTATCCTCTGTGAAAAGTATAAAAAAATTATAGTTTTACTTATTTGAAAAAAAAATTTATGTGTACCGTATGTTGTTTTATGCCTTAAAAAATTAAACTACTTGTATATTTGGGAGGGATTAATTTTTAAAATGATGTAATATTTCATTAAGGCTACTTGATCTAGGGATGATTTTTCCCCTCACTTGCCAATACTTACTCATTGGTACATCATAATTGCCTAATGGGGTGTTGACTATAAAGCAATACGGTCTGATGTGAGTGTGTGCTGTACTTGTCAAAAAAGCCTACTGCAATTGCTGAGGGCCAGCACAGAAACTGGTAAAAATGCATTCTCGCTCTTTTGTCCCCGGGTGTAGTATGCCTACCATCTGAGTGAAAAACAAAAAGATATATGGCATAGTAAAAACATTAGTTTAGTTCTGCTCAAAATTGTTGTGCCAGAATATTGTATTTGTTTCCTTGCTAGTTTTCTGTAAATATAAAAAATTAGTAATGTATAATATTGTATTGACAGAATTGTATTGAAAAAAAAGAATTGTAACTTTGATTGCCACTCACCAAATAAAGACGTTATTAATTTATTTATAATTAATGTTTACTTATGTATTTATGCAGACCAATACAAATATTAGTCACAACTCCACATAAGAAACCAGTAACAATACAACAAATGTTAGGCCTAGTTAAAATTGTTATACTAGTGTTCATACAATAAGATCGCGTTGTGTGCTTGCAAACTAAACAGAGTAAAAATATCTTGACAGTGTGCTGAAACTGGTATATATTGAACCAATTGTTCTTACAAAGAGCATAGTATTCTGGCAATTGAAGTAGGAATATCTTTGTTATATAACAAATAGGCTTAGTAGTAGTAGAATAACACCTATACTTTATTTCACATTTAATTCTATCAGTTGAGCCATGCATTCAAAATTATTTAGTCTCATTATCATTTAATACATAGGTATTATTTCCATACCTTATCTTCCCTTTATCATATTAATTACTGTTATCAAAGTTAGATATTAGAGAGTTTTTGCAACATACGGTAAATCTAATTAGAATTTGAATCTTACGGTAAAAGCTAATTGCTATTTTAAAAATTAAGTTGGCAAATTTACGTATGTTACGTTACACAGGATAGTTTAACTGTATGAATGGTGTTTAAAAGTTACTATTGGTCACTTTTCAACGAGTTTTTGTACCTTCAAACAGCAAAAGTACCTAAATCCGTCATTATTTAAATAGCGTTTAGCGTTTACCGTATTCATTTACCGTTGTGCAAAAACTCTATTAATGTTACATCTCCCAACAGTTTATATAATGGCATAGTTAGGGCAAGCTGACATAATTCCTAGTTATGTGTGATACTCTTCCTAGTGCTACCATTCAATGCTTTACATAGTTGTCTAAGGTCAAGTTACTATAATTAACTGCACAGTTGGCACCCTCAAATTCGGCCACCTTGGTGTCGGACCCTGGCCATATTTCTCAGTGGCGGGATTAACTGCCGGTATATTAAACAAGTAAAATAGAAACAGAACCTACTCTACTCATATTAATGTATATTAACGTCTTTTTCAAACGAATCATTAGGTATATTTAACTACAAATGGTAGCGTATAATAAATGATTGCTTCATTATCGACTGAAAAAATAATGCCTGTTATTTTATGTCTGATGTGACTTGTTATATAAGGACATAGTGACCACAGGAAAGTGGTTGCAAGTGAAGGAACTGTGTTTCATGGGTAATAATACCAATCTAATTAATAATCTGATGGCCTAATATTGGCTGCTGTTGGTCCTAGTGCAGAGATATAACCGCAAAAGCAACAGGAACAGGTAGGTCAGTGACCTGACTTCTGTTAACATAGATATTGAGCTCAAATAAAATATCACATATGATTACAGTACAAGGCCACAATATTTTAGAAGACTTCCACAATTGAATTGACAGGAAATCGGCATTTGATTCGAGATATTTTCGTGATTGTACATAGAGACCAATAGTTGTCTCGCCTATATCAGAAACGTCCGCAACCAAATATTTTATTTATGGAAGACCGTTGCTGGATTATCTGGCCGTCAAACCATCCAAGGTCGAGCTAGAGGATGTCTACTGTATTTTGTTAACCTATGTGTAGCAAAAACTTTTTTAAATTTTTAATCTTTTACATTTCTATGGACCATTTCTATACTGTGACCCGCATCTAATGATACATTGAGAATAAACCGTAAGAAAATTTTACACTTGAAAGATAATGCTTATTTTGGACCGCAGTAGACACTAAGACTGGATCGGCCCAGGTCGGATAACCTAATAGATCGGTTAAAAATGTAAATTTCACAAACGTGTCAAATACATAGTAGTTTAGGGTTTCCTGTTATTCTGAATTCCGCTATTTCCAAACAGATTTTGTCCAAAAATATAGAGTTTTTCTTTAAAAACTGTGTGATATGCCAGTTTTCCACATTTCAGTTACCTTTTCAGGCTGTATTGTTGCTTTTAAATAATTCATACTTTTGTTAACACAAACTTCTGTAACAGTTTTAGATGAAATCGGACATGGAGTGAGATCCAACACTCCTCGCAGCAAGATGAGAGGTGGCAGTCAGGGCAGTGTCCAGTCGCTGTCCAGTGTTGTGGCCGTGGGCCCGGCCCCCACCACCAAGCCCCCCACCCCCCCACAAGTGCGGGGCATGGGTACGCTGAGCAAGAGCAGCCAGTACAGGACGCCCCCTGCCGTGGCCCCACCCCAGGTGACGACACTTACTTGTGTACACTACTGAGTGCTGTTTAATGCTCAGCCAATTTATTTATTTATTTATTTATTAACCAACTGTCAGCGCCAGGTACAGTACACTCTCGTTCATCGGAACTAATGTGGCGAACGGCCGGTTCGGATGTCAAAAAATTCCGATGAAGCGGAGTCCATCGTGAGTCATCATTTCCGCCCGTACGGTGACCTATCATTATTGTATTCACTCTTGTTTTTAAGATAACACAAGAGATTTTATGAAAATAGGGCACTCAAACTTTGAACATAGTAACAATGAATCTGTAGGAATAAAAACAACGCAGGAAATAAAGATCCAAAATCTTTATTCTCATTTTCCATATTCAAATTCCAGCAGTCAACTGTCTTCCACGTAACACAGGTGCAGTCGCTACGCGAGACAGACTGAATGACAGTTTCAGTTTGGGAAGCGGTCAAAGCGGATGCATTGTTCACTTCTTTCCCCCTTCCTCTTTCTATTTTTTGTGCGAATGCTCCACGGCCTCACATCGATGGGTACAGATTATGGAAAACGCCTGATGACTTTTGATGCAAAATAAGATACTTCACTGTTTTGCGGATAGAACGAATGGAAATTGAAGGCGCTAAAACGGAAAAGTTATTTATTTCATAAGAAAAAAAAAAAATAATGTCCAGATTTTCAGTTCCGATGAAGCGGAGTTCCGATGTCGCCGAGTCCGATGAACGAGAGTGTACTGTAAAATAATTCAACTGTACAAATATTTTGTGAAGTTTAACAATTTATGGCAATGACTTAACCACAAATATCAGAATATTTTATATAATATTATAATGGTTATTTATGAAATTCATTACAATTCGGTAAAATGTGAAACTAAAACATGTTTTATATCAAGTGTTGGTATTAATAGTTTGGAAAAAATAATACTGACAATGATGACAACACTATGTCTGTATTTGGTGCAGTGATGAAATTTTGTTTCAAATACCAACATCGCAAATTAAATTACAAGGAAAAAAGATAGCAGTATTTATAATATTTGATTAATATTTGAAAACCTTATTATTTGGTCTCCAATTAAAACATAAAACACTTTGGTTGTGCGAGAATTTTTTTTATTTGTCTGTCTCTCATTTGTAAATAAGTGGCTTCTATTTTAGTTCCTCTAAAGAATAGAGAGGCCTGTTGAACAGGTAGCCATGCAGCTCTGCTTTGAGCTGTCCAAATGTCACACTCTTTTCGGCAGGGTGTTAGAGAGCTTTATTGTGGAGCGAGGGCAGCTCTTAGAGTGGCTCAGTCTACACTGTGGCAAGTCACCGTAACAGTGCTGACTATCCCTCTTCTCAAAGAAATGCAGTTTCCTTAAGGAGCAGCTGGGTGCTGGGGACAGTAGTGTTAGTTGTATGCTGAGGGTGTTGTTATTCTTACAGCCTTCTTCTGTAAGAGTCATAGGTTGATGGCGCATGTCCCCACTCTGCTATGCCACAGGTCACATGGCTATGGGTGCTATGGCAATGAGTGGTAGACAGACACGATAGGGCCTCGTGATGACAGATCAAAGCTTCCTTAAAAGATAGAGTACTCTAGATTACCTAGTACATACCTTATCTATATGTGTATTCCAACTTAACTTGGATTCCAGCCAGGACCGAGAAGTTTCACAGCCTCATCCCTCGGATTTTGGAGCTTGAGGGTGCACAGCAGCGACTGTGTTTTATCCGCATTAATCTTGAAGCCGTTCGAGATGAACAAGTCCTTGGCTTGTTCAAGGAGGTGCTCGGCTTCTGTCTGCACTTGCCCTTGGTCACGTCCTCTTGTTATCAGAGTAGTTTCAAAATAACAAAGTGGTACCATTAAGTCATAGGTCATTGATAATGATACTGAAGAGGCCTAACACCGAGCCTTGCGGCACTCCGTGTGAGACAGCTCGCATAAGAGGAAGCACCATTCCAGGAGACAACCTGCTTGCGGTTGGCCAGATAGCGGGACAAGTTGTCGACGTCGAGTACCGCTCCCCCAACACCATACTTCCCTAACTTGGTTATAAGCAGCTCGTGACTCACAACATCGAAGGCCTTACTTAGGTCACAGAGTCTCAGAAGGACTGAATCATTCTGTTCAAAGGCTTCGGTGATTTCTTCCACAAGGCACCTCAATGCATTAGTCGTGGAACGTCCGGTTCTGAAACCGTACTGCACATCAGAAATTAGATTAAGGGTTTCAAGATATGCCATGAGTTGTTTCATTACAGTCGCTAAGATCTTGGAAAATACAGGTAGTATGGAGATAGGCCAAAAGTTGGATAAAAGAGATGAGTCACGCTTCTCAAATATTGGGATGGTTCTTGCTACTTGAAGGCAGTCCAGGACACCATTACCTAGACAAAGATTTACCAGCATTGTATATTAAGTCTACAGTTCCCTTAAGAATGGAGGATGGCAGTCCATTAATATATTAGCTGGTTGAGTCTTTAAAACCTTTGACTGTATTGTTAATTTGGTTTTCACTCACCTTTTCCACTGGGTTAGTGAAAATTATTACAGTGAGAGGGACAAGGAAATGTCAGTTAGATGGTCGACAGGGTCCTGATGCTGTTACAGAGGCAGATTTGTGTTTATATCATCAGCTACTTTAATAAAAAATTCATTAAAATTGTCAGGTGACGCCACAGCCATGGACCAGGGCTTTGTTTGCGGTGCTCGTTGATAATCCCCCATGAAGCTTTACGGGCATCGGAGGATTTTGAGATGATTTTAACTTTGTGTGCTTTCTTTGCGTCCTTAACTTTTAAACTAAATGTTGTTGTTTTTTTTTTTTTTTTTTTTTTTTTTTTTTTTTTTGTACAATCAGAAAAAGCGAACTTTTTGGATTCTCATCACTTGAAAGTTTACAATAGTCATAAACTAAATCATAAGAATAATTTTTGTAAAGTTTAATGAAAGGGACAATTTAAAATTTGAAGATATACACACTATAGACGAAATAGAAATAACTTTGTTTTTGACTCTTTAACAAGTTTATTTTCCAAACAATCCACTTACGCAGAAATTAAATTTTATACCGCAAGAAATAAAAAGTATAAATTAGCAAAAACATTTTTGTAGAAAATTAAATAACTTTCTAATCAATAATCCTGTCTATTCCTTGGAAGATTTTTTTTTCTATTCAATAAAATTATATATGTATGCCATTCTCAAACATGTTTTAAATTTTAGAATTCGAAATTTTATTGAAATAAAGATAGCTTTATTTAACAAGCTCAATAAGGTACTTACTTATTCCTAATTTTCATTTTACTTAATAAAACTGTGTACTATCTGATTGCAAAATTTATTGTAGGTTAAAAAGTTAACGCAAAGGCCTATTCCCAGAACCTAAGAAATGAACAAATGTTTAAATTATAAAACAATTAAAGTGCAACAAACAAAAAGAAAAATAAGTGGCTTTTTGCAGGTTCCGAGCCACTACGCCCCCAACTACCCGTTGGGTCACCCCCGCCGTAGTGGGGCCGGATACAGCACTCTGCCCCTGGCCAGCGGCGGGGGTGTCAACCCCTCCCCACCCCCGCAGGTGGGGATGGTTCATCCCTTGCCGCAGACACCCCCTCCCCCACCACCACCCTCCAGCTATGACCATCACAACAACATGCCACGTAAGTGTGCAAGAGTCTCCTATACATCCGTCTATCCCAAACACAGTGTATACCGATGAATTTTAGCGAATTGCGATATATTTGCTCAAAATAGGAGATATTTAACAATGCCTACATTTGTTAATGAAAAACAGACTTTTTTGTTTTATATAAAGAAGTTATTTTTAAGAGAATACAAATTCACTTTCTGACTCTAGCAGTCAAAATAAGGAATTATTTTACTTTTTGATGGATTTAAAAACTTTGATACAACAATAAATTTAAAAAGGAATTTATACTTGATAACCAACTTAACTCTTACTGAACATATTTAAAATCACGTGGAGACTGGTGACCAGTAATTGCTAATACAATGAGTAAAACACTCACTGTCTACACAGCAATCCTTTTGTTCCTTAGTTGTGAACATTTGTTTCTCACCTATGTCTCAGGGGCATCATATATCCCAGTGCCCAAGTCCATAGTGTGTCGAGGTTGTGCCTGGGGTTTAATTGCAATCAATTATTTTGTTATTTTGCAGCGCCTCCATCCCCTCTGACTTTGTCCAACAACACTCAAGGAGTTGATATCCTGGATGGGCATGTGGGAGTGGGGGTGGGGCTGGGCCGGAGTCATCACCCCTCCCACCATGGCCCCGCCCACCACACGCTGCCCCACCACTCCCACCGCGCCTCCCCGCCGCTGCCCCCGCCCCCGCAGCCCGAGGAGGATCACCACTCGCAGTTTGGCCAGCTGCAGGGCCGAGGCATGCCGATCGTAAGTGATGAGCTCGACCTGCCCGGCTGGGTGCCCAAGAACTACATTGAAAAAGGTGACTTATAAGTAATAACTTTATACGTTTATTGGTAAATTTCCAATGTTAAGCAAACTACGCCTCAACTGAAGCGGCAGCGCTCGATATAGGTCACACTAGACCCAATCATAGTATAACTTATTAATCACTAAAATCATTTGTTTCTTACCTGATATGCTTTTTAGTGTTTTTTGTAATTGAAACAAGTTTTCATATGGTCTTTCGATTGTTATATTTTAACTTTATTAATCGACTCCAAAATTTTCTTCTTTTATTGATTCTATTTTAAGTGTCGTGATTAATTTTTTTCCTTTAATATTATGGAACAAATTTTTTTACTTATAAAACTTTATATTTTTGGAATTTAGCTTTTTTAAATATCTTTTCTTTGTGATTACGTGATTTCTAAAGGAAAGTTTGCATTGATATATAACATGTTATGGTAAAGTAGTTATATATTTTGTTACGTGTTACTAGTTCAAAGCAGTGTCATAGAAATGTGCTGTACTTAAATTTTTTTTAATTCAAAAAGATTAGATTGGCCATTGGGTAAAGTGATTGAATTAATTTCAGGAAAAGACAATATTGTTCGTTTGGTTCGATTGAAAACAAGCTATGGTGACCTCTCGAGGAAGAACTGTGACCCTTCCAAAGAGATTTTGTGTTTGACGGAATTTTAATAGGTTGTTTCGTAAGTTCTTCTCTTCGAAGAACTTAGGTGGGAGGATGTTAGAAAATTTCATTGTTTTTAATTTTGTGTTGGCAACACTATTTAAAGAGATGTCAATCAATCATATGTTATTTCATTATTTGATTTATTTGTAAACATTGTTTTGTTTATGTTTTGATTGGGTTTTTAGGAAGCACATGGTCTTGTTTTAAAAGTTTCATGAATGTGAATAGTTTTGGAAATATTCAATAAAATTATGTTAAATTTGTTCACCATCGTGATTTTAATGTATTTTTAGTCCTTTTTGGAACAACAGTAGAAGTCTGATTATCCTAGGTTCGGTTATCTAAGGTAGAATTATCCGAGCGGACGGGTTAATTTTGACAGATCAAAAAAGTACAGTCTCGGTAGAATATTTTTTATAAATATGTGGAATATTTTTATAATAAGAGTGCATAGTTAATGAATAACAATACACTGAGGAATGAAACAGAGGTTAGTATAGGAGGAACAAAATAACGTAGCAGACCAATTTATGTTGCATTAGACTTTTGGAACTTGATTGTTAGTCATATAGTAGGTTTATGTTGTGCCTAATTAGTGTGGCACTACCGGAAGTGAGGAGAAATTTGTTCTACAGTAGAATGTTCTTCTTCCCCTTGTTCTTTTCAATGACTCCTGTTCGGTCTTTTCCGCCGTCGACTCTCCCCATTTCAACGCCGGCCCTCCTTGATTAAAGTTTTCTTTAAATCTTAGCCCATCCACATAATTCCATCGATATGTTTCATATTTCCGGAAGCTCATAGTTAATTAAGGATGCTGGAGTAAATCATGTCTCACTAAATGCCATTTACGTGAGTATGATTAATTCTGTTGTCAATTTTGCAAAGATTGAATTTTTTAGTTTTGAGTTGCGATGGATGGCCTACGGGCGAAATAAATGTTGGTTATTTAAAGTGTTTGTTGTCTCAAATAATTAATGTTGTAATTTAAGGTAACGTCAATGTAAATGTATTTTCTTGTTCCAATGAAGATTAAATAAATGTTTGTTTAATTGTAAATGAAGAATATCCTGTCATGACTGGTAACCAGAAGCACATGTTTTCAAGTTAACTTTTCATTAAAATGATTTCAATAATAGGCCTATAAACTTTATTTATTTAGCTATTCACACTTAACCTCAACTGAGGAGTTTAATTTTGAAAGTCTGCAAGCTAAGCCTGACTCAAATTTCATTTATTTTATTTTTTAAATTTTTATTTATTTTTTTTAGGGAGAGGCGGAAAAATGCATTACGCACACAGGTGGGGGCCCGTCCATAAATTACGTCATCTGAAAATAGGGAGGGGGGGGCCCAGATTGAAAATGACGGTAGGGTGATATGCAAGGGGGGGGGTCGGCTTTGGTATGACATCATTTTAAAAATGATTTTTTATATCAAATTTTGATGTTAAAATAACGATAAATTCGTACAAAATTCAACTATTACAAAATAATTATCTAATAAAATAAATTAGACAATTTTTAAGCATTGTTTTATAGTTTATTTTTCCATTGAGATAGTCATTTTAGCTTATTTCTGGAGTTAAATTTAGATTTCATTTGTCAATGTTTTTAGTTTATCCGGTAGAGTTTATTGTCAGACCAAGGTAAGTAGAAAAATCATTATTTTTACTAAAAAGGAAGGTTTGTTAAAAATGACGTCATTTTTCTGAGGGGGGGGGGGTCAGACTAATTATGATGGTAGGATGATTTTAGGGAGGGGGGGTCCAAAAATGACCAAAAAGCGATGACGTAATTTATGGACGGCCCCTGGCCAGCCTGTAGTTTGGGGCTCCCCTAAAGAACGGGTTTACCCACTAAAAAACCTCCTCTAGTCTTTAGGATTCTAACCTGGAATTGTTTATCACATTACGTCAAGCTAGGCCTAAATTTGGCTTACGCCCGTGGGGCTCGCTCCTTATCCAGCTGCTCGATCAAGGAATCTGGGCCACTTCGCGGTCCAGATCGGTTTTCTTTTCCAGGAGGATGCCCCGGACAAACTGTGATAAACAATCCCAGTTGCCCTCATCCTCCAAAATCTTTTGGCAGACCGAGTCCACCGAAAAACTTTGTGAGGCCTCCAGGCGGGGCCCTTCCCAACGGGGGCAGCGGAAGAATGTGTGTTTCGCATTGTCAGGAACGCCCGGGCAATAAATGCAGTCCGGTTAACCGGTCTTTCCCATCTGGTTCAGGTACGACTGAAAATAGCCATGACCTGTTAAGAATTGGGTCGGGTAGTAGTCCACCTACCCATGCCGCCGTTTCACCCATGGTTGGACTTGCTTGATAAGTCGCGCAGTCCATCGTCTTCGGGTGTCGTGCTCCCAGCTGTGTTGCCACTGCTGGAAGGTTCGGGAGCGCTCTTCTGTTCTTGCCGCGTCCTTGCCGATCTCGCCTTGTCTCTGATAAATCGCCTTCCTCTCTCCTGCCAAGAGCTTGACAGGAATGACTCTGGCGACCACCAGGACGGCAGGCTCGGACACTGTCTGGTAGGCGGAACACACGGGGAGCGCTGCTTGACGCTGAACCCGGGGGGTCGCAACCTGTAGAACTCTTTTTTGAGAGCGTCTGCCCACACCTCTGCTCCATAAAGAAGCACCGACTGGACCGCGGACATCAACAGACGCCTTCTACTGGATCGGGGACCCCCGACATTGGCCATCAGCCTACTAAGGTAAGTGACTACCTTAGCGGCCTTGTCTGCCGTACGGAATATCTGATCCCTCCAGCTTAACTTGGTGTCCACCATAACCCCGAGGAACTTGGCGGCACGAGTTGATGTGACCACCTCCCTTCCCACTCGGATCGGGACAACGGTGTCGATCCTCTTCTTCGTGAATATCCTTGAGTAATAATGTATAGGCTAATTATGATACAGTACACTCTCGTTCATCGGAACTAATGTGGCGGACGGCCGGTTCGGATGTCAAAAAATTCCGATGAAGCGGAGTCCGTCGTGAGTCATCATTTCCTCCCGTACGGTGGGTGACCTATCGCGATTGTATTCACTCTTGTTTTTAAGATAACACAAGAGATTTTATGAAAATAAGGCACTCAAACTTTGAACATGGTAACAATGAGCCTATAGGAATAAAAACAACACAGGAAATAAAGATCCAAAATCTTTATTCTCATATTCTATATTCATATTCCAGCAGTCAACTGACTTCCACGTAACACGAGACACGCGAGACAGACTGAATGACAGTTTGGGAAGCGGTCGAAGCGGACATATTGTTCACTTCCTGCCCCCTTCCTCTTTCTATTTTTGTGCGAATACTCCACGGCCTCGTAAATCACAACGATGGGTACAGATTATGGAAAACGCCTGATGACTTTTGATGCAAAATGTGTTATTTCACTGTTGTGCGGATAGAACGAATGGAAATTGAAGGCGCTAAAACGGAAAAATTATTTATTTTGTAATAAAAAAATTTAATAATGTTCAGATTTTCAGTTCCGATGAAGCGGAGTTCCGATGTCGCCGAGTCCGATGAACGAGAGTGTACTGTATTCTGTAATAGTCATGAGTACAGTTGTATCTAAAGTGATTTACCCAAGGGTGAATTAAATTTTCAAATATCAGGCTCACATTTTGTTTAAGCAATCCAAGTAAAATAAAAATAGCTATGACCTAATGCCTGCTGTGTTCGTCTACTCATCAAATTGTATAGGCCTATCCCCTACTCACGATGTTAAGTAGGACTGTGATCTGTTAAAGGGTCCTAGCCTCGGGCTAGCGTCATGATCAATGGACATTACGTAAGGCCTAATCCTTAACCCTGGACCAGCGGCCTGGGTCATCGCTGCAAGACCTCGGACAAGCCTACCATAGACATCAGACAAGGCCTACAGTAATCCACTCTGACGGACCAGCAGCCATTGGGTCAAGCCTACCAGTGTTGGACATAATCTACAAGGCAGCTCCATGCTTCGCTTCAACTATTCAGGTGCTATCAACTCCATTTTTTTTATTCCTTAACTTCTGCTGGACTTGTATTCACCAAACCACGTAGTGAAAAGTGATTCAACAGTTTAAACTCAACATATTCATCAATAGACTCTCTTATGCAATATCTGGAAAATCCGGAACCATCACTTTAGGCCTACACCCATTTAATAGCTGAACAATGACTTGTCCGTCTGAGCTGGATCTAAACCAACCTTCAAAGTCTTATGTGACGTCCTGAGTAAAATAATTGCAATTCTCAATAAATAAAGGATAAAATTCCTAATATCCTTTAATAAATTCCTGAGGGATCAAAATACTTACAGTATATCAGGAACTAGAGTCTTTTCAAATATTCACAAACACTATACAGGTTCTTTGGTTGTAAGCACCAACTATAACACATGATCAAGCATGTTCTTTGGTTCAAGTTGTACGTGAAGAAGCACTCATTTGGACTTGGGGTTTTCCTTTTCTTTGTCATCCTTTATCATTTTGTAGTAGTCCATTTCTGCACTCGGAAAACATACCACAACTGCAGGTTTTTTAAGAGGTTTGCCCTGAATACTGACAAGACTTTTTCAAAGAAAATCTTAACATTATTTCCCCACCCTTGAGGGAATTCAACACCGACAAAGTGGAAATTGTCTTTTCTCAGCATTTGTGACAACTGGCTGCAGCAGGATTCGACATTTTTGAAAAACACTTTGTCTTTTGAGGTTTTCGCAATGATAAGACCATATACCCAGTAAGACTTACTAGATTGAAAACAGCATACTTTACCGACACGCTTTTCGCTTCTTCTGTATTCTACTTCAAATCTATGCTTTGAGTTTAAGCTCAGGGCAGTTGGGTCCATGTAGGCATCTTCAGTTTCGAAGAAGAGCAGGGCAGTTCCATCTTCGATGTCCACAAGATTCATCTTTGTATACTTCACAAACAATGTGATTTTGCCTTCTGGTTTGCTTCCTTCAGCTTCAGATACTCCCTCCACATTAAACTTGTAGATGCGAATTTCCATTCCAGCGTCTTGGAATACCTTGTTGATGGTGTTCTTTACTCTGGACCAATCGAGTCTGTCTAGGCCACAGCCGATGCGCGGCATTGCCAATTTCCTCACCCCGAACTTCACACACTTTTCTTTCATATCTTCCAGAGATTTTTTCAAATCTTTGATTTTCGGCATCCCGGTGCTGACCTCTTTGGTCACGAGGTAGAAGATGTATCGGCCCTGGTGTTCCAAATGGGTGCAACCCCCAACCTGTACATTCTGATCCGACAGCTCTGCGACTCTTTTCAACTCGATCCTGAATTTGACAGCAATCCCGCTGCCCATCCGAAAATCTTGGCTGACACAGTGAGCCAGAGAGAACTCGTGGGGTACACTGAACAAATCTCCTGCCATCTCATTCACACTATTAGAAATTTCCACCTTTGGCGTTTCTACTTTTCCTGCAGGGGTTCGGCGATTGTAATTGTTTTGGTGTCCTTGCGATAGACTCATGGTGCTCTTGGTGGCCGAGGTGTCCTTGTCCTCTTTGTTGAAGTTCAAAACTTCTGTTACCATGCCAAGCATTTTGACCTTGAGGTGTGCTTTCTCTCCCATCCTTAGCTTCATTGTTTTCTCTATTCGTTTCATCTTTGTTGAACCGATTATTGTCTCGAGGACGGTTGTTCCTGTCATCGTACTATTATCGTACCCCGAAGAGGCCCCTGTGATCTGGGACCCCTAAATTCCATCTTGGGTGAAAGAAACCTGGATCTTCAGGAGAAAATGGAGACAGCACTGAATAGAAAAACCGCAACAGAAAAACAAAAAATAAACTAAACAAATTATTATTGCAAACTTACATAAAACGTTGACTACTTCACTTTAACATAGACAAAGCCACGAATAACAAAATGTAGCACTTAATGAATCGTGAAATTAAGATGGAGCAAGATCCCAGGATAACTTTAAAACTAGTTTATACTAGTTGCGAAGTTGACATTGGGTACAGCAAACGAAGTTGTCACAACACTGTGGTAAGTCCATTGGCTGTCCACTATGACAATTACCCTTCCTTCAAACCCCATTCATGTTCAAGACAGCGGGGGGTTAATGCGAACTGCATGGTTAATCCCTAGCTGGAATATATGTAGACGGCAGGGGGTGAGTAGAAATGCTATGGGCATGGAAACCCCTAGCCATGGAACATATGTTCAAGACAGCAGGGAGAGAGGAGTGCGACGAGCATAGAAACCCCTAGCTGGAACATGAGTGGACAGTCTGTCCCATGCCTTACCCTTTCTCTTCCTTCAATATCATCGGATATTGAAGCCTTCCGGGGGCTTGCGCAAAATGCCCATTAGAGGCAGACGTGCTCAACAGTTGGGCCGGGGTCTCCGTATCCACCAATAACAACAACAAAAATAAGATAGAGCCAGTCAAGACAGAAACTCCCCTGACAGGGACCA
Organism: Neoaliturus tenellus; assembly: GCA_030545055.2. Classification (NCBI taxonomy): domain Eukaryota; kingdom Metazoa; phylum Arthropoda; class Insecta; order Hemiptera; family Cicadellidae; genus Neoaliturus; species Neoaliturus tenellus. The sequence goes on from CM061535.1 coordinate 23,996,850, forward strand.
ATGATGAGTGGGACGAGTCTCAGAAGAGTCGTCCGACGCCTGAACAGCCCGGTGTAACGCCGTGGCGCCAGTCTGGCCCTGGCCGCTCCACAGCACTTTCCCGGTGCTGACCTCTTTGGTCATGAGGTAGAAGATGTATCGGCCCTGGTGTTCCAAATGGGCGCAACCCCCAACCTGTACATTCTGATCCAACAGCTCTGCGACTCTTTTAAATTCGATCCTGACGAGTTAACGCCGTGGCGCCAGTCTGGCCCCGGCCGCTCCACACCAGACCAAAACCAGCAGAGGCACTTCAACTAGTTCTGCGACAAGAGAGGCAGAGGGAGCAGGCCTGGAGTCCAACCCCTCGGCTATGGAAGAGGGGGAAGAGGAAGAGGCGAAAATGACCAAGATCAGCAAAATGATAACAAACAGGGATACCCGGGGAGGTATGGCGCTCAAAATAATCAGAACTACCAGTGCAGGCCTGGCGAAGAGTACCAAGATCGGCAGAGATACGACAACCGTGAAAACCACCAGAGGTACAGCGGAGATAGAGACGACCATCGGAAACCCAACAATGAATGGGAGAACCACTCGAGAGGGAACTACGGAGGAGGGAAGTACGATGACAGGAACAACCGTCCTCAAGACAATAATCGGTTCAACAAAGATGAAACGAATAGAGAAAACAATGAAGCTAAGGATGGGAGAGAAAGCACACCTCAAGGTCAAAATGCTTGGCGTGGTAATAGAAGTTTGAATTTCAACAAAGAGGACAAGGACACCTCGGCCGCCAAGAGCACCATGAGTCAATCGCAAGGACACCAAAACAATTAATTACAATTGCCGAACCCCTGCAGGAAAAGTAGAAACACCAAAAGTGGAAATTTCCAATAGTGTGAATGAGATGGCAGGAGATTTGTTCAGTGCACCCCACGAGTTCTCTCTGGCTGACTGTGTCAGCCAAGATTTTCGGATGGGCAGCGGGATTGCTGTCAAATTCAGGATCGAGTTTAAAAGAGTCGCAGAGCTGTTGGATCAGAATGTACAGTTTGGGGGTTGCTCCCATTTGGAACACCAGGGCCGATACATCTTCTACCTCGTGACCAAAGAGGTCAGCACCGGGAAAGTGCTGTGGAGCGGCCGGGGCCAGACTGGCACCACGGCGTTACACCGGGCTGTTCAGGCGTCGGATGACTCTTCTGAGACTCGTCCCACTCATTGTTGGCCCCTGTCGGAGGAGTTTCTGTCTTGACTGGCTCCATCTTAATTTCACGCATCATTAAGTGCAACGTTTTGTTATTCGTGGCTTTGCCTATGTTAAAGTGAAGTAGTTAACGTTTTATGTAAGTTTGCAATAACAATTTGTTTATTTTATTTTTTGTTTTTCTGTTGCGGTTTTTCTATTCAGTGCTGTCTCCATTTTCTTCTGAAGATCCCGGTTTCTTTCACCCAAGATGGAATTTAGGGGTCCCAGATCACAGGGGCCTCTTCGGGGTACGTTAACAGTACGATGACAGGAACAACCGTCCTCGAGACAATAATCGGTTCAATAAAGGTGAAACGAATAGAGAAAACAATGAAGCTAAGGATGGGAGATAAACCACACCTCAAGGTCAAAATGCTTGGCATGGTAACAGAAGTTTGAACTTCAACAAAGAGGACAAGGACACCTCGACCGCCAAGAGCACCATGAGTCTATCGCAAGGACACCAAAACAATTACAATCGCCGAACCCCTGCAGGAAAAGTAGAAACGCCAAAGGTGGAAATTTCTAATAGTGTGAATGAGATGGCAGGAGATTTGTTCAGTGCACCCCACGAGTTCTCTCTAGCTCACTGTGTCGGCCAAGATTTTCGGATGGGCAGCGGGATTGCTGTCAAATTCAGGATCGAGTTGAAAAGAGTCGCAGAGCTGTTGGATCAGAATGTACAGGTTGGGGGTTGCGCCCATTTGGAACACCAGGGCCGATACATCTTCTACCTTGTGACCAAAGAATTCAGCACCGGGATACCGAAAATCAAAGATTTGAAAAAATCTCTGGAAGCCATGAAAGAAAAGTGTGTGAAGTTCGGGGTGAAGAAATTGGCAATGCCGCTCATGGGCTGTGCCCTAGACAGACTCGATTGGTCCAGAGTAAAGAACACCATCAACGAGGTATTCCAAGACGCCGGAATGGAAATTCCCATCTACGAGTTTAATGTGGAGGGGGTATCTGAAGCTGAAGGAAGCAAACCAGAAGGCAAAAACACATTGTTTGTGAAGTATACAAAGATGAATCTTGTGGACATCGAAGATGGAACTGCCCTGCTCTTCTTCGAAACTGAAGATGCCTACATGGACCCAACTGCCCTGAGCTTAAACTCAAAGCATAGATTTGAAGTAGAATACAGAAGAAGCGAAAAGCGTGTCGGTAAAGTATGCTGTTTTCAATCTAGTAAGTCTTACTGGGTATATGGTCTTATCATTGCGAAAACCTCAAAAGACAAAGTGTTTTTCAAAAATGTCGAATCCTGCTGCAGCCAGTTGTCACAAATGCTGAGAAAAGACAATTTCCACTTTGTCGGTGTTGAATTCCCTCAAGGGTGGGGAAATAATGTTAAGATTTTCTTTGAAAAAGTCTTGTCAGTATTCAGGGCAAACCTCTTGAAAAACCTGCAGTTGTGGGTATGTTTTCCGAGTGCAGAAATGGACTACTACAAAATGATAAAGGATGACAAAGAAAAGGAAAACCCCAAGTCCAAATGAGTGCTTCTTCACGTACAACTTGAACCAAAGAACATGCTTGATCATGTGTTATAGTTGGTGCTTACAACCAAAGAACCTGTATAGTGTTTGTGAATATTTGAAATGAATTTAGTTCCTGATTTAATGCAAGTATTTTGATCCCTCAGGGATTTATTAAAGGATATTAGGAATTTTACCCTTTATTTATTGAGAATTGCAATTATTTTACTCAGGACGTCACATAAGACTTTGAAGGTTGGTTTAGATCCAGCTCAGACGGACAAGTTATTGTTCAGACTATTAAATGGGTGTAGGCCTAAAGTGATGGTTCCGGATTTTCCAGATATTGCATAAGAGAGTCTATAGATGAATATGTTGAGTTTAAACTGTTGAATCACTTTTCACGACGTGGTTTGGTGAATGCAAGTACAGCGGAAGTTAAGGAATAAAAAAAAAAATGAAGTTGATAGGACCTGAATAGTTGAAGCGAAGCATGGAGCTGCCTTGTAGAATTTGTCCAACACTGGTAGGCTTGACCCAATGGCCGCTGGTCCGTCAGAGTGGATTACTGTAGGCCTTGTCTGATGTCCATGGTAGGCTTGTCCGAGGTCTGGCAGAGATGACCCAGGCCGCTGGTCCGGGCCATTGATCATGACGCTAGCCCGAGGCTAGGACCCTTTAACAGATCCCAGTCCTACTTAACATCGTGAGTAGGGGATAGGCCTATACAATTTGATGAGTAAACGAACACAGCAGGCATTAGGTCATAGCCATTTTTATTTTACTTGGATTGCTTAAACAAAATGTGAGCCTGATATTTGAAAATTTAATTCACGCTTGGGTAAATCACTTTAGATACAACTGTACCCATGACTATTACAGAATATCATAATTAGCCTATACATTATTACTCAAGTATGACAAACAGAACAGAATGAAATTTGAGTCAGGCTTAGCCGGCAGACTTTCAAAAGTAATCTCCTCAGTTGAGGTTATGTGTGAATAGTAAAATAAAGTTCATAGGCCTATTATTGAAATAATTTTAATGACAAGTTTACTTGAAAACACGTGCTTCTGGTTACCAGTCATTACAGGATATTCTTCATTTACAATTAAACAAACATTTATTTAATCTTCATTGGAACAAGAAAATACATTTACACTGACGTTACCTTAAATTATAACATTAATTATTTGAGACATCAAACACTTTAAATAACCAACATTTATTTTGACCGTAGGACATCTATCGCAACTCACAACTAAAAAATTCAATCTTTGCAAAATTGACAACAGAAAATCATACTCACATAAATAGCATTTAGTGAGAGATGATTTACTCCAGCATCCTTAATTAACTATGAGCTTCCGGAAATATGAAACATATTGATGGAATTATGTGGATGGGCTAAGATTTAAAGAAAGGAGGGCCGGCGTTGAAATGGGGAGAGTCGACGGCGGAAAAGATTGAACAGGAGTCATTGAAAAGAACAAGGGGAAGAGGAACATTCTAGAACAAATTTCTCCTCACTTCTGGTAGTGCCACACTAATTAGGCACAACATAACTAATACATACTATAAGGAAACTGAGCCGGAACTGTCACAGCTCATTATTCAATAATTCTCTGCTTCTTCTATAAAGCTTGCCATGAATATCCACAATATAAGACCTTGGTTATCTCTTGTTGACTATTTTTCCTGAGCTCCACTTAGTTTTGAAAATGGAATTTTTTTTTTCATACACTTCCTCATCAACTTCTGGTTCAGGAAGTGATTTTGAGCTCCGTCATCGAGTTCTTTGTTCTTAATGTATTTAAGACTAAGCTTTTTGTGGACTGAGGATTAAATGCATTTTTAATTACAGGTAAGAGTGTTCTTGTCCAGCAAGACATTAGGCATTGTACTGGACTAGTCTGTAAAAATAAGTTTAAAAAGTCTGAATTAGTTTTAAAATAAGGGGGGGAGCTGTCGCCACTTTTGCCTAGGGCGCAAGAAAAACTAGAGCTGGCCCTGCACAAACTTAAAGTGTAGTTGATGTAATTTTGGATTAATGCAGATGGAAAGGTAAAGATAGTTTGCAGGAGTTCAGCCCTGTAAATGATAATTATAGCCTAAATCCAAAGCTAATTTTTAGTTAGAAAATGAATTTTCATCCTTAAATAATATTTAATTTTGTTGATTGAAAATGTTTGGCTTAGTAGCTTATCTGTATATGTGAGATGAAAAGGTGGCTAACAATATTATTTTAGAAAATAAGTTTTTGAAAGATTGTATATTGCTCTGTGCGAGTATATACAAAAGTATTGTATTTTCAACCATTTAAATATCTTTATTCGCCAATGCATAGACTGTTACGGTTGAAAACTGTCAGTTATTTTACTTAGGTAATTTTATTGTTTAACAATTGCTCTTTCTTTGTTGATGAATTGTATTGTTTTAATTTCCATATATATTTTTATGTTAATTTTTCACATCTTTACCTACTTTTTGTAAGTAACACGAATTTCTTATATTTGAGTTTTCCATCATCCGAGGTTTTTCCAGTCCCATGTAGCTCGGACAATATGACTTGTATGTAACTAAAGTCCAAGACAATAAAGCAGATTTTCAGTAATATTATTTATACAAATAAATTTATGAAAAGCAATATTACTGACTTAAAATGATTACAAGTTGTGCTAACCAAATAAAATATTGCATGATGCTATGTTAAAATTTTGTTTATACATAACAATGACTTTTGCACAGTGGTGGCTATCTACGACTACTACGCAGACAAGGATGATGAACTGAGCTTCCAAGAGTCAGCCGTGATCTATGTGCTCAAGAAGAACGATGACGGGTGGTGGGAAGGTGTCATGGATGGCATTACTGGGCTCTTTCCTGGAAACTACGTTGAACCGTGTGTCTAAACTAGTATCATGGATAGGAACAAACTGTGCACAAAATTACTCAAAATATTCCTTACCTCTGGCTCCCAGGGAAATGTGTTGAATACCGGATATAAGATGACCAATATTTGTAAGTTTTCCAATATTTGTACCCTCAAATCATCTTTTTTTAACACCATTTTTTATTGCAGACAAATCCAGAACTTACAATTTGTTTTGTCCTATCCAAAACACGTTTCCTTAAAAGAAACCAAAACTTGCTATTCCCTTAGCTTAAAATATATATGTTATACTCATAATTTATTTATTTGACCTTATTATAATAACTTATTATACACACCTGTGAAACAAGCCTTAAAAAGTTTTAAATATCCAACTTTTATTTTAGCAGGCAAATCCAAAATTACTTCTGATCTTGCTATAAACATAATTGATAAATCTCAGGAATGCAATTTTTTTTCAGAAATTGTCAATTAATTGTTAGTTATGAAACGTTGTTGGTAAAATATATTGAAGAGACTTCTAGGGTACCTTTTAATAAATCAAAACTATTTTATTAATAATAATGTTGAACAAATTTATTTTGGAAATTTACTTTAAAAAACATATTAATATACTGTTACATTTCAAATCCTAATTCATGCTAATATACCTAAGTTATAGCTGTTAATATTAATCCTTCCATAAGCACAGGATCTGTGCACAAACTGTAATAATTCTAGATAATACTAATTATTTATCATCATAAAATTCAAAAGAGTATTTAATGAGCAATGTTGGAGGAAGATTACTATAGTCAAGACAGGCTTTTTCCATATGGTGAAGGGGGAGGAAGTAAAAGGAAAACTACAATTTGTCTTCCGCTTTACATCATACTTTCTGAAACCAGAAAACGCCTATCCAGCTGACCTTAAGAAGCAGTTATAGTTTGCTTTGTTCTATACCAGCCTTAATGTTGAGGAGCGTGTCAAGCTTCCAACATATTTAAAACAATCGAAAAGCCTACTGTTCCCTATTGGATCCTGGGCCACAACAATATTGAAATAAAAATGCACTCAAAATGATGTCATGACCTCTGGCTTTAATACCTTGTAGGTAAACACAATTAACCAAGGTATTTAGGTATATTATAATGAATTCATATCTTAAATCCACTACATGCCTTTTTAGTTGATAATCATAAGTATGATAAATTAGTTTTCAGGTCACTATAAAAGTGTGATATCCGTTCACCACACTGACTTACAGATAACAACCAAAGAAAAGAGATTCTTGAAATAATTAAATCAAAGGTGGCAATAACTCCAGGTAAAACTTAGCTAAAATAGATATCTCTAGAAGTATAAAAAATGTTTTGATCTTGTAATAAATCTTCCCTATTCACTGATTGAAAACAATGTATTACGTAACTTTAAAAATGCCCTGCTTTCATAGTTTTATTTATTCAAGTAGTGTTAATGATGATATTTTTTTGTACAGTGATACAGTATTCTTAAAGGAAGATAAAATACTATTTAATGTTTAATCTCTTTTAAGACTCATTTAATTTTGGTGCACAACATTAACAGGTGCACTCATAATGTGTTATACCATATATTTATATAGTCAAGCTTGTATTCCTGTACAAACTTGCACGAATTGTACATAATTACTTACATGAGAATATTTTTAACTTTTACAGGACATTAGTTATATATATATATATGTAGTTTGAAGATAGATATTTTTACCAATTCAAGAAATATTTCTTTGATATGTACATAAAAACTCATGTTGTGCTAATTTTGAACGCAATAGTTTTTTCTGCAAATGGTTATGGTATTTTAAATGTAATAGGCCTATTAAAATCTACTTTTTAGATTGTTAAAACAATTAAAGTGGAATAGTATTAAATTATTTAATATCCTAAAACATTGAGTTAGTGCTTAGCAATAGGTGCATCCTTTTGTCAGATAACTTATTGCAAAAAATGTTTTAAATATGAGCACAACCTTACAAATTATGTTTTATTATTCTTAATCTCAGCTTGAAGCTTTTAGAAACAATTTATATTAAAATAAAAATTAATACTAGCAGAAAAACTAAGATAACATTCCAATGAGTTTTTTACTGTAAAAATGAAGAAACCATATCGCTGTTATTTTTTTTTCCTTGAACAACAATGTCATAAACATCTGTAAGATAGGATGCTATGTGTAAATTTGAGGGACTAGAATAATAGGAGATATGAATTATATTATTCATTGATTGGTTGTTATGAGTTGTTAGATTTGTATAATATTATACAGTGTTAAAAGAATTTATCACATGTGCATTTTTTGCCTTGGCAGCAAATATTGTGAATATTTTTTTAGCGCAAAAACTTAAAATCCAAATTATTTTTATGAAGTTATTTTTTACAATAAGAAGTTTAAATCACATTATATTATCCAACTGTGTGGGGGTGGGTATAAGAAACGCATAAAATTATGTTTTCCCCATTTTAGTAGTTTGAAAAAATATTTAACATATCCATTTTGGTATAAAATATTACCTGGTGAGAGAAATAAGACACTAAGGTCTACCGCACCTCTAATTAAAAAGGTTATTCATAATATTGACAGTACGATAATTAATTTTCTCACCAAATTAATTTTACAGCCTGAAAGCCCATGTTTTTGTTTTAACGTCGCCACCACTTCCAAAGTGACAGAATATTGTGTACTTAGGGATTCAACCATGCTCAACCTTTTTTATTTTTAAAAGATGAGGAAAAACAATCCATGTTTAAGCTTAGAGAATTATGTAATGCGGTTTAATGTTATTATTTTTTGTTAAGTTTAATACATATGTATTTTCTAAACATAGAACCAAAGAAATACTCCTTCAATCAATAAAAATATTATATAATTTAATCATCCCAGACCAATAGATATCCAACGAATTGTTGTCTAAATGCTTTTTTGACATTTCATATACTCTTTGTGTATATAGTAAATGGTGCACAATTTTCTATTAAATAGAATTTCTTGAAAATATTGCTTTAATAATTATTCAATCCTATTATGTTTATGATTTTCCTCGTTACTTTGTTTAAAGAAATATTAAACTTAATAATAATAAAAAAATGTGGTTAGTAGACATTTTAAGTTTTTTCTCCTCAATTGGAAAAAGTTTTTATTGAAACCACGTGCATTTCTGGAAAAAATGTAATGCTTAAAAGGAAATAACTAATCATGGAAAATTCAGAGAAAGTACATGTCAGTTACTTCTTATTTTGGGTTGAATTTCGTGCAAAATTATTTTAATCATTGAACCTAAGCCAATATTGAGGTTTGAATTATAAGTTGAGATACATACTCACACTCAGAACCAAATATTTTGATTAAGGATTGTGAGATTTTACTTATTTCCAGTATTATTTAAGCACTGTTTTGTTTCCCGTTGATCAGTTCCGAAAGCCTAACAGCTTTTTGCCACTCGATGATCTCGGGACTACCAAGATTTTCGCCCACTGAGGGCACGGTCTACTCATACTTGGTCTGAGATTCAAATTCAAAAGCAAAAGCATATGCCCGGTTTGCAGTGGCTTAACAGCATGGAACGCAGCTAAGGGGGCAATGGGAAAAATGTTATGTTTAATTTTAACTAATGTCAGCAATTTTTAATTTGAAATGGTGCCATAGTGTTCTCTAGAATTGTCTGGAGTATAATTCTCATAAAATATCAAAATATTTGTAAAATAGTTCAGTTTGTCTGCAAAATTAAAGTTGTTTAACTCTGCTGGTCTGCCACCAGCCGCCAACCCTTGACAGCTCAACCTGCGCCACGCAATTTAATTTTGGGATCCTTTTCAAAATTAAAGTTAGTGAAAAACTATCTTCAAATCACAATGTTTCTAGAAAAGATTAGTGGCTTAAGTATATTAAGTATAGAGAACGAGACAGCTATATTGATAGATGTTTCAGAGATAATCAAATCTTGCTTCCCAAAACCCCGCACATGCTAAGAAGTTCCAATAAAGACAAAAAAGACATTTGAGGAATAATAATGATAAAAACATTTTTCACTGAAATTAACAAACAACCGGCCGTTGAGGAAATTACCTGAATACGTTTCACATTGGTCAGGTGGTCACAACCATATACTGAGTGTGGGAAAAATATCCAGTGTTCGGAGAAAATCACTGTGGCTGAAGAAACTGCACTTCAGCACGTGTCAGACCCAAGACTCAGGTTGATGATGTTAAGGGAGGAGGTTTTGCCACGGAAAGTAGGCCTTTTAATTGCAGCTGCCAAAACAGAGGCTGTCAGTATCAGGGGTGTCAATGGTCAAAAATTCATCGTTCAGTGCTTCACCTTCTCCCATTTTGCTCCTTTATTTTCACTCTAATAAAGTAAGGAGGAGTTTTTAATGAAAGATAAAGACTTGGGCTATTTGATTTCCTTTTTTATTTTGAATCTATATTGAGCTATGATGGTCTAAAGCTGATAAACTTTTAACCATTATAGCTTAACATTGGTTCAAAATAAAAAAAATAAATTAAATTAAAATCAAAAAACCCAAGTCTTTATTTTTTATTTAAAACCCCCTCCCACACTTACCGGACTTAAAATAAACAATTCATTTTGCCTCTGGATTGTTTGATTAATACATGTTGATAGGTTATCTTACCTTAACAATCCTAGTGGAAATATACCTCAAAATCGATTTCGGGTTCGAAAACCCATCATCAGTTGAAGGACCAGTGAGGTTAGGTTATTATCAAGTTAGACAACAAGTTTTGAACCATGGTTCTCAGTGTTATTATTTTGTGTTTCATCGTCATGTACTATGTTTTTAATGTGAAATGTGTTAAATGTGAAGAGTTTAAATGTAACGAAGTCCACTGGATGGAAAATTTTAATTAGTCTAGTAAACCTGGTCCTTCAACTGATGATGGGTTTTCGAATCCGAAATCAATTTTGAGGGATATTTCCACTAGGATTGTTAAGGTAATTCCTCTGAAAGACTTCAAGGAATATAATTATTGACTGTTGGCGTAGTAGCAATCTGAATAAAAAGTAGGCTATATAATACAAAAATATAGTAAATTACTTGGCACACAATGTTACAATTACTGTACATGCGTAGTAATATGCATTTTCCTTACAAATTCTTTAAATTTCAAATAATTGAGATCATCAGTTTGGATACAGCTTATGAAGCTTTAGATGTCACAAAATCAGATGAACTAGAGTGCATAGGCGTCATATTTCATCTATGACGTCATTATCCTCTTTCCTCACACTCAGACCAAGTAGCCTTGTGAGGAAATATATTTTCGTAAATGTTTTGATTTTTTGTATCACTGTACAAATTTGGAAATAAAGTATCTTGTAACTTGTCATTTGGGGAGTGCAAGGGGGGCAGTTGCCACCCCAATAATAGGGAAAATTGTAAAAAAATAAAATTGTATCATAAAAATCCTTACAAAACTAATAGTTATGACTTTAATTAAGTTTCTTTTCGTGACCCTCATTTGTTAAAAACACAATAGTAAATGGGAGGAGGTCCTCATTGCAGTCAAATATATTCATGAAAAAAATCTTGCCGCCCCAATGAAAACGCTGAAATTACGCTACTGCTACCATACAATTCGATATTTCGGTAGCAGCGCACTTCTTCAGCCTGTCTAATAATGCTTATAGTCCATATGCACAAGGCAAAGTAAGGCATAACAAATGTTTCCTAGTAATTATTAGAGTTACAAAGTCATTCGGTTCTACTCTTTATTTTATTTATGGACATACATCTTCCTGTACCTTGGCGTCATATTCATAATGCATTGTAGGTAAACAAACTGATCAGATAAGGCTGAGGTTATTGTGGCAAACCTTTATATAAGTGCCATGATAAGAAAGTGAGTTTTAACTGAGCCACACAAGTTTTACCAGTGAATGAAAGATATCCATCTCTGAACCAATAAGATTCAAAGCCTAACTGGGAGATTTTCAAACTGCAGAAGTGAGAGATATCGAGGAACCACGATTACATTAGCATTTGACTTAATGTAGGTATGCATATGCTGAAGATCACTACAGTTATTTTATAGTTATTCCTTATGTTACATATATCTTTGATTGATATGAAAATCAATTTGTAGTTCTATAGTTATAACAGTCGCATTGGTTGAGTTAGACCGATTGTATTTGACAGATGGTCACCAAAGACTTTCACCTTTAATGTCTCAGAGAGTAAAAACTACCATAACAATGCAAAAATAAGCCCTCTCCATATAAAAAATGATTCAGTGCTAGGAAGCATTAAATTATTACTTTGTATTCAACAACTGTAATTCAATGCAATAAAGATTCTTGTTTGAAAGTAATTATTGTAATAGCCCATTAATATGGATGAGCAAAGCCTGAATATTTTAAATGTTCCAAGGAAGTAGATTAAGTGGTTTTCCTCCTCTGTGTGAAAATTTGGTCGTTGCTCTTCACTCAAATGGTCCAAAAGTGAGTGCAAAGGCATTAACTGTCAAAAAGCACGTTTCTATTAACCAACAGATAGAGCACACATAACAAGAGAACTTCGTTATGAAATTTGCCGTGTTTTGTGCAAAAGATGTGTTTACACAACGTAAATAAAATTTCTGCTTAGTTAATCCTTTGTCAGTTTACTTTTATGGTAAGTTATATCACTACACCTTGTGTTATAAACAAGATCTAGATAAGAGTGCTACCGAACTTTCTTTGCTCTCAAGATGACAGAAAAGGCAAGGTGAGTTTTTCTTAGTTGAAGACATTTTATGTTTGTTGAAGTAATAGTTAAAGTAATTGTGTTGAAAAATCTTTTAGTTGTTTTTAAGTTTTAATAATTTAGTACTTTTTTACAAAAGTAAAATGATTAATGTGTCAAAAATAAAAGCATTATGCATCTTTGAAATACATCTTAAAACACCACCAGAAATTACGAAGGAATCCTAGTTTATTCTGATATTGTTAGAGTAAATCATAAAATACTTATAATTTAATTCAAATTAAGTTAAAGTACAAGATTTTTTATTTATTACAAAATTAGGATAGATTTCTTTGGTTGATTGAACCCATTCTTTTGGTTCAAAATTACAAAAACCAAAAATTCATTATTGTAAATGCCCAACAGTGGTGGTTGAGGCACGAAGGCAGAGCAAATTTTAACAAATTGTCACTGTACGACATGAGGCCCGAATACTGATGGTCGCCTGCCTGGGTGTCGGAATTGGGAAGACAATTGAATACAAAAAACTTCCTTTACACAAAATTATAATTTTGAAGTCCTAAATTTTATTTTAACAATTATTTTTTTATATCTCAATTATTAATTTACAAAACATTTCACTCTTCACACAGTCACACCCTACACACAACTTACTGCCTAGAACATAACTTAATTCAAAAAAAGTCCCGTAAGGTAGAAGGGTTAAATAACTATAAAATGTAAACTAGGGCTCTTTTAATGTATTTAATATTTATTTTATAGTTTTAAGTTCAATTTTTGACTCAACATACTCTTCTTCTGTAAAAAAAAATACAGTATGGAAATACTTTTTCTCTTCAGTCCCCCCCAAATCCAAAAAATCCCCGCTAATTCACAAAAATCCCCCCAAATTTTGGTCCGATAGCGCAAACCGCGCTATCAATCCCCCTGGGTAGGACAGTTAACATCTTGGGTATGTATTTTTCACTTTAGCTATTCTCCCACAAAATCGCTGATAAGATGGCCGTTCATGCTTGGTCACAATGAAACTGAAGCGATAATTTTCTAGCTTTGGTTTCGCGTAAAAATTTTACCACGACACAATAACCCCCAGGACACACCTTAATAAAAACAATATACGTCTCCCCAGTTCAGAAAACTTAATTACTCGTATAAATCCAAATTGAATTTAATTTCACCTATCTTATCATAAATTGTCAATCTGTAAAATTCAACTAAAAATTCAATACGTTTAAACAATAATATTTATATCTATTTTTGTAACCTGCTAATCGTAATGCAATATTTCAGTATTTGTTTGAAAAGGCTTTGTAAGAATAAAGTAAAATGTCTAGTCTATAACATTTTGTGAGATATCGTACTATTGCTGGGGCAGTTAAAAAAATTCAAATAACTACAGTACAGATTTGGTTTAAAACACTATCATTTAATGTTTTTATTGCTGTAATAAGTATGATTGTGTTATTAATATTATACCTTATCTTGTTGTTTTTATGTCAGAGATAACTATAAAAACAAATAAATTAAAGTAATGACAATAAAATTAAAACAATTATAAGATATGTATTAATTACTGATACCAATTGTTATGTGAATGTCTTAAATCAGTTTCTTGTGTCCTAACTAATAAATTTAAACTAAAATATATTTTTATCTTTCATATATTTCAAGAGTTATGATGGCCCGCTTTTTGTATGTGACAGACTATGGGCCCAAGAGATATTTGCGCCCCTCCCCCTCCCCCTTAATATGAATCACCAATTAATAACCCCAACACCATAGGCATTTGATGATATTACAGGGGGCATTCTCAACATAAGAATGACACAGAACAAGTTTTATTGTTTTCACTTTTGATTGTTATTAAGAGTACCCACATTGTAAATGTAAAATGTCAATAAAATACAATGAAATGTAAGTTTTACTTACATTCACAATTTATTAAAAGTACCATGGGTTTAGTTATAAAAAAATCGAATTAATTCTTACACGTGGGAACCAAAACGAACTGACAATGTTGCAACTCATAGGACGCTGGCAGTGACAGTGATGAGTCATGAGTGAAAACCAAGGATGGAAGGATTCCATTGTAATTTATTTTATTTTTTTTATTTTGCATGCACACCCAGCAAACCTAAAACCCATGGGCTGGAGCCCACCGGGCTCATTTGCAAAATCGGCTTTGGAGTTATGTTCCGAGAATTAATGTATAACATTTCAAGAGTTATTACATTTCTAGAGTTATGTCTGCCAACTGTCAGGAATGGAATTGAATAATATGCCTTAGACAATTCTTCCTTAATTATTATTATTATTTTTTTTTTAATACACTATTATTCTAAGCTTTTAAACTGACTTGCCATGCAGATTTGACCATTAAAGATTTTTGGCCTAAGTTTAGTTATGAATTGGGTAATAGTAAATTTGTGTTGTATTTATTTTTTGACATTGATGGTTTAAAGTATTTAAGTGAGTATCAAATGTTCCAGAGAAATGGGAGAATGTCAAGTTCGAGCAGGCAATGGAAATTGCGGTGAGTAAAACTAATTTGGTCAGTAATTGTCATTTATTAAACCACTAAACAATTAACATACAAAGAGCCCCATATAGTTAAATTAAAATTATAATTGAACTTTAAAATAAAGGTTACACAAGATCATTACACGTATTTCAGCAAACATTGAGTCAAATCAAAACTCATCTTTATTTATTGAGTAGAAGACATCATCTCTAGAGCATATTTCAGAAAACCTTCTTGAATCTTTTTAAACTCAATTTTCTAACAAATATTAATATCTTGTTTTACAATTTTGTCGTCTGAAAACATTATGATTGATTTATTTAGTCTTGTTGTGGGAAAATTTAACCACGTTGACTCCGGCTAGGAATAATAAAACCTACCTGAAACACTAAAATATATTATCATATGAAAATACATACATTATACTGACCAAAGATGATTTCAAGGCTTGAAATTGAGTTTCCCCCGCATTTTGAACGTAGTACCGCCCATTTTCAAAATAGTACCGCCCGTGTTGGTAGTCAGCACCTGACGCCCCCCTGTCAACTGCCCACTACATCGCCTTTCCAGTTTCACTTCATTTTAGTGCATTAAAACTAATCTATATGTTATTAATTACATAAATAATAGTGTGTTGTATAAAACTAACTGATCAAAAAAGACTCATTTTCAGTATTCCCATTTTCCCCTTCAATGAACTTGTCCTTCAATGAAAGCTGCTCTGCCATGATCATGTCTCAGGGGTCGTTGGCGTCATCTGCCACTTGTTGTTCGTGAATAGTCGCCATTTTTTTCATAATAGAACACACTTTTACAACAAACAATTACATTAAATATAATCAAAACTTGAGTGAAATTCCACCAGGCACAGTAACAGAACCAGTAATGACAATTGCAAACGGATTGCGCCAAAAGATTGAGCCACTGTCCTACACAAAACACGGACAAAAAGCTCCCGTCCACACCAGGGTGCTACCGCACTGCGACGGAATTGGTTTGTCGGGAGCATGTTACCGACCAGTTGGTAGCGCGCAGTCAACGCGTTAAGCAAGGTACCATCAAGTACTACAGTATTGTGTTTTGTGATCCTGTCTAAGAAAATAGTGATTATTTGATTCATAGTGTAATTAATTAGTAAATACAAACAAGGTAATGTCATAATTTGTTATTGTTTACAACATTCCTTACATTGTATATGACTAAACTCGAGGAGAAAATTGAGAAACAAAACTGACACACAAAATCAAAATTATAACATATAAATTTTGGAACAAACTTTTATATTACCAATATTAAGACTTTCCTTTCGTTAACTTTGTAAGATACGACCAGCAACATATTTTAATGTGATTATGAATTAAGGATGAGCGTAGAATAGGTGTGATGCCTTGTGAAGCTTTATTACTGTTAAAGACGCAAGCTGATTCTTTAGACGGGTCATTAATTAATAGCCAACACCCAATGGCAGCTGGGTCTAGTTTTGAACCTCTGAAAAGCTACATACTTTTCTCAGGAGGCAAAGAGAGCCTTCTTTTCGTGTTTTGGTCTTATTTTTCTGTTTAGAAGGAAATGTCTATATACCCACTCAAAAAATCATTTATATTTTAGACTGTGGACTTATTAAAAGTTGTGAATTTAAAATCAAGTAGATATACGGGGGTTCTGGCGCACTCATGGTTTTTTTTTTTTTTTTTTTTTGACCGCCTTCAGCTTCAAATTGACTGTTTTTGACCAGATTCTGGCCGGTTTTGGCCAAATATCAGCCATTTGAGGGCATTTTTCAGGATTTCAGACAGTGATTTCAAGGAGCATTTTTGAATATAATCCAGGGAACTATGAGATGCCCCTCTTAAGTTTGACTGGTTTTTAAATGAAAAGCGGTCAACTCCCCAAACTGCAATCCCACCCGAAGCGATAAATCGCAATTGCATTGATAAGCTCAATCGAATGCACCTTCGCTCGATCACATCAGACTTCATAAACACCACGCCGCCAGCCACCAACAGTACGGTGGTCCAGGCGCTAACGTAACAGCGTTCCACCCGACCGGCCCAGGTTCAAATCACGCCGCGGCCGGAGAATCTTTTTGAGAACGCCAAATCCAACTTTTCATTGTATATCCGCGGGGGTCAGCAAATCGCTACCCCCGTGCTTTTTCGGTGAATTTCATTTGTCCAGTTTATTAATATTATTAAAATAATATATTTTGCTATGGATTATATACACAATTATTGTCAAATGCATTTATGCTTTATAAGCTGCGGCCCCGTGAAATCGTATTGTTTTGTATGTCTGATTGTTTTGTATATCTGATATATACAATTATTATCAAATACATTTATGGCTTTATAAGCTGCGGCCCCGTGAAAATCGTATTGTTTTGCATATCTGAGGGCGTAGCAAATCGCGACCCCCCCGGATGACAACCCTGAACACATTTTGCCTTTATAACTAGCGTTGTGTTTTTCATATAGGTAAGAAAACCACATCACAATACTTTCATCTACCCAGTTTCAGCTACCAGGATTAAATTCGAAATTACCTTGTAGGCCTACTGGTGAATGTAATTTGCATTTTTTCATCAGTTTTTTGAGTTTGTTTTAAACAACATTAAAAAATAAAAATACTAAACACAAAACAACCGTTCGTTCCATATGTTTGTGAGGTGTTGTTCTAAGTTTATCTACTTTGATTTTTATTTTATAATTTAAATCGATATTCCCAGCTTGTAACTCTTTCTCTAGCCAATAGTTTGAGATGTATGTTCCTTGTATATTTTCTAATGCAAACACAAATCTCTCTCTACTCCTATATTTAGTCTTCTTAATAGCGGTAATAAGTAACTCTCTTCCTTCCTCCATTTCCTCCAATCTCTTACAAGATTTTACTTTAAAATTCCCCAAGCATTTCTTGCATTATTGCATGGTTAACTTGGTCAACATCTTTTTCGTTGTAGTGTAGAGAATCTTCGTCTTGCCACACATCTACAAGGAATTTTAGCTCTTCAATTTTTGGGAATGTGTTTCCATTAAAACTATCGGTTCCATTTGTCTTTATTATTGCAAAAGGTAAATTAGCTGGAAAATATATAATATCTACAGCAGCCCCTCTCTGGTTTTGTAAGAAACAGACATCCGGCACTTTTTAAGAATTCTCGTTTTTGTTTAGTTCTATAAATACATTCTTCTTCGGACCTTTAACATAATAAACATTTGTGGAATCTTTGTCATCTGCCAGCACGCCTACATACGTAAATTGTTCTTTACCATTAATAGCAAAAGCGAACATATTGTATGTGCCTTTAACATCCAGATTTTTCCAGGGTTGTGTAAAGAAATGTTTTAACTTGTTAGTTGTTTTTCGAATTTCTTGTTCTTTCTCTAGGGCAGACTTAAACTCCTCCTTAATTGTAATTTTTTTTCGATGTACTCTATTTTCCGTCGCTTTACTTCTATATCTTCCAATTCTAATTTTCTTTTTTTTGCTGATACGTATGTAAGGTGTGGTTATAGGATTTATTTCTTTAATTTCGTAGGGTTTAAGTTTATTAGTAATGTCCGCACGTTTCCTTAAGACTTGTGGTATAACATTTCTTGTTTCGACTAATCCCAATTCTGGTATATTAATCTTTTCCGAAATTGAAGAATAAGGAGTAGAAGACTTTGTAAAGTAGGTTTGTCCAGTTTTAATAAAACACCTATGTGTAACACTAATGTTATCCGCATCATTTTCGTTTTCGACAACTTCTATTTTGTTTACTGGCAAGTAAACAAAAAGTACTGTTTACTGGCAAGTAAGCTAAAGGCAGACAGTGCACACTCAATCAATTTGTCTCTATCACTTGGATTTTGCGGTAGTTTTATCTGCACTCCAGTAAGTTCCTTGGTATTTTTATTTCCCCAATAATAAATTAAGTTATTAAAAAATTGTGGGAACTTAGAAATTGTTCAATCAATTTCTAATCAATGGTTTTGGGTATATGTTTAAGGTCATATAAATATAACGTGTGTGTTGAACAGGCCTAAGGTTGTTTGTTAAATATATAGCATATAGCAAAATATCTTTAAAACACAACACAACAACTATTCTGGAGAGTGTCTGACAATTTTGTCCACATTTTCCACAACGGAACAGCATAGAACGGTGCATTTACGAAGTACTGTTTGTTTTTATCTAGCAACGTTTTTACAATCATTTAAAGGGTTGTATATTTTTTTATCGTTGTAAATGTTATAGTTATATATAGTTGCTTCTAACCGTGTAATCCCATTTTCTTTAGCAAGTTCCGAGGCAAATGTTTCCTTAAGCCTCTTGTCTGGACAGTTTAAAAAGTCAACTATATGGTTTCCAATCGTTTTATTGACACCAGGACTTGTGATTTGGCATATAAACTTGTTGTATATTTTTATTCTACAATTATTCGTGAGCCATGTAAGACAGTTGATGCCTACTGTGTGGTTATTGTCCACTATCTTGTTGCAGTTTTCATTTATTTCGCCATTGTAACAAAAATTATGGTTGTTTATTAAATAATCAATCATTTCTCTTTTATTAAAAATGCCTGCAAAATCCTGTGTTATGTCCAAGTTTGTTAAATAATAGTGCTCTTTTTCCAAGCGTTGCATTATTTCTGGTAGGTCCGCTAACAGTGTTTCCAACTTTACATCTGCAAGTTCGATCTTATAAGGAATAGCTACGGGGATGGTATATTTTTCTTTTATTGCGTCTATGTCTTTGTCTAGTACTTGTCTTACACCGCGTGCAGTTGTTGTTGTTCCGTCCAGAGAAAGAGGAAGTTTAGCTTTTACACCGTGCTTTCCCAGCGCAAACTTTTTAAATGCTCCACGTAAATAGCTATTAAATGAGCCACAAACTTCGCTTTTAACTTTAAACTGTTTCTTTAAATTTCCTTCGCAATCATCAAAACCAGATATTTTGACCATCATAATATTATCGCAAAATAAGTCTGTAATAGGTAAAAATGCGTCTGTCCGTTTTTCTCCTTCGATATAATTAATATTCCCAACATCCGTTATTAAATTGTTGTCATCCAGATTTTCCGATAACAACCACAAACAGAATCTTTCGTTTGTTGGTTTATTTTGCTACCAAGAATGTTTTTAATCGAATACATTTTTTCTGCTACTCAACTATATATAGGTATTACGAATTTCGGCGCCAAATAAATTATTAAAGCACATATTAATATTTACTAAAAAGACGTCCTCTTATACCTATATTAGTCTAGTATTATTTGTTAGCAAATTATTTCCACCAATAAAAAACACTATTCTCATGATTTGCGATCACAGACATTTTGCAAAATCGATGCAGAAGTGCAAATAATAATCTGCATTTATCAATCGATTTCGAAAAAACATTCGCAGATGTTAATTTTAAAAACAGAGTCTACGGTCGGCCTCTACGTTCTTAGAACCAATACCTAAGACCCTACACCATGGTCTAGAACCAAGACCTAAGGTCCGTTGTCTAGGCTTTTAGGTTCTTATACCCAAGACCTTAGGCCCTCCAGTATGGTCTAGATCCAAGACTTAAGTCCCGTGGACTAGGCCTTTAGGTTCTTATACCCCAAGACCTAAGACCATACACCGTGGTCTAGACTCAAAACTTAAGACCATACACCCTGGTCTAGACCTTTAAGTTCTAAGACCCAAGACCTAAGTTCTACACCATGGACTTCACTCGAGACCTAAATCCATACTCCGAGGTCTAGTACTCATCCATACCGTAAGGTCTAGTACTCGTAATAAAAGGTGTGCAGTTGTGGTTGTTTGATCTATATCCAGTGGAATGTCAGCCTTTAAGTTCTTCATCCCAAGACCTAAGACCCTCCACCTTGGTCTAGATCCCTAAGAACTAAGACAATACACCATGGTCCTAAGGCTATACACTGTGGTATAAGTTCTTACACTCAAATTCGAAGGCCCTCCACCATGGTCTAGATCTCAAGACCTAAGACCCTATACCATGGACTAGTATTGGTCTTAAACCGTGAGCAGTTGTGGTTGTTTTGTCGATAGCTAGAGGAAACTTGGCCTTTAAGTTCTTAGACCTAAGACATAAGGGCCATACATCGTGGTATAGGCTTTTAAGTTCTTAGACCCAAGACCTAAGCCTCTACACATGGTCTAGGCTTTTAAGCTCTTATATAGACCCAAGACCTAAGGCCCTACACCATGGTCTAGTCTTTTAAGTTTCTAGACGAAAGACCTAAGGCTTTTAAGTTCTTAAACCCAAGACCTAAGGCCCTACACCATGGTTTAAGCTTTAAGTTCTTAGACTCAAGAGCTAAGGCAATACACCGTGGTCTAGTACTCGTCGTAAAGTAGACCATTAAGTTCTTAGACCCAAGAGCTAAGACCCTACACCTTGGTCAAGACCTAAGACCTAAGCTCCTACCTTTTGGTCTAGTACTCGTCTTAAGCCGTGTGCAGTTATTACTGTTTCGTCTATACCCAGAGGAAAATTGGTCCTTAATATTCTTAGTGGTCCTTAATGTTCTTAGACCTGAGACCTAAGTTTTTAATCCATGGTTTAATACTTGTCCCTAAGCCGTGCGCAGTTGTGGTTGTTTCGTCTATAACTAGAGGAAAGTCGGCATTTAAGTTCTTAGACCCAAGACCTAAGACCCTATACCATGGTCTAAACCCAACCCTTAACCCATCGTGGTCTAGTACTTGTTTTAAAGTCGGGCTTTAACCTCTTAGACACAAGACCTAAGACCCTACACCATGGTCTAGTATTCGTCTTAAAGTCGGCCTTTACGTTCTTAGACCCAAGACCTAAGGTCCTACACCTTGATTTAGACCCAAGACCTAAGGTCATACACCCGCGTGGTCCAGTACTTGTCTTAATCCGTGTGCAGTTATTACTGTTTCGTCTATACCTAGAGAAATTGACCTTTTATGTTCTTAGACCTGAGAATTAAGTTTTTATACCATTGTTTAACACTTGTCTTAAGCCGTGGGCAGTTGTGTCTGTTTCATCCATAGCTAGAGGAAAGTCGGCCTTTAAGTTCTCAGACCCAAAACCTAAGGTAATACACCATGATCTAGACCCAAGACCTAAGACCATACGCCATGGACTAGGCCTTTAAGTTCTTAGACACAAGACCTGAGACCCTATACCATGGTCTAGATCCAAGACCTACGACCCTACACCATGGTATTTTACTGTGTGTGGTTGTGGTTGTTTCGTCTATACCTAAAGGAAAATTGACCTTTTACGTTCTTAGACCAAAGACGATGAAAGTCGGGCTTAAAGTTTGTAGACCCAAGGTCAGACACCGTGGTCTAGTATTCGTCTTTTGCCGTGTGCAGTTGTGGTTGTATCATCTATAGCTAGAGGAAAATTGGCCTTTAAGTTCTTAAGACCCAAGACCTAATTCCCTACACCATGGTCTAGTATTTCTCTTAAGCCGTGTGCAGTGGTTGTTTTGTCTATACCTAGGAGAAAGTCGGCCTTTAAGTTCTTAGACCCAAGACCTAGGACCCTACACCCATGGAATAGAACCTGGACCTAAGGCCACATCCCGAGGTTTTGTACTCTTTTTAAGCCGTGTGCAGTTGTGGTTGTTTCATCTATAGCTGTTCGAAGATCGGGCTTTTACGTTCCTACACCCAAAACTTAACACCCTACACCATGGTCTGGTACTCGTCTTAAACTGTGTGCAGTTATTACTGTTTCGTCTCGAAAAAAGGGAATGTTTAAGCTTTTACACCATAGCTTGGAACGAAAACCCGTGGTCTTATTCCTAAAACCTAAGACCTTAGACTGATACCCTAGGATATAAGGGCTTTAGACTTATTGCTTTGGATCTAAGACAAAAGGAAATTAAATTAGGACCTAAGGCCTCATAATTTAGACCAACCAGAATCCCAAGCATTTAAGGCATTAGACCATGGACCTTTATTTATATCACCTTAACATTTGACCTAAGATCTAAGACCTTTAACATAAGACTTAAGCCCTAAGACCCTACCCCATGGGCTAGTACTCGTCCTACACCGCGTGGGACCGTGTAAAATGGCGTGCATAAAGCCAATCATATATATTATTTGAAAGCACAGCGCACGTGAACGCCTGTGTTTGCTGTTGGTGTTCAATTGCTTATTCTTCAATTTCGGAAAAGATTAATATACCAGAATTGGGATTAGTCGAAACAAGAAATGTTATACCACAAGTCTTAAGGAAACGTGCGAACATTACTAATAAACTTAAACCCTACGAATTTAAAGAAATAAATCCTATAACCCACACCTTACATACTATCAGCAAAAAAAAGAAAATTAGAATTGGAAGATATAGAAGTAAAGCGACGGAAAATAGAGTACATCGAAAAAACAATTACAATTAAGGAAGAGTTTAAGTCTGTCCTAGAGAAAGAACAAGAAATTCGAAAACAACTAACAAGTTAAAACATTTCTTTACACAACCCTGGAAAAATCTGGATGTTGAAGGCACAAACAATATATCGCTTTTGCTATTAATGGTAAAGAACAATTTACGTATGTAGGCGTGCTGGCAGATGACAAAGATTCCACAAATGTTTATTGTTGAAGATGTTTATGTTGAAGATTAAATATAGGAGTAGAGAGAGATTTGTGTTTGCATTAGAAAATATACAAGGAACATACATCTCAAACTATTGGCTAGAGAAAGAGTTACAAGCTGGGAATATCGATTTAAATTATAAAATAAAAATCAAAGTAGATAAACTTAGAACAACACCCCCACAAACATATGGACGAACGGTGTTTTGTGTTTAGTATTTTTATTTTTTAATGTTGTTTAAAACAAACTCAAAAAACTGATGAAAAAATGCAAATTACATTCACAGTAGGCCTACAAGGTAATTTCGAATTTAATCCTGGTAGCTGAAACCGGGGAGATGAAAGTATTGTGATGTGGTTTTCTTACCTATATGAACATATACACACCTTTGGAACTCGTCAATTATGAGAAAAACACAACCGGTCGCGGCTGGAGGTGTTTAATAAACAAAATACGCCTCACTGTTTATTATTGCGTTGGGCATGGTTTGCATGTTAGTAAAAATGTATTTTATTTGTGTGGTGTTGCACAACATGTTGTTGTTGGCCGGATGCCTGTGTCTGTACTTGAACATTATTAACTGTTATTACAACATGTCAGATATATTTAATGCCAATAGCAAAATAGCCTTTTAGATAAAAATTTATCATGTTATATCTTGACATTATTAAGATTTTTTACACGTGTTATCTTGACAATGCTAAACGATCAATCTTAATCGAGCTTCTATTCAAAGTGTTTATTTCCGATAAGAGTTTAGTTAAAAGGTCGAGATAGTATTTATCTTATCACAAGTTGATACTTGACTATTTGTGAAGTAAATTTTAGTAAATATTGTAGAGTATAAATATTGGTGAGCGTTAGCCATACAGTAGTCAGTCTTTCACAAGACGGTGGTGGATATTTGTGTCTGTACTTTAAACAGTGCTGGTTTTATTAAGTGGTGGTGGTGGTGAAAGCTATTTTATTAGTTTTGGTGATAGTGAAAATTTAATCATGTTAGAAATTATTAATTACATGTTGTTGGTGCTCGGCCATGATTTTCTAAATTTCCTGTCGTTGGAGGATGTGCTGAACACAATTGACAGGTTCAGGTTTTTGACAGGTTAAATTATGACAAGAGCCGACAGGTATATTTGAGCACCGAACATAGTGGCTGGTACGAGTTGATGTTGATTCGTGGTGGCATCAACATAGACCTATTGACGTTAATCAAATACTATAGATTGCAGCCTAACACTTTTTTTCTACTTTTTACCAAAAGAGAGAAATAAAATATTTAGACCTGATGGTCGCCTCGGCAACTATACGGACACAGAGGCCAATGAAGTTATGAATCTGTTTCGTGACTATACCGACATAGCGGCCAAAGAGGTTATCAATCTGTCAAAATGCATGAAGCATATAATACGTTTGCTTTGTCCACCATACAGGTGAACACTTTTGCCGAGATGGTCCGGTTGATAAAATTAATTTCGGCATTGTCGAAGATGGACATGCCTGAGACCCACGGTGGTGCTTTCTCGAAAAAAACAGCCAACCCTGTGACACGCTTCTACATCACAACAGGTGTTGGATAACAATTCAGAGAACAAACAGGAAAACGCTTCTACATCACAGTCGATAACAATTTAGAGAACAAACAGGAAAAACCCTATCATACATTAGACAAGATTTTGGAGCTAGAAACCGGTGACGACAATCAATGAATTGTGGCGTAAGTGGTTGGATTTGGAACAAATGCACGAGCAGCAACTACCACTAGAACAGCAATAGGAACAAATGCAACCAGAACAAATGCACCAGCAACAGCAACTACCACTAGCGCAAGAACAGCAACAGGAACTAATGCAACTGGAACGTATGCACCAGCAACAGCAACTACCACTAGCGCAAGAACAGCAACAGGAACTAATGCAACAGGAACGTATGCACGAGGAGCAGCAACTACAACTAGTGCAAGAACAGCAACAGGAACAAATGCACGAACAACAACAGGAACAAATGCAACCGGAACAGATGCACGAGCAGCACCAACCACTGCTGGAACAAGTGTGGCTACCACAACTGGAACAGATGTATGCACCACCGCTGGAACAAATAGAACAATGGTTACCGTTGGGGGCCGAGGAACAACATGCGGTACACAAGGGGAGTTGGCCGCTTTTCATTTAAAAACTAGGGTTACCTTAAGAGGGCATCTCATAATTCCCTGGATTATATTTAAAATGCTCCTTGAAATCACTGTCTGAAATCCTGAAAAATGCCCTGAAATGGGCTGATATTTGACCAAAAATTGGCCAGAATCCGGTCAAAAACCGGTCAATTTGAAGCTGAAGGCGGTCAAAAAAAAAAAAAACATGAGTGCGCCAGAACCTCCGTATTATATCTACTAAAATCCCTCATAAAAAAAATACATAGCATCTTTCTTTTAACTGTATGAAATACAGTATAATAATATAAGTAATATTATATATACAAAGTACCACCACAAGAATCCAACTGAACTCAAGACCACACCACAATCTTGTTTGAAATACCCCTGACACTAACCTCGATTTAAAGTAACAGTCTCTTACCATCAATATATTTGGTTAGGTTACGGCAAGTTCAGCATGTACATCATATTCTTATCGGGTCTGACGATCTGCACATCTCTGCTCAGCTCCATGGACGTTTCGTTTCTTCTGCCGGCCGCAGAGTGTGACCTACGTCTCTCCTCGCAGGACAAGGGCCTGCTCAGCTCAGCTTACTTCATAGGTAATACACTCTGATTCATAGGTTGATTAAAACTCACTATGCCACTCCAAATCCAACAGTACTTCTTATATAAATAATTCTTCTTCTAATTACTTCTTATATAACTAATTTTCAACAAAAATTATTTATATAAGAATCTATAAAATTGTCTATTGCAGTTTTTGAGTCTGATGCAAGACTTGTGGCAAAATCGGTTTTCTATTACGATCGGTTTGGGGGAAAACGGTTGTTAGTGAGTGATGGATCTACGTTCAAAGTAAAGAGTACTAAATCAGAAATCGTAATTTCAGGCGTCAACTGTCAACTACACACATAATGCAGGAAAGCGGCGGCCACAACAAAATCGTGCTCAAAGACTGTAAATTCCATCTAATGAAAACTAAGACGCCCATAAGACTAATTACAATTTGCGAATAACAAGTCACTCAACGCACAGATGGACATTGTAGATGTCTTTAGAGATTGCCTGGAGAGTCGAGTTATCAGGAGTTATGGGGTTTTACTGTTAAGTATTTTATTGTAAGCTTTGCGGATGTGTCGTGTGCAGGCATTATCGCCACCTCCCACCTGTCGGGCTTCATCGCAGACACGATGGGCCGGCGGTATGTGCTTGTCCGAGGCCTGGCCCTCAACGTTTTCACCTACATTTTGGGATCTCTTGCTCCTAATTTTTGGCTTTTCTTCACCTTCAAGGTCTTATCGGGCATCATGTAAGTTGATAAAGGAATTAAATGAAAAATTCTAGATATTAAAAAACTAAAGACTAAAGTATTTAAAGCATTATTACGTACCATTTATTAAAAATTGTTTTTCTTTATTTTTGTACATTCAAAAGACACATAGTTTGTAGTTTGATTTAATTATTCTTGTGGGTTTTATCTTAATTTCAGCATAAAACTCTATACTAAAAATTAAAATTTGTATTTTAAAAACTAACCAAATTTTTTATAAATATTTGTAAATATATCAACCAAAACTTTATCACTAGTAAATGTAAATGCAAATGTGTATGAGGTGGCAAGTGAGTCTTTTCAATACATATGGTTATAAGTTAACTTGCTTAGTTATTTAAATATAAACACTTTTTTAATTAGCATAATATGTGTTACAGTATTTGCAACCAGAAATAATAACAAATGTCTGCTACACTGAAAAATGTATTTACACTAATACTGCAAAGAATACAGACACTAAATATATGAAAAGATGGGAAATGGCAATCTATTTTGACTGGACACACTGATCATCATCAGGCCCTAAGAGACCCTAAGAAAATATGATGATGATAAACAAACACTTTTTTTAATCCAAGCAGAAAATTATGAATTTGTAGTTTTTATTGTTTGTCACTTAATTGTGATTTCCAAAATGTGTGCACTACATAAATAAGATTACAACAGCTCAACATCATTTGGTAATCAATTACAAAAGATGAGCCCATGAGGCATTAATTCATTTTTATTTTATTTCAAAGTAGTTCACTTAAAGTCTATAGGTAATACATGCTTGGACGCATGTTTTTGCTGAATGCTGGGTCAATAAAATTTTACGAGGGGCTGGTAGTTTACTTCAAGTAAAGTCAATGATGAAAAAAGTACTGGTGGGTAGCCTAATTTATGTATATTCACACTTTTTGTGGCAGTAAAAATCATATTATTTTTGTTACCTATGTCATCTGAGTAGATTTAAGCTAAAAATAAACCCAGAAGTATTTTAAAACAATAGTAGGGCAGCAAAATGCCTTCAAAGTATTCGCCTTATGTTATAAAAGTGTTTTTTAAATAAGATAAAGGGTGGGGTATTTGCAGGACATGTCCATGCATGATAGCGACATACCCGTTCCTGGGCGAGTACGTCCCCTCCAAGCGTCGGACACAGGCAATGCTCATCACCACGTCGCTGAGCACGATGGCCCTGCTCTACACCTCCTGTAAGTTGCCTAGTTACAGAGGAAAACTGTCTCATAATACCTGATGATCTAACATAAATTCAAAAGCTTTTCACAGTGGTTGTTTTATGGACAATATCTAAGAAAATTTATGCTTAAGTGTATCCTCGTTATCAGGCAAAAAGCTATGAGAGTTTCAACTCACTTCTATACCAAATATTAAGTTAACAAAAGAATTTAACAAATTCATCAACAAAAATATATTTACTATTCTTTGTGGTGTATGAAATACACCGAATCTTAACAACTCGTTGGTTATTTTATTATTTCAGGAAGGTTGGCATCATTTAGTTATTCATTGTCAAATTTAGGTTAATTGACCAAGATTTAAATATCCTCTAAATTTGAATCCACTAAGTATTGCAACCATTTATTTTAGTTTTAAATTTTTATTTGAAAGTTTCAATTTAATTTTAAAATTTTAAACTTATTTTGACAATGTGAAAGTTTGATGTTTATGATAAAGTGATTCAGATTAGTAACAACTAACAATACTTGCCTAACATATACCATGCACAGATCAATAGTTTATGTGGACGGGGAAAAGTAAGGTAAAAAGAGGGCTGCCAACCTCTTAAAATAATAATCTATACTTATTTAATACGCTAAGGTTTTTTTTGTCTTGAGAACTCCTCCTACAATTTTCAACCTATTTTCAAGTTTTTGGTGCCGTTGGATGGGGCTTGGTCTGTAGTTGTTTCCACCAAAAACTGATGAAAATCGGACTGAAAATAAAGGCTCTATCCACCATTGAAATCAAAAAATTTCCCATTTAAATAACATTGGGATTAAATAAAGCATTTTAAACATATGTTAATAATCAGCTGTAAATACGTGTAGTTTTTGGTAATTACAGATATTCACAATATTGGATTGGTCGGATGACATTGATTTAGAGCTAAAGTAACATTTTTACTGTATTAAAATAAATTGCTCGATTTCGAGCAACACGTATACTAGTAATAAAAAAAATAGTCTGTAGGTTCGCAGATTGAACCATTTTCTAACATTGCTGGGTTGTCCAGGCGTTGGTTGGTTGACTCTACACAGCAAATGGTCCATCAACTTGCAGCTGGTTACTTTTACCCCGTGGAGATTCTTCTTCCTTCTGTGTGGGGTGCCGAGCTTGTTGAGTGCTATCCTCTTCTACCTCACTCCGGAGAGCCCCAAGTTCCTGCTCACACGGGGGAAAAAAGGAGACACCATGAAAATCCTGCAGACCGTACATCGCATCAATTCGAAAAAAGGACAGGAAAACTATCCCGTAGGTGTAGTTCTAGATCATATTACTATTATGGAATATGATGAAATGTCTTATGGAAAAGGTTAAAATGTTTCTAAAATTTTAATATGAAAAAACAAAGAATATTTCCAAATTTTCAGGGATTTTCTAAATATTTAAAGGCTAATACATAATTAGGATCCAAATCATTATGATTAGGACCTAGTACTTGGTTTCATGAGGGGTTGAAATGTACAATAGGCTTTGCCACTAATACTATAATCTTGAATAAACATAAACAAGAGAGGGTCTTCAGATTCAGAACATTCTTGATTTATTCATTACATTTCCATACATGAGTAGTGCCAACTGGTCTAACTAAATTACATTAACTCAAAAACTAAAATAAACAATTAAAAATAATCATCAATCTTATAACACCATTTTTTACATAACAACTTATAATTATGGTAATTAAAATTATAGAAAAAGTTTGAGACATTTTGTTTGGTAAGTACGATTATACTGTAAATGTATATACTAGTCAAGGTTAGGATGTCGTTGTTTTTTAGTTAACTTTTGCAGTATTCTCTGGCTTTTATAGGGTAAATAATTTTTTTAAATCGCTGTTGTAATTTTTTTAACTAACCCTTTTATTATCTGAAGTTGGTTGAGGTTTTTTGGGCGTCACTCACCTTAATGAATTGTGGAGACGGTAGTCCTTGTCAATAGATAAAAACACAAAAACACACGAAAAACACGAAAAAAAACACACAAAATTTTTTTTGTGTATTAACCCTTAACCGATAACCCTTTTATAAGAATTTCCCCAAAATATTATGCCATAGTTGAGAAATAGCCATAAACATATGCATAATAAACAGACCATCGTAAGAGTGTGAAAGTCCACCGATCTGGCCAAAATAAGGATTACAGTCAGCTTTGTTTATTTTGTTACCAATTTTACCAATTAGGAAAATTTGTGCACTTGCAAGGTGAACTGATATTTTGGTTATGAATGGAATGTTGATGATTTTTCTATAAATTTACAAAAAAAGACTTGTCTTGATTCAACAACAGCCTATTTGCTTTCAACAATCTTTCCAAAATTGAAAATTTGAAAATTTTGTACTATTAACAGGAAAATTGATGTTAGGATGATTGAAGACCACTGAACTGTTATCAGCAAAAATAACCAATCTTGCATTTATCACTTTTGGCAGATCGTTTTCATAGATTAAAAACTGAAAGGGTCCTAGAATTGAACCTTGAGCTACTCTTTTATAAATTTGTAATCAGATTTAAGATTTGAGGAATGCAGATTTATACATTGTTTTCTTTATTGAGATAAAAAATAAACCACCCATTTAATTGCCCTTCCAGACACTCTATGTCTATAAAACTGCAACTTTTTTTATTAAGATTTAATGATTGACACAGTCAAATTCTCTTAACAGATCATAGATAAGACCAACCCTCTGCAACCTGTTAAGAGCCTCCGTTATCATAGAAATAACGCTATATATGGCATCTGTAGAACTCTTACCCTTCCTGAAACCATACTGATTTACATAAAAAGAATTTAAGTTTAACAAAATCATCATAAAATCTATTGAACACAACATTTTCCAATACTTTGGAAAATGCTGGCACTAATGGGATCTTCCCCTTTTTAGGATTGGTATTATATTGGGCAACTTTAATAGATCTGAAAAAACACCTGTATATAGTAAAACATTTTAAGAGCATAACTGCATTTTGGATCTAGAGCACTCACAAAAGCAAACTTTTAATTGTGCTATTATTTTATGAGTACTATTTATTGTTTTTATGATTATATTCAGCTATAAAAAGCACTATTTACAAAAACCCTAAACTTTCAGCACCTTTAGGCCATACTATATCTTATATCTCAAAACCATCGTCAGCACCCAGAGTATTTGAACACAACTTAGATCAAAATATTTTGAAATAAAAAATTGAATAATATAAAATACATTTCCAATAATCAAAAACGATACTGATGAATCTTTTTAGGTGAAGTCAGTGACAGTAGATGCTGATGATTTAACCCCTCCAATAAAGAATGAGAAAGGAATCAGCAGCGTGTTGAAGCACATTGGAAACCAAACATTTCCTCTGCTGCGTCCTCCCTATGTGAACAACCTTATGCTGTGTATAATTATGGTGTTCACTGCATTCTTATGGTAAGTAAAGGATAATATTTTAATTCATTTTCCTACTACTGGATATTGAAGTTTCAAATTATTGAATGAACTTTTACCTACTCAGTATCCTTTTAGTTGCTGGTATGACTACCGGTTTTGTGACGACAGTCACATCATCATGTCAATCCTAGGTTTTTACGATTCGTCATAAACTTAAATTTGACACCAAACACAATGAAAACATCAACGTAACACACTAAAAACAGTACATTTAATCACATTTTCGGGTCCCGAAATCAAACTCATCGCGGTGTGTGCACATATTACATTGAGCTGGCAGCGACTGGAGTTCCATCAGAGGTCGAGGTGACATCACCAGTGGTCAACTGCTTCCTTTCCTAATCTAATTTGATAATGGTATCAAATATCTTGTTTGCCTGACTATTGATTTTGTCATTTAACACATATTTTGCAGCTGATTTTACGGCCTTGTATATCTCAAAATTCGAAAAGCATAGTGTAAAGGAAGATGGTACAGTGGACGAACCTGGATATATCGAACCTGAAAGGGGAATGTTACAACTTTGCAATATTAAGGTTTTCGATACTGAGGTTCGTTATATCAAGGTTTTTTACCAACTTCACAGCCACCTCATAATACCTTTACTTATTTCCAATAGGTTAACAGCAATTGAAGAATAAATATGGGTTTACTGTGATTATAACCAACATTTTGCTATTGCCCAAAAGTATATTAAGTTAACAGTAACATAATAAGTTGTTTATAAACCCTTATATGGAATTTTTATCACAAGCTGATCTGGACAAAGACTTATAAGAGGTGGTGCGAGAAACTAAACCCTGCTGCAAAAACACAATTAACAATCGATCGGGAGTAAGAAGACGTTTGTGGTCCTATACATGCAGTAAACTTGGGTTGTAAAATTAGTACTCATGAGAATAATGTAAAATGCATTGAAACAAAATGCTAACAACCGCTTAACCAACAACCAATGGAACAACACTAAAACGATAAGTTAACTGCAAACTTGGGAAACAAGAACAGTTTGCACAAGGCACGGCAAAAGGCAACGTCTTTGAGCGACAGGTTCCAACAGGAAAGCAAATGGATGAATTCAATGATTCAACTTGTTCTCTTTTACTTAGATATGTTGAGGTTTTGCAGTCAAAACTTTGATATTTAGAGGTGGTTAGGTCGTTCTTCGGCGTTCCAAATGTTTGTTATATTGAGGTTATCCTGGATAATTTGTCGATATATTGAGGTAAAAATAACATTAGCTTGATAGGCAGGTTCAAAAGTGGGAATGAGAAAAATTCATTACATCGAAGATTTCGATATACAGGGTGTCCCGGAACTCTCTGGAACCCTTTTGAATATTTGTTCCTTGCATCGAGACAAGAAAAAAACATCATACAAATAGGGGTCTAAAATCCATCGTTTAGCCGCTAGCCGCCATTTTGTTTTTTTCACGTAATAATTTTTATTTGCGTAATGGATGGTTGTATTCAGTTCATATTTGGTATGAATCTTTATCATACTAATGTACATTTTCAGGAAAAAAATTAATTTTTTTCACTGTGTATTTTCAAAAGGGCGGCCATTTTTAATTTTCAAACTAAAATATCTCAAATTCGGTACATTAAAAAAAAAAAATTTACTTTGGACAAAAAAGTTGCTAAATTAAATTATCTAACCAACGGTACCAAGTTTGTAAGGATCTGATTACAAATAACAGAGTTATTGCGATTTTTCTGTGAAAATGGCCATAATTTGCATTAATTATAATGCAAAATCAATGTTTTTTTGGAGAAAAATCGCAATAGCTCCGTTATTTGTAATCAGATCCTTACAAACTTGGTACCGTTGGTTAGATAATTAAATTTGGCAACTTTTTTGTACAAAGTAAAATTTTTTTGAAATTTATCAAATCTGAGATATTTGAGTTTGAAAATTTAAAATGTCCGCCATTTTGAAAATACACAGTGAAAAAAATTAATTTTTTTCCTGAAAATGTACATTAGTATGATAAAGATTCATACCAAATATGAACTGAATACAACCATCCATTACGCAAATAAAAATTATTACGTGAAAAAAACAAAATGGCGGCTAGCGGCTAAACGATGGATTTTAGACCCCTATTTGTATGATGTTTTTTTCTTGTCTCGATGCAAGGAACAAATATACAAAAGGGCTCCAGAGAGTTCCGGGACACCCTGTATAGGGTGGTTATAAAGTCCCTTCCCCCCTAGGATTTTTCCACAATTTATATTAAAAGTGATTTTCAATGACGGGATTCATTGAATAGGTACATACTCTAAATTTTGTAGTAATTTAAAATTTTGGGAGTTACCTGAGGTCCAAGATATAGGAGTCAACTTCAAAATTCCTTATGAGAAGCTAGTCATGCGACATGTCAAATAACACTGCTTTTTCCCCCTGAAAACAGTGGTGCAATCTAAATTCAAAAGGGTTACACCGTTTTCAAGATATCTGTAGGTCTAAGATGTAGGAGTCGACTTAAAATTTTTAACTAGAAGCTAGTCATACGACCTGTCAAATAACACTGCCTTTTCCCTCTGAAAACAGTGGTGCAATCTAAATTCAAAAGGGTTATACCGTTTTCAAGATATCTGTAGGTCTAAGATATAGGAGTCAACTTCAAAATTCCTTATGAGAAGCTAGTCATGCGACATGTCAAATAACACTGCCTTTTCCCCCTGAAAACAGTGGTGCAATCTAAATTCAAAAGGGTTACACCGTTTTCAAGATATCTGTAGGTCTAAGATGTAGGAGTCGACTTAAAATTTTTAACTAGAAGCTAGTCATACGACCTGTCAAATAACACTGCCTTTTCCCTCTGAAAACAGTGGTGCAATCTAAATTCAAAAGGGTTATACCGTTTTCAAGATATCCGTAGGTCTAAGATATAGGAGTCAACTTAAAAATTTTAACTAGAAGCTAGTCATGTGACATGTCAAATAACACTGCCTTTTCCCCCTGAAAACAGTGGTGCAATCTAAATTCAAAAGGGTTATACCGTTTTCAAGATATCTGTAGGTCTAAGATATAGGAGTCAACTTAAAAATTTTAACTAGAAGCTAGTCATGTGACATGTCAAATAACACTGCCTTTTCCCCCTGAAAACAGTGGTGCAATCTAAATTCAAAAGGGTTATACCGTTTTCAAGATATCTGTAGGTCTAAGATATAGGAGTCAACTTAAAAATTTTAACTAGAAGCTAGTCATGTGATATGTCAAATAACACTGCCTTTTCCCCCTGAAAACAGTGGTGCAATCTAAATTCAAAAGGGTTATACCGTTTTCAAGATATCCGTAGGTCTAAGATATAGGAGTCAACTTAAAAATTTTAACTAGAAGCTAGTCATGTGACATGTCAAATAACACTGCCTTTTCCCCCTGAAAACAGTGGTGCAATCTAAATTCAAAAGGGTTATACCGTTTTCAAGATATCTGTAGGTCTACGATGTAGGAGTCATGTCCCTGTCGCATGACTAGCTTCTAGTTAAAATTTTTAAGTTGACTCCTATATCTTAGACCTACAGATATCTTGAAAACGGTATAACCCTTTTGAATTTAGATTGCACCACTGTTTTCATTGGGAAAAGGCAGTGTTATTTGACATGTCGCATGACTAGCTTCTAGTTAAAAATTTCAAGTCCGACTCCTACATCTTAGACCTACAGATATCTTGAAAACGGTGTAACCCTTTTGAATTTAGATTTCACCACTGTTTTCAGGGGGAAAAGGCAGTGTTATTTGACATGTCGCATGACTAGCTTCTCATAAGGAATTTTGAAGTTGACTCCTATATCTTGGACCTCAGGTAACTCCCAAAATTTTTAATCACTACAAAAGTTAGAGTATGTACCTATACAATGAATCCCGTCATTGAAAATCACTTTTAATATAAATTGTAGAAAAATCCTAGGGGGGAAGGGACTTTATAACCACCCTGTAGAGATTCGATATGTAAAGGTTCGACTGCATAAGATGCTTTATTTCTTGTTAAATACAAATCCAAATTATTGACTGTCTGGATTTTTGATGTCCGAATTATCGTGTTTCTGCTGTAGTGTTTTCTAGTATTCAAACTAACTGTTCATCTTTTAATATATGTTTTTAGTCAATTAATATCTTAAATGTGATATTTACATCAAATCAAGAGTATGGATTAGTACAGGGGTCGCGCAGAAAGTAAAGAACCTTTGTCCATTTCATGTGAAGCTGATCCCTTCCCACCGGGACTACGTGCGCAAAATTTAGCTGTCATGTCTATCTATCATATCAGTAAGTGTAGAGTTATGTTCATTTGTAGCCACATATCTTTCCTCCGTAAAATTTCAAAATAGTAATGAGGCAGCCACCAAATGGGAATTGCACTGTGATACTTGTATTTGGGTCCGTAAGTGTTTAATCCATATAAATTTTTATGCCAAGGTAGAAACCATAAATTCAGAGTACTAATGATGAATCCTTCTGAGACTAAAACGAGCAATACAGACCCAAAATATGACATGTCAGCAGAACCGTTTCTTGGCCAACACCGCAATACTTGATCCCATGTTTTGGCATAAAAAAACCAAAAGAGTTCAGGAACACAAAGAGTTGTTGTAATAAAAACGTATATATTTTATTTCCATGACATACAAATCTTAATTTCAAATGAGGTTGTGCGGACCTCTTTTTAGTTAAAAGTATAGGTGTCACTCTCAATGATCTGAAAGTAATTATTTTCTCTATCAGCTCCTTTGCTATGAACAAAAAATTAATTCCAGGCGTAATTAAATTGGCAGCAAAGTGAGCACACAGGTTGCTGATTCCGACCGCCTCATAATTATAAATTTATGTTTGATTCACTTTTAATGAGTCAAAGCAAAACCTGAAAGGAATGGTTGACTTTAGAGCAGTCTTTGTAAATCACACACATCTGATGTCTTTGAAGAAATAATGACAAACTTCTTACAAAGATGGAAACTGATCTCAAGACATAAATTAAAAAGCGAATGAAGTGAACTGAGTGAAATTTTGTTTAAATTAAATTAATTTCTATAATCCACATTAGCAATTTTCACTAGAGGAATTGAAATATTGCAGGATATACTGAATTTATAAATAGCTGAGTTGAATTTAATTTAACTGACCTGACTTTCATATGAACACTGGCCATACATATTTAAAACATTAAGGTAAAAAAAACCTTTGGACAGTTCGCCTGAGACTTCCACTGGACCGACTTACATGCACTTTGTACCAAATAAAAGCTAAGCTTTTCTATATTAGCAGGTTTTATTTACTTTAACTTTATCTTACTTCCTTTTATTACCAAAATCAAAATTTAAAAACCCTTACAATGGATTTATTTTAAACTTTTCAATCAGATAGTTGTAAACACGAGGTACTTGTCTAAATACAGTAGAAGAGCAAATGCTCAAGAACCATTTGGTTTATTATGGCCTCTACCTAAAAACGTATATACTTTTAATGTATTATTCTTATAATGGAAAGGAAAAATAATACAGTGTTATACCATTTAAACCACTGAATTTCTTAGTTTTTGGACTTAAAAATAAATAAGTTTTGATTGTTAATTGTTCAAAGTTACTTGATTGTGTAAAGCACCTGATTAATTGGAAGGAAACAGAAATTTACTAAAGTACATTTTATACATGTTTCACACCATCTGCCTAGTCACCATGACTTGAGCTGTATCCGTTGAGTATCGACGGGCAACGACTTGTTTTCAAGTATGACACTGTTCCTCAGTCTTGACACTGTCATACTTGATGGTTTTACAAGTCAACTGACCAAGGAATTATACATTCTCTCTGTGGAATCTTTCCTTAACTACTGTAATTCCAATATAAACTTTATTGTTCATTATTTTTGCAGTGTAAACTCGATATTCATCTGGTTGCCAGAAGTCACCAATCGAATGGCTGTTTACAAAGCAAGCCATGAAGGCAAGTTTTACCTGTGTGAAATGATGATTCGCAATGTTTCTGTCAACGGAGGTAACAGAACCGACGAATCAGAGGACGAGTGTGATGGCACCATCAGCTCAGCTGTGTTTGTACCCAACCTGCTGATATCCGTGGCCCAGCCCATCATAATGCTAGCAGCCAGTGTGGTGGTTCCCCTAGTGGATCGGAGGGCCGTTATAAGTGAGTTTATACACTGAATATTAGTGCTTGCCAAATCAATATTTTTCTAAATAGTCTAGAGCCGCTGTTACACTGGAGTTTCAAATACGTGTTGGCAACAAAATGTTGCGATTTTTTTTGTGTAAATGAAAACAGCTCTAATTTTGTCTGCAACAATACAAGTTGCAGACAGATTTTAGACCAACTTGGAGTGTCTGCAACTTAGTTTTTATTTTCCGCTCTCGGTGGAAAGCAGTCGGCAACAAAATGTTGCAGACAAAAAGTTGCAGACTAATGTCTGCAACTCCAGTGTAAACGCGGCTTAAAAGCAACAAAAATAATTGTGGTATCTGTAGGAACAATTTATTTAGATAGAAGAGCAAAACTCTTCATAAGTTAAGAAATGAATTTCTATTGAGAGGCACAGCAGGTTCAGTTCAAAGTTCTTTCACTTACCTCTTCATTCAACCAATCATCCTGGTCAACGCTAGCATTTAATCACTTAACTAGATGTAAAAAAAACACCCTGAAATTCCTGATCATTATTAAAACACAAGGCTGAAGTATTTTGTTCTTTTCCAAGAGAGCAACTAAAGAAAACTTTTCTTGGTGAAACTTGATCGTTACCTTAAAAAATTAATAGACTGAACTCATATTTTTAAATTTGTTAACTGATAACAATGACCATATACTCATACTAGACACAACTTGAAAATCTGTTTACAAAAAATAGCACAACGTGACAGCGCCTTCGGGTAACTATCTCTAGTGAAAAGTAAACTTCCTAACTAAATTTGAGTACTCACCACCTTGTGTAAATTTTATGAATTTTAGTTGTTAATTTAAAAAAAGGATAACAACGAAGTATTTCTACCTTGAATATTTCTAAAATTTACAATTTCAATTGTTTGCATAACAAGTATAAGTTAGGTGAAAAGTGAAAAATACAGTTTTGAATTTGATTCTTGCCACTGCCAAAAAATTCTGTGATGGAACTATCTATGTCGATCTACGAAAATCTGAAACCAAAAAACTACTAGCTTATTTTCTCTAATATTTGGGAACATATGAATTAGATGGAATAAATAGCAGATTGAATTGTAACATATAGAAAATTGTACCTCTAGCATGCACTGTGAGTACTAGTGTTTCTCATTTTCAAAGTCATCAACTCAATAGCCTGATTTTGGTATACCAAGAGTATTTTACTTGTTTAAAAGGTTAATGCTAGTTTGAAATATCTAGAGCATTTTATCTAGGACCACACAGTACTTCATAATTAAAAAAAAAAAAAAAACATAATTAATTGTATAGCCTCTGGATCACTTAATACTACGAAAAGATTTAAATTAACTCGTTGCTGCCAATTGGTCCTTAAATGGGGAAAGACAACATAAGGTTTTGAACAGCAGATTTTCATTTTCAAGTCTGTGGCATCAAGTTAACATGTTTGCGGCGCCATGGGAGCGATCGCTCCCATATGGAACTTTTAATATGCCATCCTGGTGGGTGTGATCACTCCCATGCTGCTGTGTGATACTAAATGATTTATTTTTAGGAACAGGATCTGAACAAGAAATTTGAAACCTTGCACAGCACTAGTCAGTAGTATATTGTATTTGTTGACCAAGTGGATTTCCCCTGGACAGCGCTGCTGTCATGGTAGGCTTTGCGTTTTCGATAAAGGATGGCGGTGATGATGTACACAAAAAATCACGCTGTTGCGAATGTGTTAAAATGATTCCTCTTCCACGTTGAGGGCATATTAAAAAATATGTCAACCTTTGCTTTGGATTTTGAAGGTAAGGTAACACTACTTTATAGTGATGTGCGATACGTATCGTATCGTATCGGAATATCGCGATACGTGGAGGGGCGATACGATATTTCGATACGATATTTTGGAAACGATACGAATTGTATTGCCAAAAACGATATTCGATTTTATATCGGCACATAGAAAAACGATACTTTTTTCCCGCGATATTGTTTTTTCAACCATGCAACCACGATAACCGTAAAAAATGGATTTAGCTGCATCAAATTAATTATTTGACCATTAAATAAACAGAACTCCATAATATCCTATCTTGTAACTTAAATTGCACAATCCCTTGGAAGAGATAAAACAATTTCATTAAGTAAGATTTGACAGATACGATACGGCCAGTATATGAATGAGCATGGCAATACACAATAACTTTATTTATATAAACATTAATGATGTTTACCTAAGACTTTTGATTCAGTTTCATTACAATAATATCAAATTATTAGACTATCTAAAATCAATGGCTAAACCTATTTTTAACTGCTTTGTTGAAAATGATACGATACATATCGTTTAAGCAATATTTTGGCCGATACGATACGCGTATCGCGATACCCAGGACCGATACGATACGGCCGATACGATACATGGCTTCGATACGTATCGTATCGCGATACACGGCCGTATCGCACATCACTACTACTTTAACTTTGATTTATTACATCTCTAGTACCCTTATGCACAAAACCCCAAAAATCCACAACAAAACTTATCCAATTGATCACTGACAAGTGTTGTCATGTTCTTTCCAGTGGTGATAATGATCTCTGGGAGTGCGATGGCCCTTCTCATTACAATGATTGCTGATGCCTCACTCATCATTATTCTTTTTGGAGCTATTCCCATCTTCATTGGAGTATCATTCAATGTTATAACAGACATTCTCATTGAAGTTTTCCCAACTTATATCAGGTAAGATTACATTTTTATTATTACACTTTTATCTTGGCCTTCTCAAAGATTACTGAACTCATGACATTTTTTGTCGATATGTGATTCTCAGGGCTATGGCTGTGTCTCTGACCATGATCTGTGGACGTATCGGGTCAATCACTGGCTCCTATCTGTTCAGCCAGCTGATAGACACTCAGTGCCTTCTCTTGTTTCGCCTCATCTCAGGAATCCTGTTGTGTAAGTTTGATTTTATTAAGCTTATGTAAGACCTTAAAAAGCTCACTTTTGCAACAAAGTTGAAGATCTTACAGGTATACTGTTGAAATTAACACATTGACGGCTGAAACGTTGTAACGTTCCAGTAACATTGTAAGCAACAAAATCCAAATTTTATAGAAACTAAAAAAAAAATATAACAAACCAAATTAATGCATTTTTATGTTTTTTGGGGGTTATACATGTGTACAACAGTATACATTTTTAATTTATTCAGTTGAAATTAACACATTGACAGCTGTTAATTTCAGATTTTTGAAAATTGTGCCACTTATAACGTTACTGGAGGGAGCCATTCAGTTCTGGGAAAGCTTGTATCAAGTATCGGACCATCTAAATAGAGTTTGTCAACTCTAACTCTGTAGCACAATCTACTGGTTAAACTTTGGGAGTCCTCTTGAGTTTCTAAGAGTTTTTTTAATATTGGTCAATGCTTAAATTATGAATCACTGAACCATGTTTAATATAAAATTACAGCTTATCTATATCATGTTTATTAGAAGATTAATTTATGTACCAAGATATCAGAGGGATTACCCATATCCTTGGAGAAGGACCACAGCTAGCCTTTCCCCCTTCCAGTATAAATATTGGCCTTAACTGAATCTAAACTACATATATTAAAATTCTGTTATGTAAATATCTATTAACAATACTTTTAATTATAACAATAAATTAAGTCATTAATCCAGAGCCGTCCCAATGTTGAGGCGTGGGAGGGGGGGGAGTAGGCTGTCATCGTCACCATGGGTTTGAGTTTTTCAAGTTTTAAGCTCATTGGCGGTGACGAGCACCCAAGATCAGCATTTACGAGTACCATCAAACGGAGGAAATGAGTGCGACGGAGATGAACCCCCCAATGAAAAAAAACTAAATCGCACATAGCCTCTCTTAACTGTCCCTCACGCCTAGAGTCATATGCGCCTTACCTTGGTCTAGGTCAAATAACCTAAAAAAATCATTCGATTAACATCTTGAAGTGCATTGATTCGTTCGTTTTGTGTGCGTTAAGTATCGTTTTGTGTTCATTTATAATAAAGGGATTGTGTACTTGTGCAGTGTTTTATGGGACCTACAAAATATCGTAGGTTTAACAAGCAGATCAGACATATTTCATCAACATAAATATTTTTCTTGCGTGATTTAAGTTAAGCACATATCCAGCTCCAAAGAACCAAGAGCCCTTCCAACCTCGCACCCACCAGCTGCCACTCATATGATGAATTTGCCAATCAAGAATCATTCATTTGATGTTCATGTGTAAGATGTTAACTTTTGTGAAAATATCCTTGGGATGGAAACCGTAGAGGTTTCATTGAGCTTGAACTGGTTCCTCAAATGGTTATTATTTTTAAATAATCAATCATTTACCTCTTCCACCTTAACAATTCAAGTACTTCCCTGTGAGCAGAATTTCAAGCAACAAAAATGTTATAGGCTCTGGGAGTTTGGTACTTAATAATTAAATACCTTTTGGTTACAAGGTACACTGTATCGTTTAAAATTTCTAATATTAAACTGGGTGTTGAAAAAACAAGAAGTTTTAATTATTTTTGGATTGATAAATACTGTAATAATAAAATCGTATGACTTTTAGTGGAGGGAGATCAGAAATTAACAGACAGATCTCCTCGTCTGAGAGGCCTGCACCTTTGTGTTTTCTATGCAAGTGGACCAATGGCTTAACATGATTTCCGAACCACGGGAGCGGGCCGAACAATATTTTTTTCTCCGAGCCGAGATTTCAACCCGGGCCACCTGGGTGATTACTGGGCTACAGCCGCTGTCAACCAGCCTGGTTACTACTCACTTACTATAAAAGACACATACAAGTAAACATTGATGATTATTTCTAAATGTTAGAAAAACAAACATGAGTAAGTTATGTCACACATGAGACACGACATTAATGTCACTAAGATTATTTTCTTTCTATCATTCAAATCTGCTTACAGGTTGTTCTTGTGTACCACTGTTTTTGAAACTGAAGAGCCGAAGATCAGAAAAAATCTGATGAATTTGAAAGTGACTGTGATGTTTCTTATAAAATATTTTGTATTCCAACTGTTCTCAATAAAATCAAACGAAACCCGCCAAATATGCCATTTATACCCATTAGCTTTGATCTATAAGCATATTTTTAATATCACATTATATGTATATACAAAGATCACTGACTTCAATATGTGGTGGTTTACATGAAAATCCAACACAAAATATTCATATATGTTTCTGATGTTTATTTGATATTATTAACCATTGTTGTTCTTGAATCAATCTTCATTTATTGTTCTCAGTTCACAAGGAAGATTTGCTGGCTTATGAACCCAATTGAAAATCTTTTGAAATTGTAATAGCTAACTTATAACAGATGTACATCCTAATAAATATGTTCATTGAATATATAAACTCTCTAATGTTAGTAAACTGGGTGCAATAATAGTAATAATAACCAAATAAAAATTTGTATCACGATGCCCTGTATGTGTGTAGGTGTGGTGATAGTTTCCATTTAGAACTCGATGGTGCTGTTATTCTCTGCAGCCATGTCACTAAAGTTGACCCACTGGTTTCCAAAAGTGTCCTGATTTTTGACAAACATTAAAATTGAAAAATATTATTAAAAAAACATGATCACAGGTTATTTAATGTAACTTGCAAATTAATTAATAAGTGCAGCTTTGAATTGTAAGCCTCTTATTTGAAGTGGTTATTTGTCCTTGAGTTGATGTACTTTGTGGCAGAAGGGCTTTTAGAGCTGGGAGTCGGAGAGAAATACCGATTAGTGATTACTGATTACTGATGACTCATACTCCCTAGATTGACTACAGTTTTCACAAAGAACCTAGAAAGCTTTATTTGGGTGTCTTCACTATCCTGTTTAGTATACGACTTGTTGTCCAACTACAATAACTTTAATGGAAGTAGATATTTTAGGTATTTATTTTGTATAGAACCAAGATGTCCCAACCAAAACCACCAAAAACAGATACTGTAAAGCATTTGTAAAAGAAATTTAGAAAGAGAATTTCAGGTCATTAACAATAATACGATGGCAGCACTAAAATTTGTTTGTGCTGTTCGTAAAATA
Organism: Neoaliturus tenellus; assembly: GCA_030545055.2. NCBI lineage: Eukaryota > Metazoa > Arthropoda > Insecta > Hemiptera > Cicadellidae > Neoaliturus > Neoaliturus tenellus. The sequence continues at coordinate 24,040,645 of CM061535.1, forward strand.
TTTACAGCACTACCCCAGGGCCGCCGAGAGGGGGGGGGGCAGGGGGGGCAGTTTGCCCCGGGCCTCAAGAGACAGGGGGCCTCATCTTCAGGAGTTTTTTTTTTTTTTTTTTTTTTTTTTTTTTTTGTAGCAAAATTTAATTTTTTAATAGGCTATGTAGTAAAACCATGTACTTTTGAAGACCTATAAAAATCTTCAAACCGTAACAAAGTATAGCATATGACCTGAGTCTATACAGGCCTATCAGCCTGTATTATGAGTCTCAGTGGTTTTAAACTCTGTGTCGGTGAACCACCGCCTCGTGCTGTGCCGGTATTTGACAGCTATGGCTATACCATTGCAAAAATATTATATTTTTATTTTGCAACATATCCTTCACGGCTTCGACTAACATTGTCGTGTCTGCGTTTGTTGGTCCAAGTATATAAGATAAAAGTGTCTTTTAATAATGTCAATGTCATAAATGAATTTGCCATATTCAAGGCAAGAAAGAAAACGTATGCGAGTTGGTCAGTTTTTGTGAACGGTACTTAGTTTTGCTTAAGAACCAACACTGAATTATCTAATGGCTTAGGAGTAAAGTTTAGGGTTAGTCTCTCGAGTAAATAGGACCTTGCATAGTTCTTTCAATTTTATAAATTAATTATAAAGCAAAATCAACTAATTATAAGTTCAAAAAGCGTTTAGTAAACAAAACATGTAATTAATTAACAATTTTAAAATAAAATGCATTTTCATAATTCCCTGTAAGCCTAACCATTTCAAAATACTTAAGTTAGGCCTAAAACCACTTGGTAGCTCTCCAATAAGCACTCTCGAACCCAGCCAAAGTGCAAGTTTCATCAAATTATTTCATGTAGGGCTACTGTAATCCTAAGTACATTTGTCCTATCTATATCTTAAAATAATACAAATAAAATATTTATGAATCACTTAAGAAAAGAAAGCAAATTGTGTGCAGAGTTACAAAATAAATATATAAAGAAATAAAAATAAAAATGTGTAGCCTATATTGCATCTAGTTCGAACACAGACGGCGATGGGAAGCGATGCACCGGGGGGGGGGGGGGGGGGGCCTCACACCGGAACTCTGCCCCGGGTCACAAAAATTCTCTCGGCGGCCCTGCACTACCCACAAGTAAAGGTGTCCTTTTTAGGGGAAAGAGCTATGGCAACCTTTCTCAAAAATACATTTGATTCTCTGAGAAGAAATTTGTTAATTTATTTGATAAATAAATAATATCTTACAATATTATAAGCAAGATAAAACATACTTAAAATATGGCAATTTGAACGATGTTAGGTATTAGGGTTTGTGTATCTGAAGTATAAAAAACAACAAATGTAGATTGTGAATGTGTATTTTATGAAACACAGATGAAAATACGATCAAAATTAGAATAACAAATATCTATGACACATTTATTATTATCACTACAGCTATGCCATAATACTGACAATATTAACACTAACATAACACTTTACAATATTTACAAAATGTGCTTCGATGGCAATAAATAGTTACAAACCCTTGAGATTTGTCAAAATTAGGCACCTTAATAAAACAGAAGTAGTCAACAGCACATTCTGCGTATCACAATTTAACGTAAAGCATTTACAAAGATAAAATATTATATACAGTTGAAAACAGACCCTGCTGCTGTGAGGTTTAGCCTCAAGAGATCATTGTTCATTTTAATATGCTTTTCACTAAGACCTACTAAGTCTTCAGTCAAGGGAAACATTATAGAATTAAATGTTACTTATTTACTTTAATTATAAAAACATTAAAGAAAGAATGATTAAAAATTAAAAAGCAAAACAATTATTGTATTTATAGCACAAATAAATAATAAAAGTACAAATAAAATACAAGTGCTCAAGAACAAAAACTTGTTTATTGAAATTATTTTTCAAGGTTTCAATGATTTAAAAAAAATTTTAACTTGTTTTGCTAAATATAATTAAAAATTTGTTTGATATAATATACAAAAAATATTTTTTAGGATCTCGTCACTGGTCTGTAGTGACGCGTCTTTATGCTCTTTTTGTTTTTATGCTACGGCAAACTTATGCAAAAGGTATTTTCATAGATTGTACTCTCATAAATTTATTTTTAATTCCATTTTAACAATTAAAATAGTGTTTTAAAACCAGAAATATTAAAATGGCACTATCTCTAGAAGCGGTTAATTTCCCTCCTTCAATAAAATATATTTAAATATTTAAAATTTAAAAAAAATTTTAGATCGTAGGCCAATTTAAAAAATAAAATAGTTTTTTTATAATCCTACATAAGCTCTTCAATAAATGCATATATTGGGCCCATGGGTCCGATTCCAGTTAACAGAAAAACTAACTGATTTTGGTTGTTTGTTATCATGTTTCACAACTTCACCATCAGTAAATTCTGAAGGCACAACATGAGGTAGGTAGAATCTGAAGTTAATCGTGGTCGATAAAGTTCTTAGAGCTTAACGGTTAGTCACCTCAGGAAAACAGTAACATGAAAACCTCTCAAATAAAATTAACTTAAATTAATTTCATAATGTAAACAATTACATCTATACACGTTTTAAACAATTTTACTTTAATTTACAGTTATATAATTTACTTAAACAATCATATCTTTTAACAACGTTATACCTATTTTAATAAGAAGAAACAGTCGTATATTAGTTTTTATGGCTATTTAATTCTTTTGGCTGAGAATCGAATAAATAATGTTGAAACAATACAGAGGTGTATTTAAAATAACCTCGGGCAGTACCAGCAGCCCGCTACTATTGGATCATCTGGAAGTACTTGTTCTCCTCCAGGAGGGAGTTGAGGGAGGAGCTCATGTCGTTGATGACCATGTTGGAGGAGGGAGGGTGGGTAGAGCTGGACACCGCCCACGACTGGCACTGCTCCACGTACTCCAGTGTGCGCTGGTACGCGGCTTGGCGCATGTTGTTGGACGACTGGCTGACGACGCCACATTGGATCTCCTCCTTCTCCGGAGCGATGGGGTTGTACATGTTCTGATTCTGCTGCGGAGGATTGCAGTACTGTTGAGGTAGCGGTCCGCAGTTGTGCTGCGACATTACACAGTTCTGCTGCGGCATGGAGCACTGGGAGACACAGCCGCAGCCCTGGTGGTTGCCACACATCATCTGTTGCGGAAGGCACTGGTGTTGGTGTTGGTGTTGATGTTGATGTTGATGCTGGTGAACCGGTTGGAAGTGTTGGTTGCAATGCTGGTTGCTGCAGTTGCAATGTCTCGCCTGGTGCGGTTGGAAGACCGGTTGCATGGGGGCAGTTGTCGCCGCCGCAGGAGAGGTCAGTGGTTGGTCCAAGCTCATGTTCTGGTTGTAACTCGTACAACACGACGTGGGGCTCATCATGTGACCCAGACGCTGGTTCTGGTTGTAGTTGAGGTTCTGGTTCATGTTCGGACACATCTGGTTCATGTTTTGGTTTATGTGGTGATGGTTGCCCATTTGGTTCATCTGGTGGTTTACCATGGGATTCGGGCTCATCTGAAACCGATAAATTACTATTAGTTTGTGGCTGAATTGAGTAAACAAAACAACTTTTTTTAAGTTTCAAAAGGTAACAACAGCTCAATGAGAGGAGCTAAAAAACTGGCAAGGCCTACATATCAATGGGCATATCAAATAAAGAAAAAACACAGAATCTAGAATCGCTTGACAGGTCAGAAAGTACCTCACATTAGAAACCACTTGAAATATGTGCGGTCACTATAGTCAACTGAAAGTAGCGTAGCAAATGGTCTTTAAATCAGTATAATACTCTTTCAGATTTACAGCAAGATAACATAAATTATCTAGTCAAGAAACTAAATTTATTACTTGCACTGTAAATTAATCAAAAAGATTAATACAGTATAGATACAGTACACTGATCCAGAGAATACCAATAGAGCATTGTAATAAAGTTTGTCGACAACGATTGAGCCACTGAATAGTGGCTGCAATAGCGACAAAATTGTGTCTAATAACCATATATCGATCTAATAACATGTAATATTGACAATTGGATGTTCCTCTGTTTTTATGTTAAGAAAAAAAATCAGTATTTGTAACAAAATGTATTTGAATTAGACGGATTATTGGAATAGTTTGACTCTACTGTATAAATATGATGACTACAAATATGAGATGAGTCCAAGATATCTCATTATGATAACAGTAAATTATTTAGCGAATGAAACAAATTAATGTTATTTTGATAATTATGTAACTTTAGAGGTTTCAACTCTCAAGGATCATGATAACAGTAGGATACATATTGTTTTGTTCCCAAATGGTAAGTTACCTGAGGGGGAGCATGTGGGCTGGCGAGCTGAGGCACCCTGGCAGGAGACATGTTGGGCTGCTGCATGGCTCGCTGGGGACACGGCTGCATGGCGACACGCGGGGACTGCGGAGTGTGAGGCGTCTGGGGCTGTGGGTACATGGCAGCGGGGCGGGCCTGCCCGGGACTCGACATGTATCCCTGATTGTTCGGGATCCCAGGACTGGGGATCATGGGGCTCAGCCGCTGCAGGGGAACCTGGTGAGAGGGACTCTGCCCACCCGCGGGGGTGTTGTCAAAGAAACCGTTCCCTGACTGGTTACTGTTCTCGGCCACCTGGGGGAAACAGCGTAAATTGTGAAATAAACATCTAACAAAAATATAATTTTTTAGAGAAAACTATCCTAAAGTTTAATAAAATGATGTAATTTTTAAAATGAGTTATTTTGAATATTTTTGTCTCCGATGATATCAGACGTACTCGTCAGATTGCTTGGACAGATTGTGTATTTGTGATTGCTTCGTTGTTGTCTGATAATACCCAAAACAAATAAAAAAATTTAGTATTGATGGATTTTTATAAGATTTTGATTGTTATCCTTTATATTAAAATATTTGTTATCTTTTTCATGGTGATAGATATTTAAGAATATTGACATCTTTAATAATTGATAATTTTTATATTCTGAAATCAAATATTATCTTTGAAAGTTAAGCTTTGTTTTTGTTAAAATAAACTTTGTTTAATTTATGAACTTTTCCAGAGACATCCTTTAATCGATCAAATTTGATATTGTCACCAGCGTAGTTATTTACAGCCTGTTTCCTTCTCGAGTCTACTTGACGCACCTGTAGATGGTTGAGGTAGATGACCATGTCATCCGGCAGCACAAGCTTGTTCTCCAGGAGCTCTCCTTCGGCCATCTGGTCCAGGGTGACCTCTTGGTTGGGGTGCAGGGCAGGCGGGGGCCGGGGAGAGGGCGGATGGGCTGAGCGGGGCCGCGGCGGGGGTGTCTGCACCGGTGGGGTCGCCTGGCATGGCTCTGACATCCTTCTGCTCTCCGTCTTCTCCTGTGTTGCAGCCGCTCCACTCGGTATCGTCGTCCAGTTGACATTCTGAGGCTGTAGCAGAAATATGCAGTTGAAGAGTTTGTAACAATACACTTACAGAGGAAAATGTGGTTTGAAAACCAGCCCAACGATAAGGTTAAATCTTAAAGTGTGTTTTGAGGGTTTATTCAAGTATTTCATTGGACATAAAAATTAATTGGCGAACAAATTAGTTGTATGTAAACTATAGGCAATGATCTCCAAAACTTCTAGACTGTATTTTAGACCTCAAGAGAAGCTTAAAATTGTTTCTTCCAAAACTTTAAGAAATAAACAGAGTTTTTGCAGTTATAATACTTTCACACTTTAAGAGCACCCATCACATCTAAAACAAGGGATACGGGTTTTTGATCTTGGAAAGTGAATTAAGAATAACATTGGTGAACATTGAGTTCTAGAAAATCTAGGAGTTCTAATATACAATATTGGTATGTGCTATAGCTTTAATTTATTTCCAAAAAATCATACCTGTATCACCAGATTGGTACTGAGTTGAGAGGAACGTCTTGATGATCCTCCGACCGAAATAGGATCGTAAAGAGAAGACATGCTTGGTCTCTGGGATTGGCACTGCAAAACAAAATCCAATTTATTATCTTAAATTGTTTACATCTTTAACACTGTCAATTTAAACCAGGATTTAATTTACATTACTTATCATAAAAGAGAGAACAATATGTAAAAAAGAATTGTTGTTATGTAAAACGTTTGGTCAACTAAAACCGGTAGATTATAGTAGATTTTTACTAAAAATACCTCTCATTGATATAACCAGGCATTTATAACAGCAACCAAGAAATGATTCTCTTGAGCATCATCAAAGAAGAGAATTGTAAAAAGAGTTCATAAAAGTAAAAATTCACCCAAAACATTGTCATCCCCATGTCAGGTGTTGTTATATGCTTTCACTGTCAGTTTGACTTATTTCCTTTGTGCACCTTTTCTTGCACCTTTTTCTCATTCCTGACCATAACCTAAGCCAAGTGCTACTCAAACATTAAAACTGGCATTAATCAATGAATTTCATCACAAATCCTGATGAAGAATGTTGAACAATAATGGAAAATTTTAGATGATGTATGTGTCAATATACAATGAGCATTATCAAGAATCTTCCTGCAGTAGAAAGTAATTATTACAGTGGGTCCAAGGAGTTTACCTGGGAGACTTGACTGCTGCGTCGACTTCCGTACAGGTCTGCGCTCTTCATGCTGCCGTAGTAGGTGCTCACTGTCGAGTTGGAATCTCGTCTGATCTCTGCTGTTCCTCCAGCCATCTTCAGATCTGTGATTCTGCGATTCAGCTCCGTCAAGGTACCGATGCCCCTCCTCAGACCTGGTTGTTGTTGGTGGGATATGGTCGGCATGGTGGATGGAGGAACCCCCTTGGCACCCAACTTGGCTTTCAGGTTATTATGTCGGTGGACAGGAGGGGGTGGGGCTAAACTGACCACAGCCTGAAGCTCAGCCGGCAACTCGTAAAGCTGAAACATCGCAACTTTTCATCTACCTTCAACTTGTATCGCAAAGAAAGGGAAAATGCAGTATAAGAGGGGTATATATTATAAGTGTGCCAAATAGCTCCAGAAGCAGATCTGTTACACCCACTACAGCCCCAGCCAAGAAACTAGCTTTACTCAGCTTTCGCTACCACTCTAAGACCAATGACCATTGTTGTGACATGATGTACTGGAGGGGAGTTTACAAAATATTATAACTAAAAAATCTTTACATACTGCTTGGAATCGACTTAATATGGAAAAATAATTTTGGCAAGGGTATTAAGTATATACGAACTGTGAATTTGTGGATGAATAAATTGCAAAACATTATTTTACATAGTAAAATAAAAACAGGTCTTTCAGGGTTTTTAGAGAAGAAGCTAACAGAGGAAAAGGCTATCACTGGAGCTAAGAGCAACAGGAGCAATGTGGTAAAGGTAACATTGCTAGTGCGAGCTGGTCTGAGCTTCAAGGAAAGCTATAAAAAAGCTCCAGTTAAAACAGCTAATTAGTTGTTGATATATCAGTGCAAAAATAGGATAACTAATGTGAATGAATAGATGAGTCAACAATCAAATACAACTTAAAGGTAGATTAAACTTACATCGAGATCCTGACTGTCATCAGGCCAAGCGTCATCAACAAGGTGATTGGAGGAGGTTGTGACATTGTTGTCACTGATCGGTTCTTCACAGAAACCAACGTGAGCGGTCAAACCGAGTGGGCTGCCTTGCGAATGAGGCATTACACTCATGGGACTGCCTTGCTGGCCTGGTGAGTTGGTTTCTTCAGACTGCAACAAAAATATGATTGCGAATGATTGTGACTAAATTCGTTGTGGGTCGCCAGTTGGGTCCTAGACTGAGGTCTTCTAACTTTTGGAATTTCAATTAGGTAAGTGCTTATCATGTAGAGTCCGTGGATCAGTAGATGTTAAAAAATATGACAAGTATATAGATTTAATTGATGAGCAAATAGAAGCAACAAACCATAACATACACAGTTGATAAAAGTTATTTACACAGACTCAACGACTGTTTTTATGAATATATTCCGTAATGCCATCTAGATATCTTGCACTAAATCAAATTATCATTTTTAATGATTTTTTGAGACTATTATAATCATTTTTACTGATCAAAACCATAGAAATGGGTGAAGAGTCATTAACAGAAAATTCTAACTATATCAGTCAAACCAAATAAAACAATCACTCACGTGTTGCACATTCAAAATAAGTTTTTTATTGACCACCACAGATTGAGACATTCTGTTAGGAACATAACACAAACACTTTTTGTGAAAGAGTGAGGGAATGGGCATTCTGGGACCTCTTGAGAGTGTAAGGTGCTAACAGTTAGGCTAGCAATACATACACATTTCGTAATGTAGGTACGCACCTTGATGCTGGGGCTGGATACGGAGGCAGTCTTGGCACTCAAAGGCATCTCGTCACTCCGCGAGGGTGAGGCTCCTCCCAACCCTCCCTCGTCCTCTCCTCCCGCGCCCTTGTGCTTCTTGTTGGCGTAGAACTCCGCGCCGTGCACCGTCTTGACGTGTTTCCGAAGAGAACTCGGGTCCGTGTACCGTTTCGTACACCCTGGCGCCTTGCACACATATGGTTTCTGCGACAACATCCAGTAGTGAGAAACAGATTTATGTTATGAAATTGAAAGGTTAATAAGGAGATTTTTACTCATTTGTTTGTTGTCATCGTTTAAATGTTTTCACTACATAGCCCACTAAAAAATTGTTACTTTTCTGATGAAGGTGGCTTGAAGTTATTTCACTTTTTGTAAAGGTGGCAGCGCCACAAACATACTCATTGTATTCAGTGGGTTGAAACATTTACAAAATTTTAAAATCAGATTCATGTTAAAAGCTATCAAAATTTTAGAACATATTAAAAATTAATAAAACAACTACAGTATAAAAGTATTTGCAATTAAATAATTATTATTTCTAAAAACTAAATTAATAATGTAAATCAATATTAAAATATATTTTAAATAAAATCAGAATAACATACAAAATAAATATACCGAACACAATATAACAAGAAACTAAGCTATACTCACCATTGTAATTTCCTTAATTTTGGTTAGAGCTGGGCAGAAGAAAAATTGGTAAATAACCAAGACACATTGATTATAAGCTGACTGTTATAACATTGACAGGGTTGTTTGATTTGAGATAAAAAACTTAAGTGAGTTTGCAATTAATTTTATCTTTTTTTTTTTAAAAAGAGGTTGGCGGACCTCTTTTTGCCTTACTTTGCCCCATCCACATAGACTATTGATCTTTCACTGTCCAATACATGTTTATTCAAAAATGTTAGGTAGTCGGGGTTTTTAGGTATTTTTGGAATGTGTGATGCACTTTATAACAATGATACATTTTAAATATTGATTTAGGTTATTTTAAACTATCTTCAACTATCCATGAAGAATAGTAAAAAATTTCCAGACAATCAACCAAGAAGGCTTGAGCTAATAACTGATAAAATTAGAACTGAATTAGAACTGATAAAATATTTACTCTAATTTCCTGATAGACTTGTGAATGGGCACATCTCATTTTAACACTTTTGTTTATTGTGATCATTTCTTTATTTAATCATATGTTCTCTTGTCTTTTTCTGAAGATTTTTTCAACATAATTGACTTTTCTTTTCTTTCACTGCTTTTGCTGAGGCTCACAACCATTCTGTACACGGGGGTGTTTGGTAATATAAGTAAGCACTTTTTCTCACCTCATTAGAGTGGGTGCGGTTTTGGTGTTTGGCTCTGTCCGAAGCATTGCTAAAAGCTTTACTGCATCCCGGGTACTCGCAGGTGTAAGGCTTTTCACCTGTGTGGGACCGAAGATGAGTCTTGAGATTCTCTAGTCTTGAATACGCCTTCGGACAACCCTCAAACTGGAAATATAAATACACTTAGAGTACAAATAGGTACATGTTTTTGACTGGACATTGATATACATAAATAAATTACAGGGGTCAAAACTTCTTAATTATTTTCTTTCTCAAATGTACTTAATGTCTTTATCATCATATCAATCAATGATGGTGATACCTTTCAGTTATAAGTTTAAAATTGAATTAAACAGTAAAAATTATTTTAGAGATACCAGTAGTTCATTATATAAATCTTTGTTAGATCATGTAAATGAAGTCTTATCTCAAAAGTTTTAAGAAATTGTTTTGCTCAGTACTTTAAATAAATACAAGCAATTAGGACTGAATAGAATGAAAGACAAGTTTAACAATGTCTTGTCATTTTTCTCATGAACAGTTGCAAAACTTAACTCTTGAAACAAGATATATTTTTATTTTCCTGTTTGAACTCACCGTGCACTTATGGGGTTTCTCGCCCGTATGCCGCCTCATGTGAACAACCAGCATGTACTGCGCTTTGAATGGCTTTTCATCCCTTGAACACTTCTCCCACCGACACACAAACGACTTCTTGTTGGCGTGAATGTGGTCATTATTGATGTGCTGAAAGAATTAAAGGTTTTTGTAAATATATTGGGTATATCACCTGGAAGATTACAAACTAAATAATTTCAATGTGAAGTAATATTTTGACCTGATTTGGAGACCAAATAATTAATATTTGATTATAGAAGGAATGTATAAAAATGTAAATCTTGTGCTAAGTATTTATCCATTCAAAAGCTGCATATAAATTACTTTGTAAGTGAATGTATAGTTACACTTGTGCTGAGAATAATATACACTATATAGTTTGCTGAGCCGAGATTTAAAATTTGCACTGGTCCTCATCCTTATTTTAAAAATGTAAGTTAGGTTATGTTCCAAATTGGTAAAAGGTTTTTTAATATGCTCATTCAGACAAAGTAATCTCTGGTTGTTAATCATAAGTCTTTTTGCAAAATACTATCATGTTTTCGTCATTATAAAATTTACTTACAATAATTCTTTAGCATTTTTACTATGACAAACATGTTAATGACAATTTAAATACAACTTATAGTTTGTAAGTAAAAGAGAGTTTGTTAACAGAGTCATACGTTCTGAGGGTGAGACTGTACAGTTCCACTAACATTGACTTAAAAAGAGCAGCCTAATTTATCATTAACTTGCTAGAGGAACTCAAAACCATCAACGATATTAAACACAAGAGAAAATCAATCACCACATGATTACTCGACCTCAGTTTCTTCACAATTGAAAATTTCATGAGATGGATGGATTGTACATGAAAATTATTCTCAACATTGCTGTATTTTGTCCGAAATTGTATTTGTAATTTTGATGTAATTTTTAAACTAGATGTTTATGAAATAAAAATATATTCTGAATTTTGACTGGATTCTTTTGTGTATCCCTAAGGGACAGCAGAATGTTGACGATGGATTACCTTGACCAGCAAGTCCTGGGTGGGGAACTCCAGCCCGCACTGCTTCCAGTGGCAGTTGGTCTCGATGAAGTCTCCCGGCTCATCCTTGAGGTCGGCCGCAGACTCCGGTGAGTTCTGCTTCAGCTCTCGCTTCACCTTGGCGGGCTTCCGTTGAGTGCCACAGGCAGCGCTCGTGTCAGCTTCCGCTCGCACCCAGTCCGGTTTCTTGCACGACTGATTTATCACCTTGACACAAAAATGGCATTAATTTTTTTATCTTGCAGAAGAGTAAGAACTTATAAGGCACCCGTGTTATCTTGAACAGGCTGAATGTGATTACAATACAACTCAGGATCATTCAGCAATCTTGCAAGAGATTCTTCATGTGGTCTCCATACACCAAGACAGATCTAAAGATCTACTGCTGGATAACGACACTAGGAATACCTCTAGCATTTTAATCCTAGGATTCTAAGCTTGTACCTTCTAATAGAATACTTTTCTTTCTTCACCACTTAATTGTCTAAGAAGAAACCATACATGATAACTCAATACAGAACTGACCAAATTACTACATGATTATATCTATATCACAAAGAAATTCTTCAACGAACAACTCAATTGACTATTTTTTACTATACTATTAACGAATGTACTATTCAAAAATATGTGCTGCATTTGTCTACTTTAAAAACAAACACATTTCCATTAATTAGAACTTTATAGTAATGAATAATTTAAGTTAAATTGAAATCTTTTATAAACAAGCATGTAAAATATATAAAAAATAATTACAAAAGTTTTTTTAAATATTTGAGTGTTTTCTTGAAAAAGTACCCTGATTGTAACTGTTGGAAAATTAACTAAACGCAAAGAAAAGCAGCTCTGCAACAAATTCTCCTAGCAAGTTGCTAGGATGAGATCTTACCTCTTGCTTGGCAGTGAGCAGCTCGGCAGAGGATGAGAGGGGGTGGTACAGCCCCGGCTGGTGGGGGTGGAGCGGGGGTAGCAACCCCCCGGAGCGGAGCAAGTGGGCTTGCAACTGCTGAAGATGCGGAGCCATTCCTGGGTGCATGCTCAGCGCGGGGCTTATGGCTCCTGGGGAAACAAATATTGAATTCATATATTAATAGTTCAAACAAGTGCATTTGCTTTGAAGACAATAATGTTTTGATTATCAGTTTAAATTTCAAACTTTGAATTCAAATACAAAGGATAGTAAATATTAACAATTAAAGAAATTATAACTTTTTTCTAACATATGTTCCCAACATACATCTAAACGTAGGCTATAGGCTATGTAAACAAAAAAATTTCAAATTTTGAAAAGTTTAAAATATGTCACACATGGACGATAAATCACCATTTGAAAATTTAACTGCTAAATGCTAATGAGAGAAATTCAAGACTACCGAGTGGGGGGCAGAAGGGGACAAAAAACCACTGCAACAGCAGGTTCCTTACACACTCCACTGGGCTTTGTAAGACGATACTTTTAAAGAGTTAAACCATGCCCAAAGATCTAAGAAGTAGCGACACAAAAACTCACCACAAATTTCTTAACACGCTTGACCTACCCTTAGTTCATTATGTTTCATGGTAAGGGTTTCTTGAGATAAAAAATCACATTGTTTTCGTGCTACTGGCATTTTTCAAGTAATAAAGGGATCATTTACCGAGCAATGAATTCTTTGTCAGCATTGAAAAAGTTCTTTGCTCTTTAGGGTCATAATGTGTAAGAATGAGCAACATTTGTAACAATGAGTAATGTTCATAATGTTTGTTAAGGTCATAATGTGTAACAATGTGTAACAATTTTTTAACAGAATTTAAGAGTGAATTTAAGTTTTATCTCCTCACATTATGACTTAAAACTCGTGTTTTTTTGTCCCGGAGCTGTAATTGAACTATATAAGGATTTATCTTTCAACTACAGTTTCTAAAAATTTTAATTTGGTGTTACGGCCATTATAGCATTACAATGCTATCATCAGACACAATTCCGTTGAAGAAGCTTATTTAAAATTTAAATAGAAAAATGCATAACACAAATTTTACAAAGGCCACCACTAAACCGACAATCATAGGCGTTACCAATGATGGTGCTACTGGTGCCGCAGCACCACCACTAGATTGAGATTTGGTCTGTGTAAAATGTGATTTTATCATAGAAGAAACCGGGAAACATTAGATTATATTAGACATTCCATTTCAAAACAAATTCATATAGTCCTATAGTAATAAAAATTTGGCATTCATTTATTAATTTACCAAACATAATTTATTAAACTAACTTTCTATTAAAAAAAGAAAAATTAATTGCCAAACATGTCAAATGAGCCATCAGCTCACAGCTGCATCCACATGGGAAGCATCCATGGTAAAAATTTTCATTTACAGAGGACCGTGCAACTAGATTTTCTAGTGGCCGAACCACCCGAGGCGAGTAGAGGCCTTCTACTTCATGTTTGTGCAGCCTCGGCAGAGTTACTCACCAACGGAGAGGTGGCCGTAGGAGCCGCTCGCGGAGGAACTCCTTGACCCGTTGACGATGGAGACCAGGGAGTTGGGCGAGATGCGTATCATGGAGCTGATGTCGATGGAGTCCGTGTAGGGAGACGCGGAGAGCGCTCTCTTGCGGGACTGTTGGGCACTGCCGGGGCGGGGGCTGGCCAGCCGACCTGCACACAACACGAGGAACATCAGCCAAATGTGGTAACTTGCTTGGTACCATAGGCATGCACAACACTTTTCCTCCTTTTTTTCTCAGCTTGTATACATCGTCGAAGAAATCCAATCTGTTATGAGCAGGAACCTACTACAATACACCTTACAGACTTTCAAAGTTTTAATCTAAACTTATTGAAGAAAGACAAGTGATTGAATCATTGACAGCAGTCGTAGTAACGAATAATATAAAAACAGGAAGAACAGATGTTTTAGGTATTACATATTTTTTAACTAATTGGATTCAGATCATCTAAAATTTTTATTGAATTTAGACCAGTATTGATCTCTAGTTAGTATAAAAGTACCAACCCTTTGGTCAAAATAAACTAAAATTCATTTACTTGATTCTGAAATATTTATTTGGATTGATATTGCTATTGTCTACTTATTTTTGGTAAAAAAACGTGATTTGTTTCTGGTCCGTCCCAGATGCCACCAGAAGTAGTTATGTCTTTTTAACCCATGTAAATCAACACAAACTTATCAAAATGTGGACTTAAAGTTTTATAGATCAGACCCTGTGATTTCCTCTTCTATGTAGTAGAAACACTGTGTCCATTATTGAACGAGTCTCAATACTAATTTGATAAGATGATTATTGTGTAAATTTAGCACCACTACTTGGCATAAACAAGTCACACATTCGGAGGATGACAAAATATATGGTGATACACAGGAGATGGGCGATTTTTAATGAAATAATGCTCAACCAATTTAAAAATTAATCCACCTTTTTTTTATATCAAATCAAAGCTTATTATTTTTCATTTTAATCAACAAAGTTCATAACCTGCCATTTCAGCTAATTTTGGAAAATAAGGTCCCTAACGTGATGTCCATAATTTCAAATACAGGACTCAGAGTCTCTTTTCAAAATCCATCTTCACGCAGACAAACATCTCTGCAGTGGTAGCAGAAATTTCTTAAATGATTCAACTCGTAACATTTTGTGTTTTCTGCTTATAAATGCAGGTCTTAAGGTAACCCCTGTAAAAATTAACAGAAAAAAGTAACACACTGATAAGACGGGAGGCTGAGGAACTTTGCCAACGCGTGGATGCAATGATCTGTTGAGGTAACGTGGAAGCTTTTTTTCTCTGAGGGTACCTTAAGAAGATCAAGGGGATAACAATAAGGCCTGTGTTTATAAACTGTGAACTAAAAATTAAGACGAGTTGAATCATTCAAGAAGTTTCTGCCACCCCTGCAGAGATTTTGGTCCCCATGATGAAGGATTTTGGGAAGACTTTGAGTTCTGCATTCAAAGTGATAGACATCACATTGGCGACCTTATTTTCCAAAATTAACTGGAATGGCATATAACAAATGAGCTTTGTTAAATAAAATAGCAAATAATGAGATTTGATTTTATGTATATAAAGGTGCATTAATTTTAAAATTGGCTGAGTACCATTTAATTAAAAATCGTCAATCTCCCTTGTGTCACCCTGTATAACAACAAGGTTTGTTATGCCTGTCAAACAGACTGGTTCTTTGATACCAGAAATTTAGATTGCCTCGGATAGAGGCATGGTCATTTAATCAATCAGGGTTGAGTAGGAATTCAGTGTTGGTAAGGGTGGAAGGGGGTTGTTGTAACTCGTACTTACCATCAGGGTTGAGCAGGAATTCAGTGCTGGTGAGGGTGGAAGGGGGTTGTTGTAACTCGTACTTACCATCAGGGTTGAGCAGGAATTCAGTGCTGGTGAGGGTGGAAGGGGGTTGTTGTAACTCGTACTTACCATCAGGGTTGAGCAGGAATTCAGTGCTGGTGAGGGTGGAAGGGGGTTGTTGTAACTCGTACTTACCATCAGGGTTGAGCAGGAATTCAGTGCTGGTGAGGGTGGAAGGGGGTTGTTGTAACTCATACTTACCATCAGGGTTGAGCAGGAATTCAGTGCTGGTGAGGGTGGAAGGGGGTTGTTGTAACTCGGGCAACGTCCGGGATGACAAATACTCAGCTGACAACCCCAACCCTGCAATAGACACAATATCGTCAAACAACATAACCTAGCACATCTACCTTGCATGGCAAGTACTTTTTTGTAGACCTATTCTATTAGTTATTGTAAAGTGCCTGGTACACTATTGAAAGAGGTACAGTATTGAAAGCTGGTATGAGTATATGTAAAGAGCTACCCATTTTACACCTCACATAAATTTAGCGATTTTACCTGTTTATTCGTAAAATGAATGTTAATTGGCAAACCAAATTTAGAGTCGTTAAAGTCAATATTTCAAAGAGTAGAATAGAAGTTTTTAATGATTAATTGAACATGTTATACAGAATTGACAACTTAATGATTAGGAATTTGTATAAAAACTTTAGTCAAAATTGATCATTACCATAAATTTTTACAGATTTTAATTTATTAACTATGAAACACCTCATATTAGTAATTCTAGTAGTTCTGATTTTGAATTGTACAGAATAAAAACCCACAAAATATTGATGAAAATAGCAATACAGAAAAACAAGTTTATACCTTACACTCTCAGTAAGTACCATAAGTAAATACTGAGCCTTACCGCTAATCCAACTGGTTTCAGTAATCGTTATGTTAAGTCTGTACAATTATTAATTGTGCAAAAGTTAAAAGAAATTATCAGCATCCCATCTCAATTGTCAAATCACACTACCAGTACGTGCTGGAATTAATCATAAAACGGCTCCGCAGATGCATAAAATTGATCTAACAACTATAAAATAGGCTAAATAAAACATAGTTGTAACTAATTAATCAAACATACGATCTACATGATAGTGAAGGCAAATGACAGGCCCACATATATCAACGGCAGCTGTTTGTAGAAATAGCTCATCTAAAATGACAAATATCACTTAATAAGGGGACATTTGTAATTTGATACCAAGTCACGAATAACTTGTGAATAACCGAATATGTACTTCCGTTAGTTTTGGCAAATATTTAGGGCACCAGGTATATTTAAGTAATTTTAGGTTAATATTTATTTTAGGAATATTTAAGGCTTGTTGTTGTATTATAAACTGAGGCTTGGTGATGGTAAAGCCCTCCCCAAAATATATATATTCTTAATACTTTTTATCAACAATATTGTTTGAAATCCACAAATTTTTCAAGCATAGCCAAACTTACAACTCCAAAGGCTAAAGATGAAACGGATCACTTGGTTGCATGATAATGAAAACAAATGTCCTCGAAGGATTGATTTCCTAAAGACTCAATCAATTATGAAATGTACACAGCGAATTTGAAACAACTATGTTTATTAAGAAGTCGGTTTAAATAAAAAAAAAGGCTCGATTACCCTTTCACCGGCCAACGTATAATTCCTCGGTAGATCGTAATCGGTGAGGTAATTATTAAACGAGAACACATATAATGAAAACTGATTGAATCGCTTTCAATATAGCGTATTAATAAACAGATCGGTTATCCGAGGTTCTAATAAATAGTGAAGATGCGTTTTCGGAAAGGGTAGTACGTCGGCGAACGTTTTCCGCCGTGGTAGTACCGGAATGCGACGACGTCGTCGAAATGGTTAGTATAGAATTGATATGTTTTCGGTACAACCGATACGCGATGTCATCGAGCCCGGTAGTACATCCGATAAAGACGAGCCGATCTTTTCAGCGCGGCTAGTACGCGCCCCTCCCACTCCCGCGGGAAAATTACTTTATCCGGTTTAATGAACGGGTTGTTTTAAACCAAAATAATAATTAAAATGTCCGCCGGTATGATGTAGCATGTGGCTATCTCTATCCTTCTCTCCCTCTGCCCCTCTCTCCGCCCGCCTCTCCTGTCGGCTGTAATTATTATGCCATGCGCTTAGCGGCTTACCCGAGGCTCCGTTTCAATTTATGTCCGCGTCCCGTCCGCCGCCCGGTCCTATCTCGTGAATTATTATTGCAGGGATAAAGATTTAAGCGGTTGGTGCCCGCTGCCCGCTGCACAGCTCTTGTTTATTTTGCCCGGCACGAGGTCGCGAGTTCAAGTTTGATTCAGGTCCGATAGTCTCTTCGGCTTCTTTCTGGCAAATTCCGGTAACTCTGGTGAAGGTGGAAAGTCTAGGAACCTAAATCCGACCAGGGCGAGGGAATCTCTCCAGGCATGTCGATAGTCTAGAAACGGGTGACGTGACGGGGATTGAATCCTCCTGGGCACGCGGACAGTCTTGGACCTCTAGGGGTGACTCAGATTGAATCTTCCTGGGCACGCGGACAGTCTTGGACCTCTAGGGGTGACTCAGATTGAATCCTCTTGGGCACGCGGACAGTCTTGGACCTCTAGGGGTGACTCAGATTGAATCTTCCTGGGCACGCGGACAGTCTTGGACCTCTAGGGGTGACTCAGATTGAATCTTTCTGGGCACGCGGACAGTCTTGGACCTCTAGGGGTGACTCAGATTGAATCCTCCTGGGCACGCGGACAGTCTTGGACCTCTAGGGGTGACTCAGATTGAATCCACCTGGCCAAGGGAGTCTATGACCTCTGGGGGGACGGAGATTAAATCCTCCTGGGCACGAGGACAGTCTAAGTTCTCTAGGGATCGCGAAGAATAACCTGGGCACGCGTTATAACTCTTACTTACAGCTTCACAATGTTAGTACAAATACTAAAAATGTTTGTTCTTCAATGGCCAAATGTAAAGAATAAAAATATAGAAAAAACTAAAAGGGGTTGGCCTTTTATAAGAATTTCGAAAATTTTCAAGGTTTCGTCGTAATTTCAGGAAAATTAAATAACAAATGCTTACAAAGATATCGTATAAAACCACTAGAAGTTCTTTAAACGTTCTTTATTAATTTAAAAGGTGCGCAAAAGCATCCGAAGAGTAGCAAATTAAGCACTCCCACAAGAGAAACGAGCGTTTTCGACGGGGTCAATGCCATAAAATCACGACTTTGGCTCCGGCGCTGGGTTTGGCACCGAACCTGAAATTTGGCCGCCCGCCAGAACTACTGAAGCCGCGATGTGTATCTGTGAGTCAATCGATACTCGATACCAAAGAGCCACTACATTAGTCGGTTTCTGCCGTGGATAAGAAGTGACGAATCGTAGCATTTCACTCACATTCATGAACAAAGCGGGTCCAGCTGATCATACCTCTGGATGTGAAATCTTTTCGCCACCTGGAACTGTTATTGCTTCAATCGGTTTTACATCGACTTTCTACATTCCATAGGCACGGTAAACATAGAAAGCACCTTGTTTCATAGAAAGCGATTACACAGGTGATTTTTCACGCGAGCCGCGCACGTATTGGCACATGGATGTAAAGGGCCGACAAACGAGCCGAGCTCGTTACTCTAATTGGGACCAATTAGTAATAATTGATTTGCGATAATTGCGCTTCGCTGTAGCTGGGCGTTTTGATCAAAAGCACCTGCTCCGGGAATAACGGGTCTAGCGATATAAGACAAAGCGGAGAATCGAAGGATTTCTCCAAGCTGAGAAGTCGATACCTATTGAAAGACATAGGCTAAATATAAATTTTACAATTTTTTATAATCTTTTAATAAGTGGTTTTCACGAAAAATCTGGTGCCGTGGATTCTAAAAATCATTATCTTAAACAGAAATGAAAAATAAACGTCTACAACACTCAAAAAAGTTTTATTAATTTTAATCCAAATTTAAAAATTTAATTTGAGTGTTGTAGACGTTTGTTTTTCATTTTTGATTACAAACAACACTTATAATGTTAATAAAAAAGTGTTTTATCTATCTTAAATACGAGATCAGAGAAAAACGAATCATACCTCAGTTTCTTCTTGCTGTTAGAAGTGTATTAGAGCTGTTACATTATACATACCCAATGACTATAGGTACAGATTTCAGACTCAGTCCTTCACATAAAGCCCTCCTTCTTGGTTCATGATACTCGCGTCAGCTAAGGGATGTGTGGACTACACCTCAAAGAGGTTAATCATTTACTAATTAATGGTCATTTAATTGACACCCTCGCATGAGTTAACCACTCTCGTAGCCCCAAGCTCTTGACACGTCATTCAACACGTGGCATGAACAAACACTCGGGACATTACAGAGCTTGCTGTTGCACTGATTTATTAAGACTTATCTCGAAGATAAGAGCGTACAAAGATGGAAGAAACAGTTTGTAGTGTGTCCTACGATGATCCGGTAAACAATAACAACAACAGGAACAGTAACGCATGATAAACTGCCGTTTGTTTGCCACTCCCAAACAACAAGACTGTTTGCCTTCCTCTTCCAAACACTCCGGCAAGGCGCTGAGACGGGAATAAATGCTCCAAATATGGCATTATTTACGATCACTGTGTTTTATCCTTGAGTTTATAAATTCTTTCGTATCTCGAAAGGTTTATGTTATTTTGATCAATCACTTTGCAAGTTTGGCTTTCATGAATCGTTCGATATTATAATGACAAATGAACACATGGAAATACTTTTTCGCCCCAAGTTTGGGTGATTTTCTTTACGGTTCCATGTCGAGGACAATTATTTATATTGTCTATTATTTTATTAGGTCTATATATAAAAGTACTTTATTTGCAACGATACAACGGAACTCCGCATCAATTCTTAGTTGATATAAAAAATGAAACTCCGCACCAGGGCTGGGAGCGGTTGCCATAGCACCATGGAAGTCCGCACCTAACACCAAGGTTCCTCTTTCCACTTTTACCTCTCCTCTAACTCTTATCCCACCGTTTTATAAAGGCCAAACCTGATCGTTACAAACTTGTGTTAGGCCTATAGGTCTTTTGTAAACTTAATATAAACAACACTTTTCTGAAAAAAAACATGCTAAATAAAACGAGAGAAATACAACAAAAGTAATGGGTTTTGTATGATACACTATGGTTTCCATTGTTCCTGGGTTCTCTACTTCCCCCTTAAAGCACTTAATGTCCCGATGACCCTTCAATATGAGGCGATATCAGTTCAGGAATTTGATCTCAAAATTTCCGGCCAGTACAATCCGCCCGCATCCGTCGGCGCCGGGATCCGGGACTGTTGTGGAGACTGGGATAGGGTTCGGTGGGGCTAGCAGAACGCACACTTCTAGTGTGCCATGCTAGATTTTGCAATCATAGAAAGCCGCTGTAAAAGTAGTAATAGTGCCACTTTTGTTTTTGTTTTAGATGAAACACCGATGAAAATCCATCTTTTAAAAATGTAATCTTTCTTTTCAATCTCTTTTGTAGACAATTTGTAGATGAAGGTTTTTTTTGCTAACCGAACAAAATATTTTTTCTGTTATTTCGTGAAAAAGTTGTGGGTTTGACTTGCCGTTTAAAGTACCTGCGGATCTAGATAGTTTTTGACATTCAGGCATTTCATCCTTGATTGCATGGTGTTGGAAACTTAATTAAGGAAATATTGTCATGAAATTTGTTGTCCTGCACAGTATAAAAAGAGTAAAAATATCTCGACTAGGGTCGACGGACTTGGCCGGACATGTGATCGGTCTCAGTCAACAAGACGTATGTGGTGGCGGCGGCGGCGGCGACTGGTGCTGGCTAGTGACGAGATGAGAAGGGGATAAATCAACCGGGCGATTCGTCTGGCGGAAACAGAAGCACGTGAGTAGCACCTTGTTAGACCAGACCGGAAGTATCGATGCGATGATTACCGCCTCAAATGAACCGGAAGCTGGGGTTGGGGCGGGCGCGGGCGGCGCGTTTGAAGGCGTCTGCGCAGTGTCGACCGGAGGCGGTATCAATAGGAGCGTTGTCTCGTACAGACAGTCGTAAACAGATCGGGTCTTGAGAGAGAGTCGACAAATCAGCGACTTATTCGATGAGTATAGTTCTGCGAACGCGATGGGTGTCCACTTTAGGCCGGCGACACACTAGGCCTACCGGACTTTTCATCGAACCGAGCATCGTACCGAGAAAAAACAGCAAGTCCGGAAATGTGTCAGGGTTCCGTACTTCGGACGAAGCATAGTACCAAGCGCTTTGGAGGCGGTTTTCTGGCGAAATATCAAAGAAAAGATCGGTCCGGTGTACGGTCCATTAACCTTTTCTTTGATGTTTCGCCAGAAAACCGCATCCAGAGCGCTCGGTACGATGATCGGTCCGATGTATAGAACCCTGACACACTACCGGACTTGCTGTTTTTGCTCGGTACGATGCTCGGTCCGGTGCTCGGGACGGCGAAAAGTCCGGTAGTGTGTCGCACCCTTATGTTCGGTGAAGTGGTCGATGAATCTCGATTTGATCTCCGCGGCAACAGCAAGTCGGAGTAAATAGCCCTTGTAGTACGGATGGGTATAGGTATAATGGACCAAAGCGATTGTAGCTCACCGCACACAGTATATTTATTATATTTTGTAGGTAATGAATTTAAATAGAATTATACATTGAACAAACTAAAAACTTACAGATTGAACATGCATAACTATAAGGACACCAGCCATACTATCAATCAAAATGCTACATTAAAAAAAGTTAATCAAAGAAGAACAACTTAAGGAAACCCTCATCTTTAGACTTACAAACTAGTACAGAACTTTACCGGGAAACAGGCGGAACCGCAACAACAAATCGGTAAAACAACGACATTGCGTCGACCAGGCACGTTTAATTGAATCGTCTAGTTGCGACGGGGTACGATCTCATTTCAATAAATAAAAGCTAGCATCAAAGCTGGAAATGTTTTATGCAATAACGTGCCGGACCCGACCCCTGCAGGGACTTTGTTTACCTCAGGAACACGCCTACATTTTATGGCACTCGGGCTCCCTACGGGGCACCCGGGGCGATCCGGAGCCTCGCCGCCCAAACCCGACCACAGTAGCGGCTGGAACCCACTCACACTGGCTGACCGACCCTCCACCTTCCAAAGTGTTGAAATATTAAATTAGTAAGAAATGATACTATAATTCTTAATAAAAAATATCATCCCAAATGGTTGCTCCATTTCTTCAGCTTCAAAAATCTGAAAAGATATGAATGCGATTTGGAGGATCTAAGGGTGTTTTAAGAATTCTACTATGGTATAATGAACTTTTAGACTTGTAACTCTTTAGAAGTGTAAACATCACATCACTTCAAACATCATCGCTCAAAGTATTATCTTTAGTACTGTAAATCAAAATTTCTCCTTTTATTCAAATGCGAGCTTTCCCTCTTCAGTTCTTTATTATTCCACCCGAGCCCTTGAAAGCCCCATATCGGCCGTGAACGTAAGATCTATCACTGGTTTTCTGATAGTACTAACCGTGAATGGAAGACGGAGGGCTAGCGTGCTGCAAGGAAGAATAGAGTTCCATGTAAGGGTTGAGTCTGTAAGCCGGATGATAGTCCTGGTGGTGGGGTGGCGGGGGCAGAACCCCCCTTCGGGACAGCAGGGATGAGAGCTCTCCGGAAGCACTGGACAACCTGGAACAACAACTGCAGGTTAGACACGTGTCAATATCAACGTAGGTCTAGGGAGAGGGCAGTAAAGATTGGGTGAAATCAGAGGAATATTTTGCAACATCACTTTTACACTCTAGAGGATGAGAACTTTTTTCACATTAATTTATACCTTGGCTGGAAGCAGTCCGAAAAAATATGTTCCCGTGATAAAAGATTATTTTAGGGTCTTGAACTTCGATAAAAGACGATCGTGCTAGAAATTTGCACTAAAAACTAAGAAGCTGGAACACACTTGAAAAATAATTAAATAGCTCGAGCAGGTTTAAAACAGGAAAATAAACGCAACTATAATCATAAGTGCCAGTATACCGGAACTGCATGATGTACATTAACATTTTAGTACACTCTTTAGATCAGTTATAGTCCTATAACAAGACGGTAGTTAAAAATGTTCAACAAAGTTATAAACGCTCGCCAGACGGCCTTTTAATGACAGAGCGTCAAAAGTGCGGAATAAACAAGAGCGGTCCGAGGCAGCGCCCCTGCACCAGTCCCACGCGACGGCGCGGCGGCGCGACGCGACGACGCGACGACGACGCGCGGAGAACGTGTTTACACCGACAGCGTGCACGAGCCGAGCAATAAAATGCGCACATCAACTGGAAACACCGTGATATTCCGCGTTACAACGCAATCAAAGCGTTAACTAATCTTAACGCTGCGTTCTCGTGTGAATGACTGTTTTACGCGACGGAATCACTTAAATTGCAATCCGGCTAAGTGCTCGTTTAGTTTATAAGTTGCGAGAGTAAAACGGAATAGTTTGTCGTAAAGAGTTTATGTGTGTGTTTTGAAAAAGGTTAAGAGTGCAACCTCGCGGCGTGATATTTCGTGTTTAAGTGATGAATTGTTGTTTACAGCACATTCGTCAGGGCAGTAAAGCCGGCGACGCCGTCGTTCAACTCTCATACTGTGATACAGTATTATGAATGAAGTGGTGCTCTCAAGACGTACAATGCAATATTAAAGTTGCAAGAGTCATTGGGTAATGGGTTTTTAACTGACGTGCACTTTCTTTTTTAGTAAAATTATTAAATGAAAACTAAAACTTTGGTAAAACGAGATCCCTATCTTGTAATTACAAGATAGTGTTGTACCAATTAAGAAGATTAAACGGCTAAGCGTTAATATAATGACAATAGTCACGCATTTAGCATCCGATGCACGTAATAACAACTGGGCAGACACGTACAAATGACCCGAACCGAATACTCCCCACTGCTGGCCGGCTACCAGAAATTAAACAATGGGCTCGACAAAATCACGTCAAATAACCGACACTATTCCTAGCGGCAACGGTTTCACATTTATTCCTGAGTCAATGCTTACTTTTACTTTTTGTTTTCTATTACACAAATCTTTGTGTTTTTCTACATTCATTTGGTTTATTTTACAGTTAAGAGTCTGTAGTACCTCCGCCATCTTGGATTTTTAGTCCTATAAGAACAATGTTAATTAAAGGTGTCTTTGAAACACTTTATCTCGATAATCTTGCCTCGGATTCGCATGAAACTTGAACATGTTCACCATAATGGCATGGTGGTTAGTATGTCGTAGATAATGTTTTAATAAACCTCCTAAAAATGCTTTAGGATGGTTTAAAAATGGTGTTAATATATATTTAGATTTTATTCATTATTCGAGTGGAAAATTGTTTCTTAATTTTCTATCACGTCAAATGAAAGGTAACATTTACAATGACTTCAAGTTTTTTACGAAAACAAACTCACTGACAAAATAAACTCAAATATTAAATTTAAAAAAAAAAAATTGAATTTAACATTGTTCTTATGGGACAAAATACCTAAGTGGCGCAGGAAGGCCTACTGCAGACTCTTTGAAATATTACATGTTCATAGGTATGAAGAAAAACATCCATGATAATTCAAAAGAGGTCACTAAATTTCAAACTTCAACCGAAATAGAAGTATGATTTTTAAATAGTATCATGCATAAACAATAAATACATCCCTAATGGTACTAGAATGTTAATACTAGATTTGTAGACAATGACATTCTATATTTCCAGCACATCCGTGTCATTCCATATCCAAGTGTTTACTGTCAGGGATACGGTATGCTGTGTTAGCGTCGCGTCGCGTCGCGGCGACGTCAGAGGAGAGCAAGAAAGGCGGCTAGACGGCCACGGATGTGAATTGAACCCTATAAAAACATCAAAGAGGAGGCAAATAAAAGAATACGGCTCCAATCGGAGGAGCGGCGAACGCCTAGGACGTTTACGGTGCTATAAAATTGTTTACAAAATAGTAGTGGAAGTGGCATAGGCTGTAAAAGAGCGGTCGGAGGATGTAAAACGGGGGTAAGGTGGGGTTTTTGTGTCATCTAGATTGGTCGGCGGGTCAAACAGAGATAACAGTTAAATTTAAGATTCTTGACGGATTAGGTATCAGGTGGATCTTAGGCAGCACGTAAGATCCAAAAAGAAGAAAGAGTTTAGGCAAGACATGCAAGAAACTTAAAATTATTTTAAGTAGAGAAAATCAGACAATTTTGTGTAGACTAAGCACGGTTTACAAATTAGGCGGCTCGTGTATTTTTTTAATCATTTTGTCAAAGAGCTTCCTCTAACACCCCCCCCCCCCTTTGTACCCGGGAATTTTACCATAAAAATCGGATCACGACTCGTTATTTTAAACACTGACGCTCTCTGGTGCGTATTGGGGTATTGAAGGTTTATATGACTGAGGGTGATCAAATGAGATGAACCGTTGTTTATGGCAAAGAACACATGATGTCCTTTTCAGTCAATAACGAACACTATAGTTTTTACCACTCTCAGTAAAGCATATCTTTATCCCACAAAACGTTTCCTCAAACGCGAGTTACATTTCGACAAAGAGATCAAAGGTTTGGAGGTGAAACGTGGCACGGCGGCCCTCTATAACTCTCGGCGACACAGAGTAATGTAGTGATGTACCTGTCTTCGCCACAGAGTAATATAGTAATGTACCTGTCGGCGACGTGGTTAGCCGTTATTTATGCGGCGACGGCGACGTCGCGGCGTTGGCGGGTTGGCACGGCGCGACCGCGCTCTCGTGTTCAATCATAACTTCCGACGACGACGGACGATGGGCCCTGGAGCCAAACCAATTCCCTTAATTGATCTTAGCCGGGGTTAACTAGAAGACAATGTCTTAATGAGTCACTCGCTTCCTGCTAAACCACGTCCGCACTCCATTCAACGTCGGCCGGCCGGGATGTTACTCTAACTGAAATCTATCACTAACTGGTTTCATTTAATACTTATTTCTCCTGATAATGTAAAAGTATGACACAAGGGCTTTCACTATTTAAACACAAAATCGATCGATTTCACATAACGTTATTTCAGATAAAAGATGATCTACTGTAGGGATATTGCGTTTTAGTAGTATAATAATTCCAATACTAAATTTGTTAGTAATGGATTTTCTAATGACACACATTTTTTCTTTCCCAAGTTAAATTACTCCTATTGAAGTAGATAAGCTAGAAATTCAAATAAAAGCTCGGATTTACACTGGAATAGACCTAATGGCATATTATCAAATGGCTTTACAGGAACGGTTCCAAATGTGATACGGATTTTCCCGTCGTGTTTCAATACTTCATTGTTTTAGAAAAAACTAGGATTTTATAATTAATTCTCCATGTCGACACACCATTTAAACTGTAATTATAAACACAATTACTAAAGGGTAATGAGCCAGGGAGGGGTAAATATAAACGTTTAATGGAACCAATAACTCTGGCTTACTCAAAAATGATAAAAATCATAGCGATGAAAAAATGTCGGGGTTGTTTACACAAACAGAAACCGACCGATTGGGATTCAACAGGCGCTCCCTTATCTCTGCATGGGGAACACTTGGGTGAAAACGTGCTTTAAATTCGAAACCTCATGGGCGTTAAT
This sequence comes from Neoaliturus tenellus, assembly GCA_030545055.2. NCBI lineage: Eukaryota > Metazoa > Arthropoda > Insecta > Hemiptera > Cicadellidae > Neoaliturus > Neoaliturus tenellus. Next base: position 24,067,958 of record CM061535.1, read on the forward strand.
CCGTAGAAAAACAGCGGTCAGATGCTTGAGCGGCGCGGCGGCAGCGGCTGGCTGCTAGGCGCTGTCATATTGAGATGGCACACCCTCTATCGCCGTCTCGCTCGCTCTCTATTCCCGGCCGTAGATATTTCCGGACACATTAACACATGTGCTAGCCAGACACATTCTTCCTCGACTGTCGCAGTCGCGAGCGCCGTTATTGTAGCCGGTGTTGCGTCCACAAGTCACTTTTACTGCTCGGTGTAGGCCTACCAGTACTGCACACATCCGTCGCCCCGCCGCCGCCGCCGAGCACAGCGTTGCAAAGCGCCGGGATACAATCATTTATACTGTCACGGGACAGGTTAAACTTGCGAAAAAGGCAAGTTATAAGTGCAATTGATGCTGGGATGCCATGAAAACACCTATTGAAAAAATCTAACAAATTCTTCTCTGTGAATTAGTTGACAATACTGGGTTTCCCTTGGCAGGGAATATTGAGAAATTTATTCTTGAGGGTTTATATCATAAGTCTGGCGCTTATAATATTCAACTTTCAAGCAATATAATATAATATTTATATTGCTTAGGTATTTAAGCCTAAACTATGGAAAACTCGTTTTCTGCGCAACACATCACACAAGGGATTAGCTTTATGCACTATATTTAATTTCCAATAATCAAACTTCTTTCCCAGTTTACAGAGAAATCTGTTCATGAAAATACAGAATAGCCTAATTACCAATAATTCTAATTAGTAAAGCCCAAAAAAAAACAAAAATATTGATTTTTTTATCCATCAGAAGTTTTTGTTCTAAAAATAAAAATGGAAGTGAAAACTATAGTACTCGATTTATATTTCTAATTGCACAATTGGATCTAACGACTCGTAAATAATCCTGGACCGTGGTCATTTGGATCGCTCCAATGGCTGGGCCTGCGCCGTTAAAACGAGAAATAAAAACAGAACCAAGAGTTCTTATTTTATAGTGCGAAGATGATTGCAACGCAAGAGTAAATAAAGTGGATGTGGGCAGTGGCGGATTTACGAAGGTTGGGGCCCTAGGCCAACTTTTCTGTGGGGCCCTCCTCCCCCCCTCCTCTTCACCGACTGAAGTATGAGTGTATCTAAAGTCATCAAATTAAGCTAAAATCGTCTTTAATTTTTTATCCTATGCTCTGGTACCAGTAAAGTGTAATTGTTTGTGTACACTCTGATCTCTGAGAACGAGCTCGTCTTGTAAAGATAATGGATTATCCAGCTGTTAAATGGGGGTGGGGCATATGGGGTCCATTATGCTTTATCATTGACTATCTATATTCAATGGATCTATGCTATAACTGGAGTCACTACTCTCTGTTCATACGTTTGTGAAAAGCGTGCCGCTGTATTTTAGGGATGTTATGTCCGTTATGTTGGTCAAATTGCTGTTGGTGGGAGGCTATCAAAATAGTCAAGATGGCTATCCGTACTCAATTTTACCAAACTGTAGTTGTGCAATGGGGTCCTTATTGATCTGAATTACTTTGTTAATATTACTATATTGGTATAAATGTGTTGCTTTCTGAATTTTGATACTTATGGTACACAAAATTTTTATATGCAATTTTGATACACAAAATGGTAATGGTTTTAGAAAATCTTTAAATTAAACTAACATTAGTTTTAATGTCACCCAGATTTTGCATTTTGGTAGCGTCTCACCAATAGCAAACTGGCACCCAAAAAATATCAATTGGAAAGTGGTGCACTTTTTAGACACAGAGAGGTAACTTCAGTTAGTTATAATAAAAACCCAAAGGGGCCGCCGCGTCGTCGCCCAGAGTTGCCACCAATACGAATGTGACTTAACCTACAGGTAGCTGATGATCACCCGAAATTGTCATGGAAAACGGCAGACGCCGCAATGACTTCACCAAAGTCTCTCTGTTGTGTTGTGAATTCACGAGTTTTCAACTAAATTAGTCTGCTAAAAAATCAGGGCTCAAAGCTGATGTTCATCTTTACCATGCAAGTACATCCTTAAAAATATATACTCTGTATATTTGGGACTCCGTGCGGCCCCCCTGCAGCCCGCGGCCCTAGGCCAGGGCCTAGTCGGCCTAGTGGTAAATCCGCCACTGGATGTGGGAGCTAGACCGGTGAAGTAGAGGACGAAAGTGGATATGACGGACAAACCTCCATAGTCTACTATATAGCCATTGGCCACCGTCACTCGTGAAGGTGTGAAAAAGAAGGCGCGCTGGGGGTCGAGGGGAGAGGCTTAGTATAAATAATCCCGATACTGGGAGAGGTGAGATGTGCCCTGATATGAAAACATCTGAGATCATGGGGAGTTGCGCCTCTCCAGCCAATTCTGGGTTAACTTCTAGCGCAACAGGGATTTGTTTGAAGAAATTTTAGAATTATGTGATCTGTGAATTCCAAGATCTCGACAAAAAATAAGCAACGCAAGTTGCGGAAGTTAAACATAATTTTTAAAGTACATAAATATGTATGCTCAAAGTAATAAAAAATGCTCTCAAATTCAACTCTAGTAACATTTTTTTAGAAGACAATAAGGGGTTGCCGGTCCTGACCATCCTATAAACTGTCTGGTTTGGGCCAGGCAGACTTTCTGCCAGGACGTCAATATTTGTAACCTATATTTTTTTTCTCTTTGCTGCCATTATTTTTGCATTATCGGAAGTGTCATTCCGTGTTATTCATCCACATTAAGGGATGAGTCAATGAAGGTTTCTACAAGATCGACATAGACAATTGTGAAATGTCTAGAATTTTATTTGCCAAAAACAAAAACGCGCAAATGCGATGCACGATGCTTCTAGAGACAGGTCTAATTAACTTTGGTTGGCCGTGTAATAATGATATCAGAGGTGGGTAGGGTGGCACGACCGTCCGTCGCTGGGTTGCGGGATGATGCTAATGAACAAGCGAGTGAGTGGGTGAGCCGCAGCGGCTTAATTGGCGAGGTGACACGCCACTTCTCGGAAACCGCGATAAACGACGAGATCCACAGACTAATTACGGGGACACCTCGTGGGGATTTGCATGGGTTAGCAGGTAGGGAAGCGTGAGGGAGTGCGAAGGAGGAGCGGGGAGGAGGTTGGCGGAAAATGATGTGGCTGCAATGTGGGGATTTGCAAGATGGAAGATCTGGATAAACATGAATGTGGGATGAGGATATGGAAGTGAATTTGCAATGCGATAATTTACAAGGTGAGGTGCTTGGTGTATGTGATGACAGGATCAGGAAACATAACTTGCAAGGATTGATGAATCGAGAGATTGGTGAATTTGAAGTGGGAAGAAGTTGCGGGTGAAAAATATCTCAAAAAATTATTACAACTTGCATACCAGTCAAATCTATGCTATGAATAAAGGAGTAAGACGAATAGACTGAACGATTTGAACGAATGAAATTTAACTACATAATTTGTATTAGCTATTGCTTTAGCTATTAGCTTTGTATTTGCTATGTATTAGTCATAGAAAACAATATCGACATAGAAGGGTAAAATTTGAGGATAGCAGCTTGTATGAGATGACAGTACAATACAGTAAATACCCCCGTCGCAGCAGACCTGCGTACTCAGCGAATTTCCAAATTAGTAATATTAATTTTGACCAGCTAAACTTGTAAACAAAATTTCATCACGTGCTCATAAATAGGGAAATAAATGTCTATTCTCCTTAAGATAAATATAGGGAAAGAGTATGCAGGTATGCTGCCATGGGGGACACTAAAAGTAGGTTTTTAGCATAGAAAAAATTTATTTCGACCATATAAAGCCATATAGTAAATTTCATCAATATCTGTCTATAAATAAAAGAGTTTGCCTATTCTCCATATGATTAACATGGGAAAAGAGTAAGCAGGTTTGCTGCCATGATAAGTACAAAAAAACAAAGATTTTTTACCTTAAATGGATGAATCTCAACCAAATGAAGCTAAATACCAAGTTTCATCCAAAAATATTGGTTAATAAGTGAAATATTAACACATCCTTATTCTCCATAAGATTAACATTGGAGCCCCAAAAGACAATGTACTGTCTTTAGACTTTTTAATATCTCGGTAACAAATGGAGATAGAGCAAAGCTTCAAGAAACTTAATTGTGTGTTTTTTTAGCTAAATCCAATGGTCAAAATAAAAATTTAAAATATTTCAAATTTACATGAAAAATGCAAAAAACCCATTTTTTGGGTACAAAACCCCCCAAAACTACCCCTTCCGGTAAGTCGATATGTCTGATTTTCGAACTCATCCGAATAAATGTAGGATTACACATCTCTACCAAATTTGGTGTCGATCGGACCATTTTTACGAGAGTTATCGTGTCTAGGGACACATAGGCCCCTACATATAAAATATACATATACAGGGTGATTCAGACCACCCGTCCACTATTAATAGCAGGAGAACGGTTTGAGATAAAATCATGAAATAAAGTTTTTTCTCACTAAATCGCATATGGGCTTTCCAATAAAAATATTTTCATCAATGCCAGTATACAGGGTGTTCCAAAACTGGAGGTCACGGGTTCGAATCTTAAAATTTTCTGAATTAAACATGCAGATTTTTTTACATAATTTTAAACGTATTAGTCAAAGGAGCATTTTCGTGAAAACAGAATGAATTTATCTTTTTCCGTTTCAAAATGGCGGCCATTTTTGTAAGAAAAATCAACATTTACGGAATACCCTGTAATTCTTTTATTATTTGTCATAAATGACTCCTGATTCAATATCCTTATTTGAAATGAGCTAAGCTTTACAATGATATGTCACAAGACCACATTTATTAAAAAACTAAAAATTCCAAAATTTTATAATTTTGAAAATTTTAACTTACACAAAACTCAAAAATTCTAAATGTAAACATATGTCATATTGTATATCGTCTTAAAGCTCTCATTGAACTGAGCCACTTGGTAATTTACACTATTACCGTATCTCTTGTGGTTTTGTAGTAATAACATAAAAATGTCATTTTCCCATATGATTTGCATGTTAATTGTTCAGGGCTTTATAGTATGGAAGTCTCCTTTGATTGATGCCATAATATTGAATTAACATGCAGGTTATATGGAAAAAATGTATTTTCACGTTATTACTACAAAACCTCAAGAGATACGGTAATAGTGTAAATTACAAAGTTGCTCAGTTCAATGAGAGCTTTAAGATGATATACAATATGACATATGTTTACATTTGCAATTTTTGAGTTTTGTTTAAGTTAAAATTTTCAAAATGATAAAATTTTGGAATTTTTAGTTTTTTAATAAATGTGGTCTTGTGACATATCATTGTAAAGCTTAGCTCATTTCAAATAAGGATATTGAATCAGGAGTCATTTATGACAAATAATAAAAGAATTACAGGGTATTCCGTAAATGTTGATTTTTCTTACAAAAATGGCCGCCATTTTGAAACGGAAAAAGATAAATTCATTCTGTTTTCACGAAAATGCTCCTTTGACTAATACGTTTAAAATTATGTAAAAAAATCTGCATGTTTATTTAAGAAAATTTTGAGATTCGAACCCGTGACCTCCAGTTTTGGAACATCCTGTATACTGGCATTGATGAAAATATTTTTATTGGAAAGCCCATATGTGATTTAGAGGAAAAAAACTTTATTTCATGATTTTATCTCAAACCGTTCTCCTGCTATAAATAGTGGACGGGTGGTATGAATCACCCTGTATACAGGGTGTTCGGAAGAAACGTTTAAGAATTCAGCAGGTTATTGCCCACATCAAAATAAGCAAAAAAGTTCCTGTAAACATATGTCCTAAAATGCTTCGTTAACCCGCTAGCCACCATTTTGTTTTTTACACTAAATAATTTTTATTTCCGTAATGGATCATTGTATTAAGTTATTATTTGGCATGCACCTTTAGCATAGCAATACCCATTTTCAAGCAAAAAATGATTTTTTTCCAATGTGTATTTTCAAAATGGCGGCCATTTTAAAATTTTAAACTAAAATATCTCAAAAATTTTATAACAATTTTACTAGACACAAAAAAGTTGACAAATTTAATTATCTAACCAATTGTACCAAGTTTGTAAGGATTTGACAACAAATAACTGAGTTATTGAGATTTTTCAATTAAAATTACCTTCATTTGCATTAATTACAATGCGAAATCAATGTTTTTATGCATAAAAATCTCAATGACTCAGTTATTTGTAGTCAAATCCTTACAAACTTGGTTCCATTGGTTAGATAATTAAATTTGTCAACTTTTTTGTGTCTAGTAAAATTTTTATAAAATTTACCGGTTTTGAAATATTTTAGTTTAAAATTTTAAAATGGCCGCCATTTTGAAAATACACATTGGAAAAAAATAATTTTTTCTTGAAAATGGGTATTGCTATGATAAAGGTGTATGCCAAATATCAAGTTAATAGAATGATCCATGACGGAAATAAAAATTATTTAGTGTAAAAAAAATGCTGGCTAGCGGGTTAACGAAGCATTTTAGGACATATGTTTATAGGAACTTTTTTTGCTTATTTTGATGTGGGCAATAACCTCCTGAATTCCTGAAACGTTTTTTTCCGAACACCCTGTATATAAAATTTTAATGACTATTATTTTTGGTCCCTGGGCACCTCAAAACGATAAAGTAACATGGTCCCGGGCTTAGGTCTTACCATAAGACCTACGGTAATAGCTTATTCCCAATGGGAAATTCGCTGAAAAAACATCAACTGTATTAAATATTCACTTTCGAGAACACAAAAATGCTAAACGATAATTTCCTGTTAAAATAAGCATGAAGACCAGGAATACCAAGCATTTCCGGTAATGATGTGTTTTAAGCACTTACTAAGAATGCCACCCAACCATTTCCTCCCGTACAGACTAAAGAGGAGCACGCGTTGTCTGACGGTGGGCAACCGCAAAGTTAAAGGTGCGGTTCTGTGAGTTGTGGGGAATTGAGTTATTTTCCGTAATAGCCGTGCGGCTAGGTAAGATTACACAGGCCCTGCGGTCTGCACCGCCGCCGCTCCGCGCCGCAAACTCGACCAGAAGTAGAATGATGCCGCGCTCGGCGGGCACGAGTTCGAATCGTGCTTCTATCCACCATTTTTACGACGGATTTTAATTTTCAGGCGATTAATCAATACGACCAACCGCGCAGCAGCAGATTGGAGGAGGTAGGAATGGTTCCGTGCGATGATATCTTGGTTACGGATGCGCGATATTCCCCAGTCAGAATGGTAGGAGGGATTGAGGCCTGCGAGTCGAAAGATTAATATAAGCCGTTACTCATAGGTAAGTAAAGTAGTGTGTAAACTAATTGGTCGAGGGTGTTGGAGTCAATTCCGATTTGGTCTTTTCCCCATAAAAACCATTAAAAGCAATAACTCCTTCGCTGTAACCGGAAAATAATATTTAATAAAGGGTTCATAAACGGATTTGGTTTGCGAAGGATATTTGATTAACAACCATAGTTTTTAAGTGGAAAACAAATCAATTTTTAAAAGGTGTTTACAGGCTAATTATAAAACCTTCACAACAAATCTATCCAGAAAAATGGACGGTAAATTTAATTGACATTAAAATTCAATTCATTCAAAACAAGTAGGAAAAAACAATAGTGGAATTACATGTGTTAAACTTTTGACCCGCAAACCTCAATCCGAATGAAACAACTGTTTGCTAAATATCTTTTGTTGTAAACATATAGGCCTAAACGTTCCCAAAACTTTAGTAGCCAAATTTGCGATAAAATTCCTAATCGCAAAATATAAAATGATATAGGCAATGAAAATCAATTAATACTTAAATGTAAAAAATTCGAAAGCGAACTCAAAGTTTCGCATGATCAATGTGTTATGGGACTCAGATTATAATAGTATCTAATGGCCTATCATCTCCGGGCGTAACGGTAATTACAGTAGTCTTTACTAAAAGACCACTGTACCAAAGATGGTTATACGATCAAAACTAAAGAAAATAAGCTAAAAGAATCTTTATTTTATATTAAACAGATTCTTTTTGACTATTTAGTACCAATCCTAGATTTATGCACTGTTTAGTATGTATATCAATTCATAAGTATATGTATAAATATTTGCATTTAGTTTTTATTTTTTTATAAATGTGTCCAATGACTGTAAGTAGTTACAAACCTGAATAAAAACTTAAAATTTAAGGGCATGCTGTGTTACACAAAAATAAAAACAAGTTAGTGTAATTTACCTTTTAGGCCTACTCAGTTTGTCACCAGTCAATAAGGCACATTTTCTTTCTAGTCTTAAACTGTTGATTCCTAGCCCAATTAAAAAAGTACAGGGTTTAAAATGTCCCAAATTAGGTAAAAACCTAAGTGCGGTTATTTGGCATCAACGTAGCTCATTTTTTTAAGCTCCGACGTAGCGTAGTAAAAAACTTTGAAAAAAAATTACTACACAAACATTTTTGGGGAATCGGATTATAAAAAATTTACGAAAAAAATTAAAAAACCAATGACATGGATCGACAAGGTGGGAGCAGGATGGGCCGTGGCGTCGTCGGCGTCGGCGGGTGTCTTCCCAATTGCGGTCAGTCCCAATTCCGGTCAGTCCCGATTGCGGTCAAGTCTAGTTTTATGGGGGCTGGTCGAGGTTCCGGTGGTGGAAGGGTGTCCAGATTGCGGTCAAATTTTGAGAGACCCCTTCGTCGCGTTCTTAGAATACCTTGCCACTTATATAACAGAATGATTTGACCATAATCACAAATCGAGTCTAGTTATATTTAGAGCAGTGTTATCTCCGGTATTAGGATATAACATCCTTGGGTGGATAGGTTTCTATGATGAGTTTACGATTCACAGCTGTTCACTTTTTTATCAATCAATTTCCTTAACCATGTTAATCAAATGGGAAAATGGTGAACTTTTGAGAGGACGTAGGGCCCTTCCCCTAAAATGAATATTTACCAATTTACTTTAGGAACAACTTCACGCCGAGCTCAATCCAATGACACAAAAATCATAAAATCGGTTTAAAAATGTAGGAGGAGTTCCTTGTTCAAAAAGCCATTAATAAATGTATACATGTACAGATTGATTTGTCAATTAATATATGTACATTGATTTACTGTATTTGCAAAAACTCTTTTTTAAATAAAAATTCATTAATTTTCATTGATTACCCAAACAATATGTTAACGGTGCTTTCAAATGCACATTTCGAATGGATGAAATAATAAAAACGCTTCAAAATATGCATCTTGCAATTTCACATTTACATAGCCCTCTTATTTTGCGGGACATGGTTCCTGGTTAGCATCCCCTACAGGTGACATACCTGCTGTATGGGTCCGTCGTTGTGCATAGCCTACCTGGCTCGCTCGTTGTGCTACTCAATATATGGAGTTCAAAAATGTGACCGCAATCTGGACAAATGCCATTCCATTAGCCCATGACATTTTTGGGGTGACCGCAATCTGGACAGTTTTACCCCTGACCGGAATTGGGACTGACCGCAATTGGGACACAACCCGTCGGCGGCCGGGATTGAGTTATTTACAGTAATTGCCATATGGAGGAGCGGGAAAATTACACATTACCTCTCGAAATCCGAATTAAAGAAACCGAACAACCGCCGGAAATAATAATAACAAACCAGACGCAGAAATCCAACTGATAAAAATGTAACTGGGGATACGATTCAGGTAGTCGATTATATAAAAGTAGGCCTAGTGTAATCGGATTCACAAATGGCGGGGTTTAATAATAACGGTAATATAAAGGGTGGTTGAAATACTCACATTTTTTTGATAAGCATATCAAATTTCTCAATAAGGTCATCAAAAGCTCCTTTTCAAGAGCAATAAAACAAAATAAACATTCTATCGGGAGCTACGATGGAGGATAACTCCTTCAAAAAATAAAGGAAAATATTTATAAAGCTTATGTTATGCAGCCTGACTCTCAAGTTACTTCTCATATCACTATATAAGAACTGAGTAATACCTAGTTCACTTAGTTACAGTTAAAGTATTGTTGAATAATTGGTGCATTTTTCCAGTGTGCAGAGGTAGCTTCCGCGTACCGGCTGATCATTCTACAGACAAGGAATAATTTTAGTCAGAATGTTTTAAAAATAAAAATTGTTTATTTAGTTAGTTTATATGTTTTTACTAGCCTTTGAGCCAAATTATATGTATTACCATTTCATAATTGACATTGTAGTGTACTTCCCCCCCTAAACACATGGGCCCAATCTATTTCCTCAACGAACTTGTTTAAATTATACATTTTATGGTGGATTACGATGAATAAAATATAACGAATGAAAAAATTTCCTAATAAAAACACAAATAAGAAACTACAAGACTAAACTTTGTTAATCCGTTCTTTACAGTAGGCCTAGAAGTACGAAGGTAGATTAACTAGGCCTACTGATGCATAAGTTGTTTAAAGTTAGGTACCGGTCATTCAAAACACGGAATAAACGCTGTTAAAATTATCAAGCGGTATTTAATTCACAATTAATTCATTTCAGCTCAGTTCTTTGAGCCCTATCATATATAAATTGTTTATAAATATTTTACACCTTCACCTTCAAGTTCAAAGGAAACCTCCGTTGCGCCCAATGCCGTCTTAACATTATTGCGCCCGATTTTATCATGGAGGGTTAAACGAAGAAAATCAATCCTGGGGGTAGTTAGGTATCGTTATTTACAATGATACAGTAACTACAAATAAACCAAAAATCAGAATTAACTATATACAGTTCCAGCATCGGTGAAATGTTGTTGCAGAACCGCCAGCATACCTCTTCTGTTGGAACTACACAGGCGCAGATGGCACGTCAACTAGCGCCTTGTCCGAGTATTTATGGCCGAAGTGACTATGACATAGCATTTCCACCCCTACCTGCGCCTTTGTACCCCGAGCCACTTTCCTAACTTCCTAGAACCCCAACAATACCCTGGCCTGCCCCTGCCGACCCCCTCCCGCACTCTTGGGCTCCACTCCCAAAAATTGACTCATTTTACCTGTCCTGAACATCTTCTACCGACTCTATATGGAAGGTCGCGATAAATGTGTGCAATTAAACGGCTGTGGGGACAATAAAATACAATAAAAGCCTATCCCAGAAAATTTGAGAATAATAAATGAAAATAGATTCAATTTATTTGAAATCAGTTTTTGAGATAACCTCTTTGTTGATTGAAGATCCGAATTTAATATAATTCAAATCTCAAAGAAATAAAAAAATAGCCAGTCAATAACAGCTGCCTAGGATAATTTCATAGGATTTGAGCAACCATAAAAATGGAACAAATTAAAGTTGTGGAAAAATAAAGATCTAATACTATGAGCGTATAGAGTAGCCCTAATTGCCTAAGGGAGCAGCTTATCAGCTAAGAAGGACAGAAGCGACAAGTGACAGGTTCCGAAACTAATTTAGGTTAGAGGAAAAGTTGCTAAATAGAGAGAAGTGAGTCGTAACCACATGGTAGGCCTATAGCAGATGTTTCGGTCACCACAATGGCACAGCTGATTGTGAAAACAATGGTCGATAAGATAATCTACAGCTGTTTGTAGGCCTCGTCGTCGCCGCAGCCGACTGTCTTATAATTGCACGCGTGGGAAAAGTTCACATATAAACAAGAAAATACTTAAAAGTTTTAAAATTTTCAATGATCAATTACAGGTCTCTTTTAATAATTCAGGCTTTCCTGCGAGTTCCAAAGCTAAGAAAGCAAATATTGTCCTTAGTTCTTTGTTTTTGAACCCATCAGCTTAGTTGATAATAATGTCATTATTTTTATGTTGGAGGCTATCAATGGTTATATTACGAGGTATCTCAACGCTTACCTTACACAAAACTAGTCTATATCCTCTGTTTTAGCCTAGGATTTAAATCTCACTTGGTCAAAGACATGCCGGCCACGTGAAAAACCATGGAGATTACCGTCCAATCAACATACTTCTTCCGTTTCGAAAACCAGGTCTCGGCTTAGTTTGTTAGTTAGTAACCTGATATTTATTCCGGCCAACGATCACTTCATTGGACCGCTGGTCCAAGCGCCTAATTACGAGTCAGGGCACATTTTGGGTTGTGGTAGTCGGAGGGGGGGGGGACTTTTTTGTGTCGCCCGCTGTGGAATCTGCTGGCGTTCTTGCGCCTGTGTTCGTGTCCTGCTGCCCAACTGGCCCGTGAGCGTTCACTTGATACAGTCTTTGTCCTCCACCACCACCACCTCAAATTAGTGGTAAGACGGTAGCACCCGAAAATCTTTTGACTAACAACATTGTTGACGAGGCGATAAAGATGCACTTGGACGAAATGCTTACAATATCATAAGTTTCAAGCATTTATGTGTCAAAGCAATAAGGTTAAAGGTTGAACTAGTTTTGGTAAACTTTTGATTTTGTATTTATTAAATAAATCAATTTAAATTGTTATATAATTTATTACAATTACAGTGAAACACATTTTACCAGCAGAGAGGCGATATATTATTATAGAGAAGGTTGAAAGACAGTCCATAGGCAAAAATAAAATATTTCTACGGACCAGCTGTTTTTGAATTTAACTTGAGTAAAAATCCCATTCTGAGGGAAGCTGTAGCCTATAAAAGGAATATCGTTTAAGGCGAAATTTTGATGACAAATTATTATCAACTGTTATAGTATTGTAACTGAAAATAAGATTAATACAGTAAAAGGCTTCAAAATGTAATCTGATTTATCATTGAATATCGTCTATTTCACCTTCAGCCCCGCCGTAAACAATGTTGTGATTCGTAAATGGTTTAGATCCAAATAAGAATATGCAGAAGATATAACGAATCTTACCTCGATTCCTTGACCTCGGGTCCAACTGGTGAGCGGGTACAAACGTTCGGTTCACTTGAACGACACATCACTGGACCACATAGTCAATCACTCTATCACTAGCTACTGCTAAAGCTTTAGTCCATCTTCTTCTGAATACCAAGGGCGAAAACCCAAGAAAACGTCACTGTTGAAGAATACATCCATTGTTTCCATACGAAATGTCTCTATTCGTTCAGCAGTTAATTTCTATAAAAATTAAAGTTACCAGCAACGCTTAATGTAAATTTTGCATTGTGCTACACATTTAACAAAGGGCAAGATACATAAATTGTTACAATTTTTTATTTATTATTGTAATACAAATTAGTAATGTTCTCATATAATTTATTCAACAAAAAATGATAACTTTTGCCAACATTTCCTAAAATAAAAGCGTCAATTTTACAATATACGTGTTATATTATTTGTTCAGGGGCTTAATTATTTGGCAGTAAATTGAATGAACTAAAAAAAGTTTCTTCAATATAAAATGGTTTGTAACTAAATAATAACTACCTGGGCTTAAATTTGGCAGTAAATTGAATGAACTAAAAAAAGTTTCTTCAATATAAAATGGTTTGTAACTAAATAATAACTATAAAAAAATAAATCTACATCGCAGCCGGAATCTAAAATCGCACTTTCTACACATGGCCTTGATCGGTTCCGACTTGACTACTGTAGCCTAGGCATGTTCTAGGTATGCTTCCCCCTCCCCCGACAGAGCGGTCTGGCCGAGGGCTCCGTCACAGTTTGTTAGGCCCTTATCAAACCTCTTATCTCAATTAGTGTAACTATTAACATCAATTAGCCAGTGGCTTCCACTGCACCATCGTGTTACACGTTTATTAATATTTAATTAAATAATAATCGCGTATCTCCGACCGACCACACCGTTGTCGACGTGATTAATTCTTACTTTAAGTATTTCTAAAGAAATTCAGAGGCTTTAATATTTTACCAGACAAACTACGAGTTAACAAAGGTTTTATTTAATTATTTAACCTGCAAATGGATACATACAACATCAGCCTTTTTAGAGCGTATGTTACTAATTTAATGTAGAAGAAAATATTTTGATACTTAAGCCACGGTAATTATTAATTAGGTTTCATAATTTAACCTTCCGCTGTATCTAGAAGGTTTTGGATTACGTAGCAATATTTGGATATCAACCAACAATGTGTAATAAATAAATAAAATTAGGGTAGGGAATCCCCGACAATATCCCGTGAAATACCCCACAACACTAAGTCAAGGCCCTACCAAAGTAAAATTATTTTAGTACGATAAAGTTCTAACATGTATACTTTTTTAACAAATACAGTTTATTTTAAGTTTTCAAGCTATTAAATCTTGTGACCTTTATAGGATATGTGTAAATATTATGTTCCGTTATTTAACTGTCGATGTGATTTTTATTTTAAAAATAAAGAACTGCTTGGCTGGGCAGTTTATAAGATTTTATGTCCATTAAAAATTTAGATATTTCTTAATTAATCTTAATTTATAATTTTTTCAGTTTTAAGATATAGGCGTATCGTTTTATTTGTAAAATACACTGTACAAGTTTATGACAGGGCAATGTTCGTATTACGTGAACATTTAGTACAAATGAGTTATTATATGAATATGAACTAATGGAGTTATTTGATGAAAATTGTATAAATAAAAATGATGATCATAACATGATAATATTTTAAGTTGTAATTTCTACTTAATTTTGAGTTAATTATCTTCGTGAATCCCTACAAAGATTGAAATATTTTTTATATTGCTGCAAAAATATTATGGAGTACCAATACAAAAAATTAGTTTTGCCATAATTTTATTTAATTTTATACTGTAACACATTTTTAATGCTAATAATATTAGCATGACTTTTATGCGACGATATGACAGACCATATAGTTTTGTTAGTCAAGTTTAATACGGTTAACTTCAGTGTCCATTGAATTTTTATTTTCTACCGTCACTCCGTTTATACAGTTTAACGCAAAAATAAAAAGTTTTCATATTTTGTTTTGTTTGAGAACATCTATGTAGTATAGGCCTACCATACAAAACCGCACAGGAGTAGGGCATTTCAAGACCGGATTCCAATTGTTTCTAGTGTCAAACACAACTGAAGTGACGACGATTGCTACTCTGGCGACTGATGCCCGGAAACACTACTTCAAACATTCCTAACATCCGGCACCGAGCACTTCAACAATCGCCCCATTTCACTACTGATTTAATTCCGGAAAACAAACAAAAAGCGGCTTTTTGAAGCGAAGAATACTTGTTACTGTAGATCCTTTGATGCGTTTCAGAATGTCAGATTAGTTACCGCTTCATATAGGCTAATTAAACATTGGCTTCATCAGTGATCCACGGCTTCCGTTTGGATCCGTAATTTTTTTCTGTATTCCTGAAGTCTTGATAAAACTTAATATGCATTTAATTAATTTAAATTTTGTATTAATAAAGTCTTACGTTGAAATTGTATACTTTTAAAAGACATCAAAATGTTTGAAAGGGTTGCTAAGATTGCCTGAATATGGTGCGACAGACAAGCTTTTGTCGACCCTCAACTAATATGCTTAAAAGAACATTTTCAAAATAAACATCAACTCTACTTATAAATCGCCACTTAAAGTCCAGAATTGCAATTTAATTTCATAACTACCAATGCATTATGACAAAATGCCTTGCATCTTTAATCGGTTTCTTTCTTTAAGTCAATGTGATTCTTAGACGGAAGCTAGTGGAAAATTATCCGTAAAATACAAATAATATTTTACACCGATGTTCCAGATGAAATGTACACCGATGTTATAATATTATAGACATTAAATTATTATATCAAGTGTATTATAAATCGAATCAATGAAACCTGCTCTAACATAAACAATGTAGCAGACGTGGTAGAGCACGGAGGCGAAGGAGGGGGCACCAAAACAATCACAAGAATCCGTGTGAGCACAAGTGATACACAAGGGAAACACCGCACCCGCGAAAACCACAGAAAACAGAGAGAAAAGCACATATAACGCCACGAGTACAAGTAAAAGTGCCTGTTTGGAGGCGAAATGCAGACTGAGCCGGGGGGACCACCCAAGATGTGGAGGGGAGGACGACGTCACAGATGGAAGTATTAGCTCGGACGAACCAATCCGAACCCCGGCCGTCGGTAAGACATGACAATTACTCAATTATTTCATACTCTTTGTTTTTGTTGCGAGCATCGCATCCAGCGTCCGAGCTCTTTGTTTTTGGTTATTGACACATCGTGCGCCGTGCGCCGGACCAGTCGGCGTGGGCCGTGTAGCCGTGGACCGTGGACAAGCGTTGCCCGTTCAGGGTTCATCGCACTTTAATGGCTTCATCCAACGTTTTCTTCGCCCGCCGGCTACTATTTTTTCACTCCGTTTACCTGTTGGTAAATTAACAGCTTCATCTCATTTCGAAAACCCTCTAGGCTGCTTTAGACTGACAATTTGTTATTTTGAACCGGCGTTCGATTGGATATTTTGAGGACGTATATTTTTGCAAGTGAATTAATGACGTAATTAGTACACTAAAGTGTTATTCTGCACACCTACATGCTCGAGGGACATCGATGGGTGTTCTAAATCAAAACTGCCACGTCCTACTTGCATGTTTAGGCTTTACCATTAAAACGGATTTCCTGCAGTTAGTTACGCCGACAAAATAAAAAATTCTCGCTGCGGTGCGTGCAACGGAATATTGAATGGACATACTGAGTGTTAGGCATTGTTAAGATTGATTATGTCTAATTTGAGAATTTTTTGCAAGAAACAATCCATCGCGTATTAAATTTTATAAAAGTCAAGGGAATTAACACCCAACCACATTTTTGTTAAAGGCCAAACGGCACAAAATCCAAGACAAGTAAATAACATTTACTATAATTACTAACGTGAATAGACTTCTAATCCTATTTTAAATAATTTGTTACATATCAAAAATTTGGAGAGGTCCAAAGGTACGCCGCACCAGAACCCGTATGTGATCAATGTTATAAGTTTTCTCTCATATGTCATTATGTCTTGAACTTGGTGTACGTTGCAAAAGATAACGCTATTTTAAATTCGAGCAAGTTTCAAGCAGGGCGTATGCTAAGAGAACTCAGTTCACATAAGCGTATTAAAGTCAATATAAACACCATCCATGGTACCATACTACGTTTAAAGAAATAACTCAGCGTAAGCATGGAACATCGAACATCGCTAGGCAAGACGGCGCCAAGCAAGGAACTGCACGAGGAGGCTGTGCCATCCAAGTTCATCGCTCCATAATGGCTTCATTGTACATCAGGTGGAGTAGGAAATCGCTAAGCAAGAGAGGGCCAAGCAAGGAACGGCACGAGGAGGCTGCGCCATCCAAGTTCATCGCTCCATAATGGCTTCATTGTACATCAGGTGGAGTAGGACATCGCTAGGCAAGACGGGGCCAAGCAAGGAGCGGCACGAGGAGGCTGCGCCATCCAAGTTCATCGCTCCATAATGGCTTCATTGTACATCAGGTGGAGTAGGACATCGCTAGGCAAGACGGGGCCAAGCAAGGAACGGCACGAGGAGGCTGCGCCATCCAAGTTCATCGCTCCATAATGGCTTCATTGTACATCAGGTGGAGTAGGAAATCGCTAAGCAAGAGAGGGCCAAGCAAGGAACGGCACGAGGAGGCTGCGCCATCCAAGTTCATCGCTCCATAATGGCTTCATTGTACATCAGGTGGAGTAGGACATCGCTAGGCAAGACGGGGCCAAGCAAGGAGCGGCACGAGGAGGCTGCGCCATCCAAGTTCATCGCTCCATAATGGCTTCATTGTACATCAGGTGGAGTAGGACATCGCTAGGCAAGACGGGGCCAAGCAAGGAACGGCACGAGGAGGCTGCGCCATCCAAGTTCATCGCTCCATAATGGCTTCATTGTACATCAGGTGGAGTAGGACATCGCTAGGCAAGACGGGGCCAAGCAAGGAACGGCACGAGGAGGCTGCGCCATCCAAGTTCATCGCTCCATAATGGCTTCATTGTACATCAGGTGGAGTAGGACATCGCTAGGCAAGACGGGGCCAAGCAAGGAACGGCACGAGGAGGCTGCGCCATCCAAGTTCATCGCTCCATAATGGCTTCATTGTACATCAGGTGGAGTAGGACATCGCTAGGCAAGACGGGGCCAAGCAAGGAACGGCACGAGGAGCTGCGCCATCCAAGTTCATCGCTCCATAATGGCTTCATTGTACATCAGGTGGAGTAGGACATCGCTAGGCAAGACGGGGCCAAGCAAGGAACGGCACGAGGAGGCTGCGCCATCCAAGTTCATCGCTCCATAATGGCTTCATTGTACATCAGGTGGAGTAGGACATCGCTAGGCAAGACGGGGCCAAGCAAGGAACGGCACGAGGAGGCTGCGCCATCCAAGTTCATCGCTCCATAATGGCTTCATTGTACATCAGGTGGAGTAGGACATCGCTAGCAAGACGGGGCCAAGCAAGGAACGGCACGAGGAGGCTGCGCCATCCAAGTTCATCGCTCCATAATGCTTCATTGTACATCAGGTGGAGTAGGACATCGCTAGGCAAGACGGGGCCAAGCAAGGAACGGCACGAGGAGGCTGCGCCATCCAAGTTCATCGCTCCATAATGGCTTCATTGTACATCAGGTGGAGTAGGACATCGCTAGGCAAGACGGGGCCAAGCAAGGAACGGCACGAGGAGGCTGCGCCATCCAAGTTCATCGCTCCATAATGGCTTCATTGTACATCAGGTGGAGTAGGACATCGCTAGGCAAGACGGGGCCAAGCAAGGAACGGCACGAGGAGGCTGCGCCATCCAAGTTCATCGCTCCATAATGGCTTCATTGTACATCAGGTGGAGTAGGACATCGCTAGGCAAGACGGGGCCAAGCAAGGAACGGCACGAGGAGGCTGCGCCATCCAAGTTCATCGCTCCATAATGGCTTCATTGTACATCAGGTGGAGTAGGACATCGCTAGGCAAGACGGGGCCAAGCAAGGAACGGCACGAGGAGGCTGCGCCATCCAAGTTCATCGCTCCATAATGGCTTCATTGTACATCAGGTGGAGTAGGACATCGCTAGGCAAGACGGGCCAAGCAAGGAACGGCACGAGGAGGCTGCGCCATCCAAGTTCATCGCTCCATAATGGCTTCATTGTACATCAGGTGGAGTAGGACATCGCTAGGCAAGACGGGGCCAAGCAAGGAACGGCACGAGGAGGCTGCGCCATCCAAGTTCATCGCTCCATAATGGCTTCATTGTACATCAGGTGGAGTAGGACATCGCTAGGCAAGACGGGGCCAAGCAAGGAACGGCACGAGGAGGCTGCGCCATCCAAGTTCATCGCTCCATAATGGCTTCATTGTACATCAGGTGGAGTAGGACATCGCTAGGCAAGACGGGGCCAAGCAAGGAACGGCACGAGGAGGCTGCGCCATCCAAGTTCATCGCTCCATAATGGCTTCATCGCGCAACATTAACGGCCCCGGGTAATATCCTTTATCAATTTATCGAGGGTGTACGCAGCTGGGAACTGGTTTGCGACGATGGGCTCCTCGGTAATTATCTAGTCACATAAACTCCTCGCAGATATTTAAACCCTCTTCCCTCGGTTTACTGTGAACGTGGGTGTTTTATTAAGCGTAATCCTTGCCCAATTAAGCATGTCGAGTGAATCTTTTAAATTCGGCGTTCCCTTTATGGTCGGTTAAAGTGAAAATTTCGCAAACAAGGTGTTTTATAATGTGAGAATTTATTGTTGCTGAAAGTGTTTTATGGGTTTTTGAAACTGAGTTAATTTGATTTTTCTTGACATTAAATTATTTCGTGTTAACGAATAAGAAATTTTAGAAAGTATATGTTTTCAAACATAATGGCTGAGTTAAATAGAAAAATTTCATTAGTTCTTTCAATGGCTATTGCTGATATTTCATCCCCAATTAATTAGGTGAGCCACTCCTAATCCTTCGTCGTTCAAGGTCATACAATTGATCTTTTCCCCGTGTATGAGAGCTGGTCACAAGTCAGCAGTTCACAGGCCGATCACGGTAGGTGCTGCTACAGCAGCTATCAGCTCTTCCTGTGGCCTTGCTAGGCCGTCATCAGCAACCAGCCAGCGTCCAAGCGGACGTCCACACTCCACCTCTGAATAACCAGCCACGTCACGCAATTACGGCACAAGTCGCCTTATTAGTTATGCTTCTAACTGCGTTACACTCGAATTTGTCAGCATTCAAAAAAATATTTGGGCGAGCTGAAGCCAACTACACATGGGCTCTGGGACACTGTTGTAGAAGGAACAGTTACAGGAACAGGGAAGACACTTTGTGATGGATATTTGTTTAGATTTTTAATTAGTTTAGTGCCAGGAATTATAGAAAAATACAATTGTCATTTATAGCTAACTTAAATATTGTTATTCATATTTATTTATATTTTTAAGTTTAACAGTAAGAAAATAATAATAATAAAATAAACAAGTAATAATAAAGTAATATTCTTGTTTTGAAACGACACAAAATACACAAACTTTGGTTAAAATGCTAAAATTTGCCAGGAACGAAATAAGTTAAAATAGAATAAAATTATAACAAATAATCCAATGAAGAAATTTTTGTTAGATGTTTGTGGTACTGTAAAACTAAATTATGTACGAGAGGATGCATTTAGGCGCGTGTTTATCATGAAGACATACCGGAGATCGACTCGTCCTACCGACACAGCTACTCTGATTGCATTATTAGAGGGCTATTCTTCTGACAATACGCCTCGTCAGAGGATGGAACTACCTGTCAAACTTCTAAATGAGAGGGAGGAAATCAATACTGGATGAGGAATTCAGATGCAATCTCTGTTTTCCTTTGGTGAGACGGATATGGCACTGGCAACATGTTCAAAATCGTTCATAGTATCGTTTCTTACCGTGGCCTCATCTGTTAACCAGATCCCATGAAAACTTTTTGCGTTTTTGTACCTCTTATTCAACGAATCTATGTGTAAAGCTTTGTTTTTTCTATTCGATTATTTCATCGTTGGGTACTTGGTGCAGAGCAGGATGAAGGAAATTAATTTAAAGCGATGGTGCTTGATGATTACTGGTCGTTTCTCATTGATCTCCATGGTGTATGGATAAGTTAGCGAGTTAGCGTAAACAATTTCGAAATAATTTAGAAACATTTACGTATGAAGATTAACTGGAAGAGTGAATCATGTTACCAGAACTAGATCAATGGCTGAACTGTAATATCACACACAAGGTTGGAGCAGTTGTAGAACTAGATCGACTCGAAACAGGCGAGAGACTTCTAAAACCCACTTCTAAAACCAGTTCCAAAAGCAGTGCCTGCTCGATACGATCGCTGCTACAAGCGTTCTGTTTCGGCGAGTCGAGAGTCGGAGGAAGTTCATTATTAGAGCACGCTAATTATGTAATACGATGTGAAGGTGAGCGGCAAACGCGGTAATTAGATTGCGGTAGAGCGGCAGCGGCGGCGGTCGAGTCTAGATCACAATCGTCTGTGTAAACAAACGCCAGACACTCGTGATTACCAGACACCATTATGATATGCGTTAATAATGTGGGGGCGGGGCACCCACAACATGACTTTGATTTATCCACACTTCTCAGGATGACTGTCTTTATTTATACATATCAAGCATATTTTTTTCATTTGGTGTGCTGTTCTTGAAATGATGTACCGGTACATAACTCTTCTGCAGAGATCATCTGACGATTTGGGTTTTTGTTCAAGAGATCATACATTTTATTCTCGGGATGTCCGCAAGCCTGAAAGGAATGCTTTACCAAAAAGGCTTCAATCATCAATGTCTCTGGTGAAATATGAGCTTGCAAACTTTAGTGTTATTGTTATCATATTGTTTTTCACCATTAAAAACCGTAAAACCAGAATTACAACAGAACGTATTAAGTCTCAACTCTCAATTGCAAAGTTGTAAATGTGTCGTGTGAACAATAAAGATCTTCTTAATTTTAAATTTCAATTATTTAAGTTTGACAATTACAAAGACTATTATAGCAATTGGTGCTGTCCAGTTCTTGACTTTTAACTTCAATTTATACAATTAATTGAAATATTCATAAAAAAGAAAGTCGCCAATGGTATGCTCGAGAAGGATATCTTTACTTATCTCACTACTTGAAGACCCATAGTATACGTGTCGTCCCAACGACACAAACATCTACAGTAATTACATCAAACCGCCCGAATCAATTTTCACGGCCCTTGTCTAAAACAAAATCTGATTACTGAATTGGCAGAACAAAGGGAAGTGTCGATGGGACTGCCAATGGGGAGAGCTGATGACTTGGTTATTGGCGACGCGGCTCTCCCATTGGCCAGTCCTCCATAATGACATCCCGCTCATGATTACGGCCTGAGGCGCGGGCTCATGTCTCTGATGAAGCAATATTCCTCTCTATTAAAGACGCTTATTCTCAGCCCGATCGTGTACATAAACCGCCGACCGCCCCGGAGGTCCTTTTGGGAAATCTCTTGTAATGGCTTCATCAACGGGCAGTGCTTGATGAAGTAGAGGAGAAAAGAATCGTCTGCTCAAATACGTTGCAATTTGTGGTATCTGATGATGTGTAAATACAGCTTCTTGATTGGATAAACTGGGTTCAATAGAATCCGCATTTAGTGGGCATCATGAACTAATTACATTATTGAATTTCAAGCAACATTTCGGAGGACCATGAATAACTACACTAGTATGACAAATCAGGGTTTATAGTGAAGACATTTGATAAACTAGGACCATAAAACCACACTTTAAGGTACTAGAGACAAGTAAAGTTAAATAGGAATATTTAAAATCTCAAACTGACACTTGGGTTATCCTACTAAATTGATGGAGCGATCTTTGAACAGACAACCTACAAAACACGACGAGCACGATCTCGTCACCGACCAGCTCTACTCTTCACAAGCATCGTGCAGTTTAATTGTGAAGGTATGGTATCGAGATAATCGTCGCAGGACGAGGGACGCCAGGTGCTCTTCGCTACGGCAGCAGCCTCGCTCCCCGGTAGTCCCGTGCCAGCTCTGATCTGCTACAGCCACTCCTCGGCCTCGCTCCCCGGTAGTCCCGTACCAGCTCTGATCTGCTACATCCACTCCTCGGCCTCGCTCCCCGGTAGTCCCGTGCCAGCTCTGATCTGCTGCAGCCACTCCTCGGCCTCGCTCCCCGGTAGTCCCGTACAGGCTCTGATCTGCTACAGCCACTCCTCGGCCTCGCTCCCCGGTAGTCCCGTGCCAGCTCTGATCTGCTGCAGCCACTCCTTGGCCTCGCTCCCCGGTAGTCCCGTACCAGCTCTGATCTGCTACAGCCACTCCTCGGCCTCGCTCCCCGGTAGTCCCGTACAGGCTCTGATCTGCTACAGCCACTCCTCGGCCTCGCTCCCCGGTAGTCCCGTACCAGCTCTGATCTGCTACAGCCACTCCTCGGCCTCGCTCCCCGGTAGTCCCGTACCAGCTCTGATCTGCTGCAGCCACTCCTTGGCCTCGCTCCCCGGTAGTCCCGTACCAGCTCTGATCTGCTACAGCCACTCTTCGGCCTCGCTCCCCGGTAGTCCCGTGCCAGCTCTGATCTGCTGCAGCCACTCCTTGGCCTCGCTCCCCGGTAGTCCCGTACAGGCTCTGATCTGCTACAGCCACTCCTCGGCCTCGCTCCCCGGTAGTCCCGTACCAGCTCTGATCTGCTACAGCCACTCCTCGGCCTCGCTCCCCGGTAGTCCCGTACCAGCTCTGATCTGCTACAGCCACTCCTCGGCCTCGCTCCCCGGTAGTCCCGTGCCAGCTCTGCTCCGCTACAGCCACTCCTCGGCCTCGCTCCCCGGTAGTCCCGTACCAGCTCTGATCTGCTACAGCCACTCCTCGGCCTCGCTCCCCGGTAGTCCCGTACCGGCTCTGCTCAGATCCAGCTAAATTAACTAAACGCACTCCTCGTCCGCATCCGAGTTGACGGCATGTTATTAGTGCTGGTCGACCGGACCCGCGTGAGGCTTCGCTCCGCCGCCGTCGGCCCAGCTGATAGATGTGCTTTTGATGACGTTTCCATTATCTTTCGCCCTTTCTCGGGTGACCCACAAACAAACTTCGCTCTTCTAATGAGAAGTTAGATCATCACGGATTATTAATCTTGAGCTGACGGTATTATTTGCAAAGCGTGATTACTCCGGAGAAATGAATGGTGCTTTTCACCGAAGTAAGAGGTCCGAGGCGGCTTCGGCACTCTGAGGCCCGGAATGGATCGAGCGGGAACGTTTAAATCCGCTTTGTGAGAGACCACGCGCTTGCCTAACAGGTTTTCATAAAGATGAAAAATTGTTGCAATCTATAATGTCTATTCCATCTTTGAATACATCGATCCAACATAGTTCCTCTAACCATGGAAATATAACGAAGACTGCTGGGAGCGTTCCTAAAGCGAATTTCTGATCAAACCCGGTTCGGTTCTGCCCTTTGCGCGAGCAGCCTGCTGGCCGATGAACCGCGGGAATGCCAAGGTTGAATTCATTTGTTTGGGGAACATTCTACCAGAATGTCGGTGGGATGAAGTAATAAACAATCCGGACAATCCGGCCGCTGATGACCAGACCGCGGGACTCGAGACCGAGTTGGAGCTGGAGCTGCTAGTATGGGCCCAATCAATCGTGCGCAAACATAAACTGATAAAAATGCCTAATATGAACTTACCTCTGTGGTTTCTGACAATAGAAAATCGGTGACTTTTCCAGAATCTTAAAAAATTTTATTTATTTTTCATTCTTCTCATATGTGTGCCTTCTCAGGGAGTAAAACCGAACCCATACGATAAACCCACATACAAAGATTATACATTAGATGCATTAGTAATGTTTTTATTTCAAAATTTTCCATGTATCCCGACACAAGAGCAACTTGTCGTTTGTTGTGGAATACAGTGGTCATAAAGGAAAATCCGAGTAAATTATTTCAATTGGCAAACTGACCATAGTGAGTTCGTCTTGCAAGAAATGTTCAAACTTAAAAACAAAGAAAGACAACAGTAGACGATGAACACGACGAGAGTACAACTTCATACGATAAATAACGAGTGAGCACACAGCATATCCGGAGAAGGAGCGGGAGCACGAGCAAAAGGAGCAGCGTAGCGAGCCGGCAGTGGAGGGGGGGGGGGGCGAGGAAGAGGCAAAAAATGAACAAGAGACCGAAATCTCATGTTTCGATCCTTTGTGGAGCGTTGATTTAGTTATCGTGTGGAGGCGTGCGTCGAGGCCGCCCGGCCGCGGCCAGATTTACTGGCGCGCCCGCACCGCAGCGACCCGGCCGGCCAGCCCGACATTCCAATTAAACACGAGAAAGCTTAATTAATAGAAATAAACAAGCCGTATTCAAATGTGACCGAAAAAACTGGGAATGGATTGGCGCGCCGGTGTGGTTAATAGGAGAGTGGGTGCTGGGCGACACTTCCCCGTCCACCGAAGGGTCAGTTACCCGTCAAGGTTGGACCTCAAAACAGAGGTACATTGGGGAAGGTGCACCTGAGGGTATGAATACACGTGGGCTGCACACAGTCATCTCAATCATGATGGTGTGTGTTTACAATACTTTCTCATGATTCTTTCCTTCCAAAAAATGGGCTGCACACAGTCATCTCAATCATGATGGTGTGTGTTTACAATACTTTCTCATGATTCTTTCCTTCCGAAAAATGGGCTGCACACAGTCATCTCAATCATGATGGTGTGTGTTTACAATACTTTCTCATGATTCTTTCCTTCCGAAAAATACCAAAAAATTATACCCAGCATCATAATTTTGTTCAAGTTAATTTTATTCTACAATCTATATGTGTGGGAATGGCTTTGTTATTTTATTAGTTAACTTAAGGTTCGAGTGTACAACATCCATTAGTCAGGTTTAATTTTAAAACATCCACGCTTGAGTTTTGACTCGGGACAGCTTTGCGATCTTGACTTCTGTTTGGGAGGTCACGGGTCTGAATGCTATTATACCACAACTCTCCTACTATGCCGCTTCGATTGAAAATCCCATGAATGAGAAACGCTATAAATGAAGCCGTTGTTGAGATGGCACGGGAATTATACGAATGATAATATTGATAAAGAATATTTTGTCAAAAAGATTAATTAAAGAACAGCTGATAACCGAGGACCAGTGAGGGAGCGGCACGTTGGCAGGGACTGCGCCGATATGGTAGCGTTTCCAATTAACATGGTTGACCCCAAGTCTTTATTAACAACAAGGCCGTAATGATGAGCGGCCAATCTGAAGAAATGGCGGATCATCGGTTGGCCCAACGGCGGGGGTCTGAGGTAGAAACCTAACGAATCCTTCGCACATTATCATGGATCCACATTTACATCCTGATTCTTTGACTTGCGAGTGTTGGATTATTTCCTAAATTCCTAAATTCTCTCTTCTTTTAAAACATCACCTCAATGTACAATTTTTGGATTAACCCATGGAATTCCGGCTAATCCATTTCGTCGAACGCAGAGGTTTAAAGCGTTCATCGAGAAATTACATCCCTCTATCGGATAATATATTTGTTTTGGACACAAATTGGCGTACACATTGGTGGACACATAAAAAAGTGTTCATGAACCGTCCATGATCCATGTTTATGAATGATTGGGAGCTGCATCACTCTCCTATTTTTAAACATATTTTTGGGCACGTACAAATAAAATAAATTTGAGCAGAAAAAATAGTATATCACGCATTTTAGTGTCATCCCAGGACGAATTTATAAAAGATTTGAGTTTAAGTATCATCTTTCGAAAAATTTAGAAGTATTTCGTACTGTGTACTCACTAAAATTATTAGTCGTCGAGTCGCTATAAGATAATTAGGACATGGGTATAATTAAATGGTGTATGCTTTATTTAATTTTTTGAGTAATTCATTGTTTTAAAAACCTTCGACCATCTTCTAAAAATTTTTTTTTGTGAGGGGGATGGATGAAGGGCAGTTTTGGCTTCATGCGTGGACTGCTGATGATAGATTTACGGCAAAAACACTAGGTATTCGAGGACAGAAGATGAATATGACAGGATACATAGGCCCTAAATAAAAAACAGAATTGGAAAGTAATTCTTTAATTTTCACATTCAACCAACATATCCACAATCGACGTTGACTGACGGTATCAACACTCACGGCGGAATTCACATTGATATCGGATGAATCGAGAGTGTGGACGAACTAAAGTATTAAGAGAGTGAAGACTTGGATGCAGATGTTTCCAAGTCTGCTAGTATGTTCAACTTTGACCTTGGCAATCTAGTGCAGGGCAGGCAGGCCACCGACCACTCTATAAACCAACATAATGTTCCAGACAAGGTCGATGACCCTGATCAACAGTGTTGTCCACGCCGAGAGACCAGCGAGTTCTGATTGCGGCAAAAACTCCACCAATTAGGTTCGAGATCATCTGCAAAACTCACCAATTAGCAGGAATTGATCCTCCATTGGGGTCAATTAACCTAATAGGCCGGTCTCACGTAGTGCCGTTTGTTTTGACTCAAGCTGCATTCGATTCCACTAATCGAGGCCGAGATAGAGATCGAACAAAATTGAAATTGGGAACTGAATCGTTGACATTTAAAGCGGGAAATTTCTTGAAAACGACCAACCGAATTTCGCATTTTAGGCCCCCTGTAAACGTCGTGGAACCGATGAGTTCCTGGAACCAATGCATGGCACGAGATGAACATAAAACTAATATGCAAGTTATTTGTTTGAAATAACAAATAAAGTTGAGAAATAAAACAAAATCCAACTTGATATTACAGTACTATGTGGAGGGTTTATAATACATAGGTAACCCAATAACAACAACGCCACTAACACAATTGCACTTTCATGTCAAAAACTGTAAAAAAATGATTGAAAGCATTATCGAATTGTATATTTCATTATGTATAAACAATAATAATGAATTATGCTGTGAATTAGTGTTTGTAAGCCGAGTTACAGCGTCGTATGTGCGATAAGTCACTATAGATCCTAATTTAATCCAAACAAAAGTTACAACAATTAAAACAATCAATTTTTGCAGTTAGTCAATATTTGGGACGAAAGGTTCAATGTACATTTCACTCATTTGAACAGAGAAGTAAAAATAAGTAAAAAGCACAATAAATTAATTTCTTTCAACCTAACTAAAAAATTCTATAGATTTTTCGTAATGGTATTACACACAAAAATTACTTAATGGATTAAACGAATGCTATTAAACTCCACAGCACCAAATACCCCATTAACTACCAAAAACGCTCAAATAAAAAATAAAAGTAAGGATATATTTAAACAATTCTTTTAAAAAGGGTATTGAAGGCGATATTTGAAATTCTAGATTAAAAACGTATAAAGGGCTGTTAAAGGATGATCTAAAAATTATGCTGGGTATGGGTGATAAATTCGAAGAGTGGCTAATAGAATCGTAACATGATCGGTTAAGAGAGAGTTTACTGCGATGTTACCACCATGTTTACAACACGATTTTAAATTTTAACCAGCTTTGACTGTTTTTACATAAAAAACATAACCGTTAAACCGAGTTCCACTTCACACTAAAAAAAAAAAAATTATAGAGAACACGATGAACCTATCGGGAAAGAAAACAATAACTGTCAATGTCACGGAACAAAAAGCACTACCACAAGTGATGAGATGAATAGAATATAGAAGCATCAACGGAAGATGAAAACCGTGGAAGATAGAAGGAAGAAGCCGATAATAAAGTGAATAACAGAGCAGTAGTGGGAAGGGAAGACGAGGACCGAGCGTCCCGACGTTTTTACGACCTTGTACGGCGTTCCTTCATATTTCATCTTTTTATACCGCCTATTATTATATACACCACTGGGGAATCCAGCCGGAGCCGGTACACCTGTATTAAACGATGACAAACACTCCTTAAACTGCCTCACCTCAGGTGACCTTTGAGGCACTCGCTCGCTCCTCTCGCTACGGGGACGACACCGTCCGCGTATGTGCCATGCTGCTGGAAATGCCACCATCGGCGTCTCGGCTCGATCATCATAGATTTGGGATGGGAATTATCCTCACGTTTTAGTTTTAGTTTATAGTAAAAATGATCGAATGATAGAGAAAAGTCGCTGAAGTCACGTGTTACTTGAACGAATATAAAGTCTTGAACTGTATTGACGAGTTATACAGTGTTTGACAAAGGAACGGTAATGTGCATGGATACGTACGTATTCGAACGCGTTAGAAGTTAGGATGATTTTGAGTTAATCCAAAACTCAAAATGCATTAATAACATATGCAAGACATTTTACATCCAATCGCGGGTACTATGTTTTAATCTTCTCTTCTCAACATTCCGCAGATAGGTTTCTATTGTGTCTCTTTTTACAACAGATGGTAAGTTACCATCCATCGGCTCAGTATTTTGTCATGAATGAATCGTGCGTTTACGTCGAAAATACCTATTACAGCCCAGTTATTTTGTAGAAATATCTCGATTTAAGTGGTTCAAGTTCATATTAGTTCTAAACATCTTTATTCATGAGTTAGCAGCAACGGATGAATATGCGTTACGTGACATATGCACATTTTTATCCAGCGATATACCTGATTTTACAACTACAAAAAGAAAATGAACACATTTCGTCTGCAGATCGTCCTAATATGTTCCTTAAACTGTTAATGAACAGTTAATACTAAAAAAGGATAACTAAATGCTTAGCCAACTTATCTTTTTCAATCCCTTTCGCCGAATGCCTACCCATTAAGTCCGAAGCGACAAACTCCTTTCTCGGAGCGTTGGAGAATTCCGATTGTTCCAGCATTACGAGAGAAAGCGATATTAATTAATGTTGTTACATAAGGCGGTGAGCGGGATTCTGCCCATAGGATCCTAGTGATTGCCAAGGCGCACACGTACCCTGTATATGTACTAATTATTAATTAACTCGTCTATATCGGGAGTTGTAGCGGCAGCGGCAACTGGTCGGGGGAGAGCGAGCGGCAGCACTTGACGGTGCGGAATCCCAAATCAATGGAAGGCTGTAAATAACAATCAGGTGGCGATAGAATCCGCTGGCAATCAGCACGGTTTATGATGCAGTCGTTAGGGCGGCAGCGGCAGCGGCAGAAGCGGCGGCGGCAGAAGCGGCGGCGGCAGCGGCGGACGGCAGGTCCTTACACCTGACCCACGATGCTGACTCTTGGCGTACAGATTCACGGCGAATGAATACCACAAAATGTATTGACCACAGTGATATAATGATATAAATAACTAAAATTACCGGGATCGAAATTATCATCTATGTAAAAATCCTAACTACTGTACTGTTATGAATCAAATATGACCGTGTAATAGATCGGCGATTTATAAATTATGAGACACATAGATTATATCGGACTAGAATCAGATTTCGGCCAACTGTTCTCAGTGCTAAGTCCGAGTTCCTGGTAGCAATTTACAAAAGGGTTAAATCTCATTTCGTTTCAATGATGACATCATAAACTGTAGTAAGAGTGGAAAAAGCTAGTACATGATGTGCACGCTAATATAGTTGTTGGCGCAAAACATGGTAAACACCGTGGGAAGGAGAGGGGCAGTAATGTATGGATCGTGGCCCGAACATTCGGCCGGTGAGCCTCTTGATGCTTCTATTATGCGGCGGCCACAGCGCTCGGGGCTCCAAGCCCACGATCGCGGTCGTCAACTTATCATTTGCTGAATCGACGCTCTTTCATCGAATCGATGTAAATGTTTTCTTCCAAAATTGTATTGAACGATTCGTCACGGCGATCTCCCAAGTCTGATGAGAATGTATTGAATCGGTGATCGGTGAGTCGGATCGGCGAATCGATGCCGAGAACGAAAGGTGACTGCCACGACCCAAACAAAAATTAAAGGACGGTTCAAATGTTTGTTCAACATGCAGAACGACCGGACTGAGGTAGATTGAACAAAGTTATCACTTTTGAGGAAGTAAAAAGTTAGACAAGAAATTCATTACACAATTATACAGATTCTAAAATTAACACCGCATAGAAAATCGGAACTACGACTAGAAATAAACGCTGAAGGTATATCCGAGACAAAAGCTAATCGTATCACAAAACGCGTCGAAAGGCGGCCGACACTTAAGAACCGATAAATCAAACCGCGAGACCAAAAACGTCCAAAGAACATTAAACGATCACGGCGAACATCTGCAATCGTAAAACGAAGCGGAGCTGGGAAACGGCGAGAGGCGTAACAGGAAATGGTTCAGCTCGGAAAAAAGCATCCCGAACGAACCGACCATTAAAATGGAAATAATCGAGAAAGGCGCGCGTAACGCTGCGGAATTGGCCGTTCCAAAAGTAATTATCCGGAATTAGAATGGCAATTACCGGGCGCGCTGAAACATCCAGCCCGGCCACACTAATTTAATTACTTAATAAATTGGCCGGCCCCGACAAGCGGTGTTTTGGCGTGGCGTGTCAGATTCGGGTAATTCTGGGTAAATAGCGCTCGGTGGGAAGGCGACGACGGCGACGGCCACTGTTCTGTCCTCTGCGATACTGAGTCACTATAACAGAGGAGGAAGCTACTTTGTTCACATTGGTAATGTAACCTGCTCTCTTGGAAAATGGGTAAACGTTTTGGCAAAGTTAAATATCCACATAAATCCCAATATATACAGCGGCTGCATCCCTATATCCCACTACTGACCCTTATTTTTGTTTAAGGTATAGAATGACCTCCGGGGTGGGGGGGGGGGGGGTTATCGGACAAAAACCGTGCACTATAAGAAACCAAATACACACCTGTCGACCACATTATATAAGGTGTTATTTTAAAATGCCCTTCAATTTAAATACAGAATTTACACACCGGACAATTTAATGCCTAACTTAGCATGAAAGTAAATTAAAACGTGCTGTGGTAAAAACTAACTGATAATTAAGTGGCATTACCGAGGCTCTCGAAGAAATTCAATGACACGGGTTTTTAAACAACAACTCGCTAATAGGCCCATAAAGTGAAAGGAATGCTTATTAAAACTGTACTCGAAATCCTCCTATTTATTCCTCAATTTTACAGCCTCGAAATCGCATCGCTAACAATCGGTTGCGAACTAAAAGCGCGATTAGTCATGCGCAAAAACAAATACCAATAAACCAAGTCGAACGGTAATAAATGCAGACAAATCATAACATCTCGGTGCAATAAACGCGGCGAGGATGATGACACGAACGGCGAGCAGCGAGCCGCGAGAGGCGAGTGCTAATACCTCCATCAACTGGGCAAACACGGCTACAGCCGCGGCCGCCCTTCGGCGTTCCGGCAGAGGCAGAAGAAAGAACGCACAACTCTGCAATCAGTCCCTGTCCGAACGCAACGTCCTCGTTAAAGGAGATAATAACAGAGGCTGAGTGATTACTGCGTCCGCACGAAATGCGATCATGTGTTTGTCCAATCATCTTTGTTTGGCCCCTTTAATTTTCTGCACTGAAAGATGTTATGGATGTACCGATGTACCACAAACTACTGGAGGGTGTGGGAGATGCGACGAGAAGTGGAATTGTAGGATATAAACACGGGTGGTCCGGTTACACACAACTAAAATTGCCTCGTTCATCTTAGGCTTCTTTTTAACGTTATTTATATATTCATTTGATTGCAATAGGTCATTTAGACGTGGGAAAAGCCAACATTAAGAAAGTTCTGACAGATTCTCATAGGTATCCCAGTATGGTCGCAGTCGACCATGCTTCTATCGATTAGATACGACAGGTTTAGGTGGATGTCCACAAGCCAGGCGGCTCGACAAAGAGTGGAGACGTAGAGGAGCCCCGGCGCATCAAAGTGGCCCGATCCGGCCCGGCGAACCATGAAGCTAGTGCGCTTGCGCTGAATTAACTCGTCCCGGCGAGCCGGACACTTCATAATCGATTTGCCGCTCGGCTTTCCCACACCTCAGCATCGGTCACGAGCGCATCAGCGCAGGCGCAACCACACTAACTCGCATTTACATAAATTTGGTCGACGATAATCGCGATCCTCGACGCAAAAACAATAATCGTATTCAAAGCTGTAAAACGATTATCGGACATTTTCAACGCTGACGAGTGCAATTGCGGGAAATCAGAAGACTCAAAAAGGTTTCGATACAACGAAATTAGCATTTGAAAATACAAAAGTCTATGTTAGTAAGAAAAATGTTAGGAAGGGTAGAACAAACTCAAAACGCACAAAAACAGGAATACGTATTTGAATTGCGACAATGTATTTAAAATTCTGGGGTTTCACGTGAATAACACACAGCAAAATAAAAGATAAAACCTACATATTTAACGAACCTACGCCCACCTTAATTAAGAAATCCAGAAATTAAAACCAAAAAGATGGGTCATTGGATTGCTATAACGATCCCAGGGTTCGGTATAACCTAGAGAAATCCTACGAGAAGTCTACAAATAGTCTCTATTAGGAAATACTATATAGTGTGTTGAGAGAAAAAACAATCTACAGGGACTCTAAAGCCGGTTGAACACGAATGACATCACACAAGAGAAAGATGAACTTTGAGAAACATCTTAGAAAAAGTTGAAGAAGTAGAAGTAAATTATATGATCGGAGACTTTAACGGTGGAGTAGCACGGATGACATTACAGAATCGGTAAACAAGAGGAGAAAGCCTACGAGAAGAAGGGCCGCTGTGACAGTAAGTGATTAGACTATAATCGATCGACCACGGCCCGTGGGAACTCGGGGTAATATCACGGCTTCCTCGATAATCACTCCATTAACCACGACCGTCCCTTCCTCCAACACACGACCGCCGAACCACAGACTTCATTACTCCTTCGGCTGTTCGTGCCGTGTGTTGGCTTATGGGATATTGGGACCGGTTGATCTGTTGCCAATCGGGTTATATTTGTCTTGCAAGCATGGGTGATCCGACAATTATTATTGCTTTAAATTTTTTGTGTACAATTTGTTACATTTTTTTTTTAATTTCCTGAAATTGTTTTCTAGAGTCGTGAGTAAAACTTCTTGCGAATTTCAGAGATAATAAATTCCGTGGAGTCATGAGACGTCAAAACAAGGAGATTGTGGTTGTTTTACAAATACGTAAGAACCTCTGAAAGTATGGTGTCAAGACAAAAAAAGGTCTTAGCTGAATCACATATTTTAAAATAGTTCCCAGATTCGTATTTATTTATTGTGATATAGTTTTTAAACCAGTCAAACTCAACATAATACGTAAATTACACTAATATCTCATGTAAAGAATACGTAAGATCACACCGGTGTTGCCTGTATTGTGAAGTGGAGCAGTGATAGAACTATAATCAAACCTTGTGTATCTTCGAGTGATGTGGTGAGTGCTGTGTATTGACTAGAATCTGAGATGGTTCAGACAAGTAAAGAATTTTTAAGAATCTTTCAAAAGTCGCCGTTATATGTTTTATATCAAAAATTTGCAACAGTCTGGTCTACCCAAACCTCGTATATGATATTCTGTTGTGGCTAATATGTCATTACCAGAATATGTGACAGTAGGGTGTTGGTGGCGTGGTTTTGTCAAGTCAGTGACCCTGATGGTATCGAGCAGGTAATCACTTCATCAACCGGATTCTGCTGGTCATGCCCGGTGGATGAAGCGTCGTCGTGACACTCGGACGATTAATCATCGATTTACGTTCTAAAGGCGAGTCTCGCGTCAAGAGAAGGTTCGGAAACACCTTCAACACCTAATGTGGGTTTCTCACGCCTTTGTTTGAAAGATAAGGGGATTACGGTAGAGCTAGGGAGATTCATAAATGAGTTAAAGTGAGTGTGCGTTTTTCGAGAAGGTGGGCCCAGTTTATGAGGTTTAGCTACGTGAAGATATTATAGTAGGATTCACGAAAATAGACCGATGAGAATCGATGCATTGTTGCCAAATTTGTTCTGAAACACATTTTTTTACTGTATCACACATGGGAAACATAACAAAAAATGACAACATTACAGGGCAAGAGGGGGTGAGAGGGGACACAGCTGTTAAAATTTCCATCGGACTATTTTCGTGCATCTTATTATAGATGCGTAGGTATTTAAAATATGTAAAAAAAATCATGTTGTAAAACTGTTATACTTTGTCCTGTGGATGAACTTTTTTAACGTTAATTCCCGATCTGAAAAGAAAGAATCATTTCAATACCGAAAAATAATTTGGATGCACCATTATCCGTACGGTAAACATCCGAAGATCCTTTATCATAGAAAGGAAAATATCAACACTGACGATTTTATCCCAATTTACGGTTCAAGTTTTCCTGCATCCCGAGAATTCATAGGGATACGATCTTCCAACGGCAATGGCCACTATTAAAATTCATGCCTGGAGCTTGTGATTTGGCACAAAGTGTAGCGGAGTCGGTGGACGTCTTACTCCGCGGTGAGTCGTAAAGCCGCAGCCGCAACCGCGACCGCAGCGAGTTAGTGTTACTGTTAGTGTTAGTGTTATGTTAGTGTTAGTGCTGGTAATGAATGTGTTGGGTCGTGCTGCGGCGGTTTGCACGCTACCTAGTCTATAGTTGTAAATGACCACCTATAGACTGGCTGGGTGGATGGTATGGGGTCTGCACCGGTCCCCAGTAGTATAACGCCCAGCGAGCCCGGGATTGGGAGGGGGGCGATGATATATGGCAGAAATAGCTGCCCTTTCTACCAATGCACACAGGAGTGTCCACCAATTGAATTTAGGTCGAAGATTCTGATGGAAAATGTGATCACATACAAACTCTATATCCGTTTATTATGCTTGTGTGATAAAAAACGTGCAGATATGCTTATATTATGTAAGTGGTAAAAATATGATTTAATTAACAATTACGACACGGGATCAACTGGATAACTTGACTATTAAAGCTTCAGGGGGTGCGATCCCTCGAACAAAAACCGGCATCGCTTATACCGAAATACAACAAGCTTGGGAAGATTGGAATTATTAATTATACAGTAATGTGGAATAGCGCTACTAATAGTATACACTTGGAAAATTATATATAACGGCTTCAATATTATTATTATTTTTATTTAAATTTAGACCTATAGCCTATACGACTCTCCTTTCTAAAAATCATATTTCCAATATTCCGGTATATCCCAAAAGCGCTTGGTTGTTAAATTTACAATCCTCCTCCGTCCATTAGATGTGATTAATAGTTATAACTGATGTCTCACAATCGATCTTATAAAATAGTTATTTGTGCTTCTAGGGACTAAAGTACAATGTTTTCTCCCTGAAGGGAAAGTGTTGTCGCCCGAAGGCGAAGCCGAGGGCGACAATTTCCCTGAGGGAGAAAAGTACTTTAGTCCCTTGATGCACACAACATTTTTCCTCCACCTACACGAATAAAATTTAGACCTAATATGCCTACCGTAGATAATTTAACTTTACCTTCATATGATCCCTTGCTCCGTCAAGCTGGATCTGTCACATCAACATAAAAAACACACAAGGTAGGCCATATCAATTTTAAAGAACACGAAAAAACAAAATATAATTTAAGCCTAGTCAAAAGTTTTACACTTATGTTTTGGAATTCTTAGGTCAATAGCCTACCCAAGCGAAAAGTAAACAAACACCTACACTGCCACGGCCATCTCTAGTACTAGAGATGCTGCTCACCCACTGCTGACTGAATGGTCAGCAGTGAGTGAGCAGCAGCTACAGCTGCTATTAGTCAACAATGAGTAACGAAACAAATACAAGTAACAGCTGACTGTGGCTCATGTTCTTCTTAATCTCTCTTTTAATGTTATTCTTATGTAACTAACTTTAGCCCCGTGGTACGGAAAAACTTGAGTTTTCCCTAGGTAGAAAGATTAAGTATTCAAGTCACATGGGATAGAAATTATTACTTTACTACTCTATTCCAAGGAGTAAAATACGGCTTTAGATAGTAGGTGGAGGAAAAATTAATATTTACCTAATGAATTTATATCAAGGATTTGCAATGGATTAAAACCCTAGTACTTGTATATATTTTCCAGCATACCAAACTTTATCAGCGTTCTACAGAGAGGTAAATGGTACATATCACCCTTAAATTAAACTTATCAAGAGATTCGAAACCTCTAGAGAATAATGTCCCAAATTATCAAGGTCATCGAGTATATCCGTTTATATTTTAATAAATGTTTTCTTCACTGTCTGTCTTTAGAGAAGAAAACAGTGATGAATAAATGTTTCTGGTAGTTTAAACAGCCACAACAAAGGACAAGAAGACACAAAAACATCAATGTGAATTTCGCAGAACAGTAGGCTTATCAAGAGCATTTTTTAAGAGCGATTGATGAGTCGCTTTGAACTATCCGCCAACATTCAGCTTACCGCAAATATAAAGCAAGAGTACATATAGGTACTTTTACCGCGAGCACTGAGCAGAGAGCACCGTGCATCCGTGCATGGGAGGGGACTGTACCTCCACCTCGTGGGACGTAACGTCTCGATCACGGATATATCGCCATTATTGAGACCTCTATAATCAGGCCGCAACCGTTCACGCTACTCACAATGCGGTAATTTCATTATTGTTCCATGTTGGCGGCTAATTGTAATGATCGTGTGTTGAACCGTGGTCTACGGAACTCATGTCCGAGCCAATGATCCGGCACGGACGTTGATGTCTGTGTTTCGCACCGCCCCCCCCCCCCCCCAACCACCCTACCCGACGACCTGGGGGTGGATGACCATCTCCTGAAGCCACATTGGGGCTCTTCCGAACCATAAACTTGTTGTACCGTTCGTGTACAGTGAGCAAAATCATTTAAAGCTCGAGAGTAAAAATACTAAATTGCACATTCTCAGACTTAGAGAGGAAGTCTGATTTGATAGACAAAATCGCAATATACATCGGATCTAACGTTAGGATCGATTTGAAAGACACACAGAAAGGCTTTTATTCCGGAACTTAACTCCTGTTGATCTGTTGTCCTTTGATCTTCATGCGGCTACTAGAGGTGCTAAATAGATTCATTACGATGAAAAACAAAAACCCTCGTGTATACTGCTGGTAATTTCTGGCTGTTGAGGGAAACTAGAATGTTTACGATCGGATCAAGGCCGCGATGAACCAGAACGCCCGCGGATTCAAAGGAAACGTGCAATTACAAGCAGTAAAGTGGTGAAACAAGCGGCCAAAGAAACGCTCATCAGAGCGACTCTGCTCGTTACGAGTTTATGTCTTAAGCTGTCTGGAGACCGTCTGAGCCGAGCTACCGCGGGGATGGTTGTAAACCACCGATTATAAAATATCGCTCGGACTTCTAAACCGGCGACTACCGTATGGCAGGGTATGAGTTTCACGGAGGTTTACTTACTGCATCATGTGGGTTTATAAAAAAGGAGAAAGACTTTCATGGTGCAAGGTTATAACAACTAATATTTCTCCGGATGATGAGACGAATTCAATCGAGTTCCCGAAGAAAGAGAGGAAAATTCCTAAGGATACGATAACATAATACTTTATCATTTGATCTATTCGCTTGTTCCATAGGTCTACTGTTTTCGATGAGTGACGGAACACGCAGTATATTGATAAAATATATTTGGCCCACCTTCCAGTCCCTCCCTTACCCGAGTACAGGTGTCAGTTACTCATGTGTGAACCACAGTGATTTTTACAAGTTATGGATCTACTTTACGTTAACAATTTTAAAAATGGTAATTTCAAACGTATCCCAACAAATTTTAATGAAGTGATCAGACCAAGTCTATTGTTTAGAAAAATCTTGGGGCCATTTAGGTCTTGAAATTGGAGACACTTTTAAAATATTGACTAACTGGCGAATAGATCAATAAACAATTGGTATGTGCACTCAAGCAATTCACACATACAGGTTCAGAATAGATGCCTTGCATAGCAAAAAACGTGCTTGATCGGTAAAACTACAGAGGTGGTGGAATGGGGTGCACCACTAGTGTGGTGGCGCGAGACTATATTGATGAGCGTTTGTTATCCGTTATGTTTTAACAGTTAATGAAAAATAACTATAATAACAGTTAACAGATTTGCAAAGTAACTGACTAAAACGTTATCAACGTTATGAACGACTTAGGGAACATCGGAATGCTTATTAATTAATAACGGAATAAATTACCGTTCTCGTGATAACGACTAGGACGAAGAACGATTCCCCTCTCTAGACAGTTCTTTGACAACGGAATAACTGTATAGTTGATAACGAAATTGGGAACGTTTAGGAACCGCAATGAAGAAGAATAACACTTGATTCCTTCGCTCGTGCTATTTCCCGGCCTGGCCCTGCACTTGGTGACAATGTTATCCATTTCCATCCTTGGAATAACAACTTAGGGGATGAACACACAGAACGCGGTGCGGCGCGGCACGGCGCGGCGCGTTATGACGCGTGAAAAACAAATTCATAGTTTGTTATGGAGTTGAACACACAGAGAGCGGCGCGGCGCGTCTTCACTTGGACCAGTTGAGTTTGATTTTTTGGAGCGTCAACACGCGTTTTCGCGCGTCTTCCCTGCAAATATGATGGATGGTGAGTTTTTAACGAAGTGTTTTGTAGGCCTGCACTGTGGCAAGCGAAGCATAAACATTACAAGAACAGGGAATTGTGGACAAGCTGTGGAATGAGGTGACAATGGTAGAATATATTGCTTAAATCTATACCGTACTTATTCAATACACTGAGGTTTATTTTGTAATTGGAACTTCTTTACAGTTTTCACTGACTTTAAAGTTTCTAGTGTCGTTGAACAGACTTGGTGGGTATGTGTATAGTTGTTTGGTAGTCCGGATTCGGGATTGTTTAACGACGATCGCAGTATTTGACATTATAAAACCTACACTTATTTAATACACTAAGGGTTTTTGTGTGGAGAACTCCTCCTACAATTTACAACCAAAATTAAAGTTTTTGGTGACGTTGGATACGGTTTGATCTGTATTTGTTTCCGCCAAAAACGAACGTGTGATACTTTAAATAAGTGTTTTCCAAACGCAGCAAACATCGAACCAATTTGCTCAACGCCATATCGGACACTGATTACTGAAGTGAAAAGAGTAGAAGACGCTCCGCGCCGCGCCGCGTTCTGTGTGTTCAAGTCGACGCTTGATGACGCGCCGCGCCGCACCGCGCCGCGTCGCGCCGCGTTCTGTGTGTTCATACCCTTAGAACATGATTATGACGTGTTTGTAATCCTTGTAAAAATTACATTGATTTAATGTAGTAAGAACAATAGCTATAGTTTCACAATAAATATTTATCTAACCACAAACATAACATTTTTATATAAACAGTTCCTCAGTAACAAGTTAGGGTTAAAAGTTCTTAGGAACGATTAGCATTGGCAGTTATAGGAAGGTTTAGCCAGAACTGTTATTGTATAATGACTTATGATGGGTAAAAGTTCTTTGAGAACGGTGTTTCAACAGTTACAAAAAATAATTAATATAACACGTTAATGAAAAGTAGCAGTAACAGTTATGACGGTCAACGAAAAAGTTTTAGCTCATTACTACGCGAAACTATCGTGATACTGGCGCGGCGGCTACAGAGGCGAGTTGAGCAGAGTAGCATTGTATCATTGTAGCATTGTTCGGCACAACCAGTACCATTGTCGTGTCCCCTAGCGACATTGTCTGGCGACACTAGTAGATAGGCCTATCTACATCCACAAACAACATAATACTACGATACTACTCACAGTGACAACGTAACACTACTCACAGACGCTCTGGCGACGGACTTACCTAAAACAGAAAACAAAAAGTCACACAACGTATTAAGAGATAGGATATTTATTGTGATTAGGACCAGTTAGAAAACAATGGCCCCAAAAAGGCAAGAGCCATGACGAATTCCGATGTCCTAGCTACACAATGAGGGGACGAGTCCAAGGGCGTTCATTCAAATCTGGACAGCGGGCCTAAGTCGAAAATCTTAGGGAAGATCACTCACGTCTGGCCTACTACCTGTTTCGAAAACATCGAGATCGCTATTGTAAATGTACCTTGTGATGCCAGGGAAGCATACACTATGGTAATTAAATAACACATTCAGCTATACATACCTGATACTACGATTACCAATTACTATCAATTACTAGGCCTACAGAATATGCTGTACAAGGTATATTCAATTGTATAGCTCTGTTCATAATGATTCGAGCCACACTAATGTTTTAATATTTAGGTACTTAGCTTGTTTGCTTCAAGGATTTAACTCTTATACACATAGTTGAGCATTACCATAACAGTTGCAGTTTAAGTAGGAGGAGATAAAATTCGCAGTGTCATTGTTTGATACTGTGCCAAGGTGATGCTGGTCGCGTAATTATAAACCATATCAAATCCCCGGATTCAATTCAAAAGTAAAATCTTGTTAAGATTAATTATTTGAATTAGCTTAATTTTTACTTAACATAAAATGTGAATAAAACATATGTTGATGAAGTATCATACCATACCGCATGGGACTGTTGCACTGAATTTATGGCGTCAACTAAGATTATTCAGAAGCCAACAGGATACTTGCCAAAAACTTTACTGATGAACCCGAAATCCTATCAGCTTCAAACTCCTACTGAAGCATAAACGTTTCTGACTAACGTAAACGATTTGACCAGTGGACTCTAACATTTCCAAAATCCAAACATGATGCGCCGACGGCCATCGCAAACCACGCGTCATCTATACAGGCGAACCCCAAACTAAACCAATAGATCCTATTCTATCCAGTAAAGCCCGAACTTGAAGGGCTTGTGTCACAAGCAACAAGTCCGAGTGTTGAAAACCTCGTCCTTCACCACGAAAGAAGCTATAAAACAAAGAGATGATGGCGGTGGTGGGGCGAAGCCCCTAAGGGCGCGGACGAGCAATGAATGATGAAGGGCTCTGCCACTGCCACCTGCGGCAGAGTCAACATCGGGGATCACGCCTAATTGGGAGGGACATTACTCAGCAGCAGAGTGAGAGAGAGATAGAGAGAGGAGAGATGTGGGGAGGGGAGATACGGGGAGGAAAGGAATGAGAAGGTGGGAATGAAATAGACAAACAACATGAGGCTTCTGATATGAGCAACACATCAATTTCGACCAAGAGATCAAAAGTAGGAATAATTTGTTCGCTCTTGATTGAAAAGAAAAGATACAAACTGAAAAATACTCTAAAAGTATTTTGGGAGAAATCCTGAAGTCCATTATCAGCAATAACAAGTCCAAACATTATTCAAATCTAATTAAAATTTCAAGATATTCTTGGGGACTCTGAAGAAATAACTTACACATATAATTTTTAAGAGAAAATACTTTTAATGAGCCTTTGGAGAAACCATAATCAGTAAAGAATAAAGGCACTTGAGCTGACGAGAAATCAAATCAGTATGTTGTCATCATAAATTATACATACTATCATTGTTTAAATAATTGTTTCGAACTTATGTTATTATATCATTAGAAATTAAACCACCCAATTTATCAAATGTTGATTTATTCGGTATAAGTGCATCACCATCACTATCAGACGGTTTACTATTCCAAAGCAACAACGGATACTTTAATAAAGTTAGCTGTAGTTTTACTGGAAGAAACAACAGTTCGAATTACCCGCTCCTTCATCAATCAGTAATTCCTTTTAAGGAAGTGGATGGAAATACTTAGCAGGTGGAGATAAGGGATCACAATGGGCCATAACGAGACGATGAGTGATAACGACTCTGCAATTTGGGCCCTTGAGCTGACCCCTTGCGGTACCAGATGGGACAGCGCACTTAACGAAAGAGCTACTAAACAATACAGTACAAATTATAATCGGACCCGTCATACTGTCAGTTTCATG
The DNA here is from genome assembly GCA_030545055.2 of Neoaliturus tenellus. NCBI lineage: Eukaryota > Metazoa > Arthropoda > Insecta > Hemiptera > Cicadellidae > Neoaliturus > Neoaliturus tenellus. The sequence continues at coordinate 24,110,665 of CM061535.1, forward strand.
AGGCATGCGGAAAGGTTTTAATATGCTCATGAGTGGTTTTCAATAATAGAAAGTTTCTTTGTTTCCTGAAATTTTCAAAAGGATGGACTAAGTTTGCAATACAGGTCTATCCTTCCCTAATCTTATATTTAAATGAAAAAACAAAAACAAATTAAGATCTATTAATCTGGTTTAGTTAAAAATGTGTAATTCTTCAGCATCACCATCGAATCTGAACGTTCACTCGGGTTACTTAACAAGAGTCTAGCTTGAATAGATCGTTCAAAAATACTTCTACTCTTTATATCGGATGCCAAAATTACCCTCACCATAAGTTTCCTTCCCAAACGGCAGACCAACAATATCCACCATGTCACATGGGTTATTGTTGGAAAGTGTATCACGTCGTGTTAAAAGTCCGAGTTAAATTGTCAGGGCGCGAATTGTCTGTGTTATTTGAGAAAACAAAGTCGGAAAGGGTTTGTGAGATCAGAGAGCAGAGCGCGGAGCGGCCGAGGCGACGGGACGGGACGGGGGAGCTGCGCAGGTGCTCTCTTTGTTCTTCTGTCCGAGGTGCATTAGTAGTGACAACTGTACACCCACTTGTATTTGACCAGCTTTAGACAATCTGACACAAGTGTTGGTGATAGGACACGTGCTCGGGCTCCGACATCAGTTAAACAAAAGATGCGTGATTAAAACAATGCATGGGACAAATTACGTTACAGAGTATATCCTAAATAATTTATTTGTAAACTATGTAGTTAGTGTATTTTTTAAAAATTATTGATGTGCATAAGTCAAATTAAAAAATATAAATATATTTCTTTGATTTTTTGGGAAGTAAATTTCACTCGTGGAAGAGCAACTATCCTGATCCTGATTTAAGTCCATCGAGTTGGACATAATTACATAATTCCCGTAATAATAACAAACTATACGAATTTTCTACACACATAGAAGAGTTTTATATTAACCGATCGCTCATAGGTTAAAAGAAATTTCTATAAATATTTCGGTAAAACCCGTTACTTTTAATAACAAAAATCGGCTGTTTACACCAAAAGAAAAATTAAGGTTACGCGGTCATATTTCAAGTAGGCATTTTTTATTCGTATAAAACATTATTTTAAGTTGTATACATAACAGGTAGAAGATTAAAAATCTATGAAACAACAAGTCAAACAACTTTTAATTTTTATTGTTGTCGTTCTTAGGAGACATTTCCCTCGAGTTTTAGTCAAATCGCTTTCACTTCAAGGTCTAATAACGAAGGCGGAAAATATGTCTGCTAAAATTGTGAACACGTTACGTAATATAAGAGATAGTGTACAGTTAATGATTAGTTCTCCAGTTGGTCAGGTTGTGAGGAGTTCAGGCCTTCAGTTGAGCGGTAATGGTAATCGTGTTGGTGAAGCTGCCATCGCCTTCTCCTGCGCCCCCGTGCAGGCTTAGGCTATGTTCTAGTTTCTCCTCCGGAATTCCCACAGACTCTCGAGGGGAATGTAGAATATTGGGTAATTGTTGGGTGAAATTGGAACCGTTGCTTGGGGCTGGGTCGGGACAGGAAGGCTCGATGAGTATAACTTATAACCCTTCACTTTACAGTCAAAACTCATTTCACCATGCAGTAGAATTGATGTTGTTAAGATAATTAACACCTCGGCAATGTTAGAACTGACAGTCGACAAGTAAGCAGTTCAATTGTAAATCAATGAGGATATAATGCATTGTAATTTTTATTAATTTTTACTGTAAGTTGGAGAAGTATAGACATCACATATACGCAAAACAGGAATTTAAAATTCTTGAGTAATAGTGTTCCAGTTGTGTTTGAGAGGTACCGCAGATATCATAAACTTTGTAAATAGTTATATTCGATATGTCGACGCAAAAATCCAAGTAGACCACTCATAATGTAGACATGCTCTCAACTCCTGATTTTGCTTCCATATTCATATGTCTTTATCATTCTCTTTATCATCCAATATATACATAAATCTTACATACAACAAAATTTATAAACTGACAAAGCCGAAGACTTTACGGTGGTAACACCAGCATTTTCATTTCATCATAGCCAAGTATTCATAAACCGTTAAATGCCATGATAATATTATTTAGATAAAGTTTCGTGTGACATGTTTCACCCCTCTCTGTGAAGAACAGCACTTGTAACGCAGCCAAGTAATTATGGAGCAGATAGTAGTCTCGACACATTAAGACATTGTATGCACTGTTCGTGTAGGTAATGCCATGTTTTAGCTGTGTGTGTAAATTGCTTGTTAATTTCTCGTTCTGTCGTTGCCTCATCACAGGCAATTGCAGGTTATTTGGTGCACGCAAGGGTGTTCGGTTCGGGTATTCACTCTGAGTTGTTCCGAAACAACAGTAAAACATCATAGTTGGAGTTTAATGGTTAGATTAAACAGTTAAATAGTGAGTTGAAAATAATGTCTTGCCAAAATAATGTCTCAACTTAAAGCACTACAGGAGTTTACATTTGTATACATTTGAAATGCCTTAAATATAGTTTTTTTTTATATATAGAAATTTTAAAAATAATGAGAAACAGTGAGCTAAAATTATTAAAGTTATATTCAATTTTATTAGGACTATTATTTTTGTTCATTTTGGGATCAATTTCATTCTTAATCATAACTTTAAAAAAGATAACATGAAATGTCTTTAAATAGTTCTTTAAGAAATGGTTAAAAATTACTAAATGTTCACCTGCAATATGATGTCCTTTTAAAAGAGGTAAACTTCATGTTTAGTGGCAACAGCCACGTCTTCAGGCCATTCCAAAAGTTCGTTTCGTATACAAAAGTAAAAACACAAGAATTAGGAATAATAAATAGATCATTAATAACACGAATTCGCGGTGCTTGAGAAATGTGAAGTGTTGACTGTGTCTGTTTATTTATTTATTCTTCTTGTTTGCTTGTGCCATTAATTTTTACGAATCTTCTAAGCGATAACCTGAAGGTAAGGAAGGATCAAGGATTTTGCTTCAAATATGTAGAATACCTCCACAATAAAATTATACCGAAGATGTAACCATTTACTTTAATAATTCTTTATAAATATCCTGATGAGTATAATTAATGAACCTAAAATAATTGTGCTAAATTTTATAGCACAGTTTTTCTAGGAAGTTAACCCGAGCTGCATTTAGTTGTAAAATGTACGTTGTCATCACTTCCTGCCGAGCCGAGCTGCTATCAGCAGGGCGCGGGTCGGCTCAGCACTTCCGCAGGCCTTCCGACTCATCAGCACTGCTATCAGCTCCTCCATCTGCCGGAAATGACTTAACACTCACCGACGCCGTCGCATTTCTACCAAACTTGCGTCATCAAAGTCGGCAATGTCGCACCTTGTGCTACCGCCATTCCTGAAGATGTTTGTTGTTTACCATCCTCATGGAAATGGTGTTTATAGAAACGAGGTGTAACTAGTTCAAGGAACTCATGATTTCATATTCCCACTACTTGGTGATGTATTTGAATTAGAAGTTTCAGCCAAAGCAAAGATAATGTAGAGGCTTGAGGTAGTGACAGTGGATGAAAGTAAATTTATGACTTTTGCAATCCTGAAGGATAGTCCTAAAACGCAGAAGCTTTAATCTCCATGTACTGGTAAAGGAAGAGGGACTATTAAAGTTTTTTATAAGTACAATTTCTTCCTCTTTGCTAGAAAACCCGAAATGCGAGGTAATCGAGCGGTTTTTAAATTGTAAAGCTTGAAAGTTCATACAGAAATTCAGATTTAAAGACATAATTTTGAATTCGCCTTCCTAACAATAACAAAGGAACGAAAGAACGTCTTGACGGAAAGGAAGGTTTTAACCGAAGAAAGGTTAATAAACTGAAATTATAATTTGAAAACTGTTAAATGATAAATTTACTTTGATAGTTGTTATCTTCACTTGGCTGCCCATAGCTTCAAGCACATGATAAACACAACTCTTTTCCATTATGACAAAGACTGGGGCTATACCGCACCCGCAGCAACATTGGCAGACGGGCAGTCGCTTTGAGCATTGCAGCCTTCCAAGAAATGCGTGCAAATTGCAGCACAAAAACATCCACAATCATAACCCCAGTTCAATTATTAGCCTCTGGGATCTCCATTTAAGAGCTTAATTACGTTCCAAGATGGCGGACGCTGAGCAAAAACCCAGTAACGATATTGCAGTCCTGGCGTGGTATTGCCAAATTTGTAAGCCACGATTTACACATTTCATACATTTTTGCTCATAGCTATATCGGTGAACAGGCAAGTCCGAGGTCTTTCTTCTTTGCAGTAGATCTCATGCAATTAAAAACTAAGCACTGCATGCTTGCCGACCGGCTCGAATTATCAATTCAAACAAATTAGAATACGACAGGTACAAATGGCCTACTAATAAACTAAATTTAACATTTCAATCGAGACGTGGTGCATCCATCATTCGAGAGCAGACTTACAAAATTAAAAATTCCTAATGATTACTCTTTTTCACAAGTCTCTAACATTTCGCAAAATTATAGACTAACTTAACGTCACAAGGTCAACTGAGTGAACAGGCGTGATTTATTGTATGTCTTTCACTGTCAGAATCTTCACTAAAATGATTTCTATTATTTTTCAAGGAGAAATCGTCATCAGTAAAACATTCATGACTACTTTAGTAGGAATCAGTTATTGCAGCAGTTTTGCATGAACTATGTGATATTTCAGCAATTTTTCCATCTGAAAACTACACTAATTCTATATTCCGAAACATAGTTTATTCCAATAACGTACAGTATGTCCACAACACTAAGGTATACATGTGGCAAATGCGTGGCGTGATTGCCACAGCGATTCTCGGTAGAGCGGCGTGACACAGGGCAGCGTCTCGGTACCATTCTGATGCCGCCGCCGCCGCACGGGCCGCAGTACATTAATATTTATCAGTCCGGATTGCTCGCACTCCCGCTTTTTGTCGGTGACAATTAAACAGGCGGAATTTAGAGCAAAAACTTCACAACACGAGCCGCTCGTGTCCAACTCCCCGGTAATGAGAGTTTTTAATCGAAAACCGAGAGTGCTTTTGATAAAAATAGAGTAAGAGGTCTCGCGCAAGTTATTGCGCACGGTTTGGTTTTGCCGCGACGCGATCTCGTGTCCGTGTCATTTGCACCACTAGATCCGTGAATAGATAGACTAGAGTGAAGATGTTTATAACGATACCGCGGTGGTAATGCTATTTCATATTGTATAATGTGATACTGGTGAATAATGGTGGGTTATAAATTACTTGAGACATCAACTAAGACATCCATACGCGTAATTTAAAAGTTAAATTAAAACGTATAGGCCTCTAATAAAAATAAAAAGCTGTTTACTGATTCATTAACAAACACTTTAAAAACAGTTTTAAAATTAATTAAACATTCTATTTTCCAGTTTAAAAACAAGCTATAATTTTTCGGAGCCAGCAATTTAACTGAAATCCGGAGCCGGAGTCGGAGTCGTCCGTCCGGATCGTTAGATCGCGGCTAGTTCCCACCTGGACATTACGACTGCTAACCACCGTGGACGTTGAAATAAAATTCGCCGGATGACCCGTGGTGAAACAGGCCTGTTAATGCCCCGGATTTATCAGTCCAGACCCGGAAATAATCCGCTAAGCGTTTTGGAAATCGTGATTTAAACCGGCGCCCGATGATTACTCGGCCCGAGCGGCGCGACGAATCAGCATGGAGTACTGCCAAAAGCCATCGGGAATCCGGGATTTGCGGAATATCTTATTACGGGCAAACTGGAAGTACAACAGTAATATATTAACTTTGTGCCGACCGGTGGTTCCCGATTGCTCGAAACGCTTGCATAGTAATAGTTCTTAACTAACTTGTTAGGAATGTCGGCCCGGATAACCGCACAGAAGTCGGAAACTCCGATATAGAGCTGAGTTCGATCTAGGATGTACTCTTTGGACGTGTTCCTAGTTCTAAGAAGGAATTTCAACTAATTGCTATAACAAATGTGCATAACGAATTTATAATCCAGGTTGCAGCAATATTCATACAATATTTGCTCCCACTCGAATTGGTTTTATTATCAGAGATTTGTTCATAGACGAAAACCAGCAAAAGTTAAGTATCGATATTAATTACCATCTCGTTACAACTTAGTTGTCACTCGAAGCGACTCGAGCCCTTCATTAAACTTAACCATTCAGCGCTGCCGCCGATTCCGAACAAACCACACTAGGCCTATTCCATTCCCATCGGAGGAAAGAAGTGCTCCATAATATTTTTTACTGTATTTGTTGGCAGAACACAAACCACGTTCGGTCCGTGTTCCTGTGGTAAAATTGCTGGTAACAAGTCGTCCATGTAGGGCACTGCTGAGATATGTCCCGGTCGCGGACAATGGCGAGTGGATGCGGCAGTCCACTCACGTGGCGCGGCTCTTTGATTGACGGACGGGAAAAAAACCCGCCTGACAACTCAGTCGCACAGTGATTATGACATAGAGCGGCAGCAAATTGGCAAGCGAATACATCAGCCGTACAAGGCACCTGCTAACTGGGCTCCCTCCCTCGTTTACATAGACGCTAGGGTCGGACGACAGCGACATGAGGATTTGTGGATGACGCGGAGAAACTAGCGAGCGGAACACGAGAAGGATATACCCCCCGGAACTGGGGTGGCACGAAACCCGGAGCGAGCCCGTCATCGATGTGAAGAGCGATGAAACACAGCACGATGGGGCTAGAATACTCAGTAGACGAACATTGCTTATGTCTACACTTTGACTATTTCAATTAAGAACTCCAAATGTTCCCAGTAGACCCTACCTTTTAAAGTCAAGAGCAAGACAGAGGCAGGGAGTGCCTTATCTTTTTTCTCAACTTTTTACATGGTAGACCTTGAAAAACAACTGGTTCCTTATCACAAGTGCCAAAAGATATTGCTGATAATATCAAAGATCAGACAGATACAGTAAAAGCTTTCTTAAAAGTTACTAGTAGCCCTAAATTTTAATTGATTATTTTAATCGATTCAATGATTGCTAGTGCCTTTTGATTTCGACGTGTTGATGGTTAGAGTTTACAGCAGTGCTGGAGCTGGAGCTGGAGCTGGAGCCATATCGTCCGCATTCCCCGAGCTGGGCGTGTGTTGCGTGGGCTGCGATAGCTTCTTTAATCTCGCCCGGACGAGAGATCGCACACTCTGCGCCTACACCACTCCCTTCTCGTACATAACCTATTTTTATATCGGCCAGTTATGAGTTCATTGTAGTCGCTCGTATGATTCGTTGCGGCCAGTCCTGGTGTGGCTTGTTTAGTTTTCATGAGGCGTTTCTTCTGTTGTTGGCCAATTTTATTACCCCGGTTCTCGGTTTTTATCGAGTTCATGTTTTGATGTACATCCTATTCGAGGACAAACGTGTCAAGCCTTTGAAGCGAATAATTCTAATGCCCCGGAATACATTAATTTGAACTTTGCAAGTAATTTTATGACATTGTGTTTTGTGTAACTCATTTGAAATAAAAAATTCTTTATGCGTCAAATGTGTTGTGTAAACCAGCAAAGATAATGATTGGTTTATATCCATAAAAAATCCACAGAGCACATTACACGTAAAATAAAATAAAAACAACCTGGTGAAGACGTCATACAATAAACAGCCGGCGCGAACAATCTCCAGTAAAGTGCTAACAAAAACCGTCATCAGTGAAGACAATGTGACATGATTGTAGGACAAAGCTGGAAATAAAGAGGAATTAGCAAGTGAATGAGAAGTTGAGGAATGGCAATGGTAGTATGGAAAGCTGAATGGCGTACATTAAGTGGACAATTAGTGAGTGCAGGGTCGGCGTGTGCCACCGCTGCCGCTGCCGCTGCCGTTCGCCATGATTAGTAAAGCAACGTCGCCGTCGCGCGTCGCAGGATCGCTGCCACGTACTTCCGCAGCCACTTTTCTCCTTCCGCTTACCATTTATCCGAGTGACTCTCTTGAATATATATTATCTGCGGGAGTGACATCTTAGTTTTCCTCGTATTTATCAGGATAGGTTAGAATCATTCACGGTGTGCGATAGTTATGGGTTTTCAGGTTGAAATAATAAAACGTCTTCCAACACTACTCGATATATTTACACTTATACTGTAATATTTTACAAGACGGTACCGTCTTGTACCGTCTTGACGGTGTGGTTGCGGTACCGTCTTGTAAAATATTACAGTATAAGTGTAAATATATCGAGTAGTGTTGGAAGACGTTTTATTATTTCAACCTGAATATCAGTACCAGCACGTATAATGCTAATCAAGAAGTTATATAGTTATGGGTGTCCATCAAGGTTGTGTTGCAGGACCCACTTTACTACTATAGATTTGACCTTACAATAAAATGATAGTTTACTTAATATGAATTTGAAATCTCTAGATATTGGTATAAATTATTGTAGACATAAATAGGTTAAAACTTTGAAATAGACAAAAATTAACTCGTTTCGATTAAATACAGTTTCAATTTTACCTCAGCACAGTATATAGTTTCTATAGCTTTTACTCCTACAGTTATTTGTGTCCACCACAGTGTATCTGCAAAAAATAAGAAAATAAACAAGAATAGAGGAGACAAACTAATGACTGCGCAACAACAATAGTTGGCGAAGGCCCGCGAGCACGGAGCACGGCACGGTCGGGCAAAATGAAGCCACTAATGGCTGTATGGTGGTAGTGGAGGTTCGATTAGGCTCGGCGAGGAATGCAAGTATCGCCCACCGCCCCTGGACCGGTTCCCGATATCTTCGCTTTAATTATGTCCCCTGGTTAATGCAGCTGCTCTCATCGCTCGATAGCTGCGACACGTTAAAAGCAGTTCGGATACGCGATACTGGTCCCGCCCTGCGACTGGTTTCCTACGCCCACACCTGTGCTGTTCGCAACAAACAACAACACCCTCCTCCACAGCGGCACTGTCCGCAACAACAACCTCCCTCACAGCGGCACTGTCCGCAACAACAACCACCCTCACAGCGGCACTGTCCGCAACAACAACCACCCTCACAGCGGCACTGTCCGCAACAACAACCTCCCTCACAGCGGCACTGTCCGCAACAACAACCACCCTCACAGCGGCACTGTCCGCAACAACAACCTCCCTCACAGCGGCACTGTCCGCAACAACAACCACCCTCACAGCGGCACAGTCCGCAACAACAACCACCCTCACAGCGGCACTGTCCGCAACAACAACCTCCCTCACAGCGGCACTGTCCGCAACAACAACCACCCTCACAGCGGCACTGTCCGCAACAACAACCTCCCTCACAGCGGCACTGTCCGCAACAACAACCACCCTCACAGCGGCAGTGTCCGCAACAACAACCTCCCTCACAGCGGCACTGTCCGCAACAACAACCACCCTCACAGCGGCACTGTCCGCAACAACAACCTCCCTCACAGCGGTACTGTCCGCAACAACAACCACCCTCACAGCGGCACTGTCCGCAACAACAACCACCCTCACAGCGGCACTGTCCGCAACAACAACCACCCTCACAGCGGCACTGTCCGCAACAACAACCTCCCTCACAGCGGTACTGTCCGCAACAACAACCACCCTCACAGCGGCACTGTCCGCACCAACAACCTCCCTCACAGCGGCACTGTCCGCAACAACAACCTCCCTCACAGCGGCACTGTCCGCAACAACAACCTACCTCACAGCGGCACTGTCCGCAACAACAACCACCCTCTCAGCGGCACTGTCCGCAACAACAACCACCCTCACAGCGGCACTGTCCGCAACAACAACCACCCTCTCAGCGGCACTGTCCGCAACAACAACCACCCTCACAGCGGCGCTGTCCGCAACAACAACCTCCTTCACAGCGGCACTGTCCGCAACAACAACCTCCTTCACAGCGGCACTGTCCGCAACAACAACCACCCTCTCAGCGGCACTGTCCGCAACAACAACCTCCCTCACAGCGGCGCTGTCCGCAACGACACCATCCAACTTTATCATTTGACATTCTACTGAAAGTAATAATGATTGTGTGTTATATTTTTTATAATAATAAATAATAATAAAATTCTTTATTGCAGTCGACAATTTACATTGCATTGCAAAGGTCACTTATACAAAGAAAATATTTAAGTTCAATTTTCATTGGTCTTGTTATACACCAGTGCGAATTTTTTTTCGCCTCGACTCCTAGAATTTAACCATCCCAGTGGCTCATCATGAACTCATTAACAGAGTACATGGAACTTTAGACACCAAGAGGCGTTTCAGTCGAGTTTTAAATTGATTTTGATTTTGAGATTTCTTGACACCCTCGAGGAGCTTTATAAAGGTTTGTTTGTTCGATTTATTACTACGGTAACTACATTGTTTTCTGTAGTTGGTAGTACACCTAATCAGAATCAAATTTAAGATCCCAAGACGGACTAAACTTGTTTTACGGACAAATTAATTACTAAGAAAAAACAAACAAAAAACAATATATTATTAACAATAACATTGAGTTTCGTTTCATCAACATATCAAGTAAACATCAAGTTTAAGCAGATAAATCATGTCATAAATCTTCCCACAACTAACGGCGGTATACATACCACATGTACTTCAAGGAATACTCTTAATCGGCAATGAGATCTACGTGGAGATGGAGACTCAGCATAAAATTCTCTCACGTCGAGCGGGCATATCAGATTTTCTAGATGGGACCGGATTTCATCGGAATAATCAACACGGAGCATAACTCGAGTGCCTGGAACCGCCGTATCAGCAGCGGTCACCTGATACCAGACGTCATCATTAAACGCCGACTGCCTTCTATATTCATGAATACGAGGACTGGGACCAGCCGAGTACTAACATCATAAATAACAGTCCGGGCCGCGGGAAAATAAAGAACCGCGAACAGGATAATATAAATACAACGAGCGCGGCATCAATCATGCGCGGGACGAGATTCCATCTTGTTTTTTTTTCTTTTTCAGGGCCCAACGGGGGCAGGGGGCAAAGGCGCTCGTAAAGCCAGGCGTTGCTTTTAAAATTCCATTTGTCGGATAGAGTTGTCGGGCATGGTTTACAGCCGCGGCTAATATCTATAAACCGATATGCCGACACCTACGCGACGGGAGACCGGGTCCCGAGACGCTCACTTGGGGTACACCGACAGAATGCGCAGAAGCGAAAGCCACTGTGTCTCTGTTGAAATATCATCCAACTGTTGAACTTTAGAAAATAAATATTGTAAGTTTGGATTTAATGAATTAAACAGTCACTTGATATAGCAACAGTAATGCAAATTTTTAAAGACCTGAGCCTACTACTGTTTTAGAGAGTTCCAATACAGGAAAGAGCAATGTTTAAGGTTAAACAAAATAATGTTATTGTATTTTTTTATTTGTGTGCCACGAGTTATTTTTAAACACTCCTAATTTCCTAACCTAATTTATTAAAATATTCCTTCCACTGGATTATTCTGTAACAAGCCCATGTGTGTTACAACACAAAATAAGTATCAAAAAGCACATGGACTGATCAATATTTTACACTTAATATTACATTTAAATGTTGCGGGGCTATGTGGACTGAACCCAGAATAGAGCGGGACACGAAACGGGGGACGTGAAACCGCATCAAGGATCGGGACTGAGGGAGTCCGCTAAAGCAGGGATCGAAAAGACAACAGGGATCGAAATGACAGCAGGGGCCGGGAAAAAGCGTTGATTGGGACAGCAGGAAAACGGGCTACAGCAGAAATCGGAAGAGCAGCATTTATCGGGACGGCGAAATCGGAAATCGGCACTGTGGACGTCAGCGGGGATCGGGACGAGGACAACAAAGGGAATCGGGATTGCCGGACGAAAGCGGGGACCGGGACAGAGCTGCGGGACGCCAGTGGGGATCGGGACGACAGCAACGGGCGGGACGGAGCGGCAGGAGACGGGACACGGGTATAAATAAACAGCAGCGAACGATGACTGGCTCAATGGCGAGCCGATACATGTCGCTTTATTACTCAATCACACAGCGCAGGCCAGCCAGACAATGGAACAACACTTTGAGGCGCGGCCGACCCGTGTACCGTGCACCGTGCACCCGCCACTCGGATGTCGCGGCCGACCCGTGTACCGTGCACCCGCCACTCGGATGTCGCGGCCGACCCGTGTACCGTGCACTTGCCACTCGGATGTCGCGGCCGACCCGTGTACCGTGCACTTGCCACTCGGATGTCGCGGCCGACCCGAGTACCGTGCACCCGCCACTCGGATGTCGCGGCCGACCCGTGTACCGTGCACCCGCCACTCGGATGTCGCGGCCGACCCGAGTACCGTGCACCCGCCACTCGAATGTCGCGGCCGACCCGAGTACCGTGCACCCGCCACTCGGATGTCGCGGCCGACCCGTGTACCGTGCACTTGCCACTCGGATGTCACGGCCGACCCGTGTACCGTGCACTTGCCACTCGGATGTTGCGGCCGACCCGTGTACCGTGCACCCGCCACTCGGATGTCGCGGCCGACCCGTGTACCGTGCACCCGCCACTCGGATGTCGCGGCCGATCCATGTACCGTGCACCCGCCACTCGGATGTCGCGGCCGACCCGTGTACCGTGCACCCGCCACTCGGATGTCGCGGCCGACACGTGGACCGTGCACCCGCCACTCGGATGTCGTGGCCGACCCGTGTACCGTGCACTTGCCACTCGGATGTCGCGGCCGACCCGTGTACCGTGCACCCGCCACTCGGATGTCGCGGCCGACCCGTGGACCGTTCACTCGCCACTCGGATGTCGCGGCCGACCCGTGTACCGTGCACCCGCCACTCGGATGTCGCGGCCGACCCGTGTACCGTGCACTCGCCACTCGGATGTCGCGGCCGACCCGTGTACCGTTCACTCGCCACTCGGATGTCGCGGCCGACCCGTGTACCGTTCACTCGCCACTCGGATGTCGCGGCCGACCCATGTACCGTGCACTTGCCACTCGGATGTCGCGGCCGACCCGTGTACCGTGCACTTGCCACTAGGATGTCGCGGCCGACCCGTGTACCGTGCACCCGCCACTCGGATGTCGCGGCCGACCCATGTACCGTGCACTTGCCACTCGGATGTCGCGGCCAACCCGTGTACCGTGCACTTGCCACTCGGATGTCGCGGCCGATCCATGTACCGTGCACCCGCCACTCGGATGTCGCGGCCGACCCATGTACCGTGCACTTGCCACTCGGATGTCGCGGCCGACCCGTGTACCGTGCACCCGCCACTCGGATGTTGCGGCCGACCCGTGTACCGTGCACCCGCCACTCGGATGTCGCGGCCGACCCGTGTACCGTGCACTTGCCACTCGGATGTTGCGGCCGACCCGCGTGTACCGTGCACCCGCCACTCGGATGTCGCGGCCGATCCATGTACCGTTCACTCGCCATATTATATACATGAATCTAAGTTAATTCAATTATTTTGCAATGCATCAGCAAACTTTACCCCAAAAACATATTTAAACTAGGAGTGTTTTATTTCATGACACGTCATCCATTAATATTTATAGGTCTATTTAAAGGTTTTGACATATTTTATGTGGTAAAATATTTTTGGCCAAACTTAGAATGTCCGATCGATTTTTGTAGACTACTTGTTTCAAATGGGATTACGATGGATTAATGGCACAACAAGTAAATAAATTGTATATGTATTACAAAGTGGAATACATAATTAATCGTACAAAGTAGCAAGTCGGGGCAGTGATCTCCCGCGCCTGCCGAAAAGAGACGCAAAACAATTCAGCAGCGTGTGGCCTACCACTCTTATGAAGGCGTCCTACACCCGCCATCTTTGGATCAGAACCTTATCGCAGAGCGAAAGAGCGATATTGAAATTAAGACATTTTAAAGGTTGTGCAAGCAAAAAGTGTTTTCCAATTGCTTTACCATATGTTGTGGGCCTAAGTAAGGAGTGCAATTTTTATTTGTTATTTTGAAAAATTACTTTAAGGGCTAGAAAATACTTGGCCAGAAATAATGAAATCGGCGCATTTCCTTGCAAAATTTTCAAACAAATATAGTTTTTACAGGTGAAATTTTTTTAACTACTTTTTTAAACCTAACATAAATTTACAATTTACCTAAAATAGATTTTTGTAAAAAATATTTGTTAGGCTCATCTGTTTAGGTTTAAATTTAATTGAATTTAAAATTATGTCATTTTGAAAACCAATAGACGTTGGAAAAAATTACAAAAATTACGTTTGTTAATTTTACTTTTTTACGGGAGGATTGTAAAACGAAAAACAGAGTTAACGCCTGTGCTAAATGGGCAGGCCACCCGCGCTTCACCTAATACAAAGTGCATGTGTAGCACGCCACTGGCGGTGCATAGCATACGTTTTTAAGTAGCCTATTGTACAAAAATAATAAACGAAGACCTCGACTAGAGATAAAAGTTTTATCAAGGGGGACAATACTTCAAGCTCAGATTTAATAGAAGGATGTACTCCGACTTGGACCTGCAAGTTTTAGGAGTTATTACTCGAGATTAAGTTGTGTGCCCCTTCTTAGATTCGGTCCTGATAACAAATGACAATGCATCTGTGAGAGTAACTTGGGAGTATTTTCCCCCACGAGTGATGACGAAAGGGAGCGAAATCTGCAATAGTGTAAATAGTTTTGCTAAAGAATTAAGAAGCTGATGGAACAATTATTTATTGACAAAGGTAGAGCAGAGCAAAGAGTGTATGTACAGGACCCTGTATGCTGTATTATTTTTCTAGTGTAAAATTGTATTTATTTGTTTTGTTATGGATGTGATTGATGTTACATTATTTGTTGAATGTATGTTTTTATCATATTTATTGACATGTGATTGTATTGTTGCTGTGTGGATTTTTTGTGGTATTGTTGCAAAGTTGTTGAATCCAATCACTCAAAAGGGTTCTCAGTAGAAATTAATTACCCTCTTCACCTTAGGACAAGTCGGCTATGTTAATCGGCTTTTGGGCAAAACGACGTGATATTTTATTCTTTTTTCGGACCCGTTCAAAATATTTTCTTGAAATTTAGAAATCGTTTTGTTGAATAGTTACAGAAGAGCTTTCACACCTAAAAGTTAAAAAGGTGAAAATGTAACTCTCAGTGACGGCGAAAAGTAACTAAATATTCCTTATTTTTTGTTGTACTAATACAATTTATTTTTACGCATATAATAACGTATGAGGGCCCTTGATCCAACCTATATTCTAGAAGAAACCCCTTCTTATTACCGGTAAAAAATACCGTCCGAAACAGGGGAATGCGGCGGAATGTTTTCAGTGTTTTTTACGGATGATGCGAATATAACTCAGAATGTGAAGCGCCACATTGGATTGTTTTTATTTTTTTTATTTTTATTTTATTTTGAGTGTATCTACGCCAGTGGCATTTTTTAACGTTTTGACGGGAATGGTCCAAACCCCAGTCTTGTTACTATCTAACATCGACCAGTTGTTAGAAAGCATCATTAATTAATAGCCCAATGACAAATGGCAAATGGGTCCGGAACTGAACCTTTAAAAAGCTACTAACTTTTCTCAGGATCGAACCGGCAACCTTTGGATTCAAAGGCGAGCACTATAACCACTGAGCTACCCAGCCAGTTATGCTGTTAATATTTTTCTTCGTGTTACTGTTGCAAAACAATTCCATGTAGTTTGTCAATGGAATGTATGTTCATTATTTTTACAAATTATTTAGTTTTTATTAGTATCGTAGTTTTATTATTTTACATGGTATTATATATGTAAAATATCGTAAGCTAAAGGAGATAAATAAATAAATATTCCAATGGTACTTTTACCCTCAGCACTATATACTTTTCAGAAGAATCGTTATCTTCGACACATAGTTCGATAGATAGTGCAGTAGTTCAAATCCTCTGTAAAATATTACATGTAATTACGCTAATTTATACTCTGAGAGTATGAGGGTTGTAAGGTATATAATTATTGCAGTGTTAGTGATTGATGAATCTTATAAAAGTTTGGGTATGGTAGTGGTCATTTTAGGAATATTGAACACATAAAGCGATGGCTTCAGAAGGAATTAGAATGCTATCTTCATTCAATAACTTTAAGCAAACTAAATGGTCAGTGTTTGGGTTTAAGGTTGTTCACATAAAAATTAAAACTAATCACTTTCCCCATTCAAGTTGGTAAACAACAGTTCACCCAGGTGTGTCCAAGGCCCTAGACTTCCCTGGGCACGTCGAAGTGCGATTAATCATACAGTTCTATCCAACCGTCCGATGTTTGTCGAAATCTGTTTGTCAGACCAATAAGAAAGTGAATGACGTATTTCGCCAAGCTTCGATAAATAAAGACGGAATAATATGATGAGCTATGAATAATGTTGGAATGAAATGAAGAAGATTTCTATGAGGTTAGAGTGCGCATAAACGCATTGCCGCACGAGCCACTCAAAGTGCCGTGTGGCTTTGCACGTCAGACAATAAATACGTGATCCTCACCTGTGAACAACTACGGCATTATGTAAACCCGTTCGTCATTCCCTTACAGTCTTGGAAGGAAATCGTCCGCATTCATCGGATATATGATATCTGAATAAAAAATAGTTTATTGCAACATTTCACTTCCTTAATCGATTTTATATAGGGCACACATCAAAACTCTAAAATAAAATCTACTCGTTTAACACATACAAACAAATGACAGAAAAATGTAATACTTGCCTTTAGAGAATTTTAATTTTATACACAAACGAATAGAATTATAAAGAAGTATAGCGGGAGCAAAATATTTAAAATGGAAAAATAAAATCACACATCTAGCACAATTACTAACAATCTTAAAAATGAAATTTATACACAAATCATTATGTTTGCATGCAATAAAAAAAAAAAAAAAAAACTATACTATTTATAATTGTGTTGATTGTACTTCATTACCGTTTCCAGTTTAAAATCCAGTTTTATCTGAAATGAAAACATGTGAGGAACAATCGAATCACTAAATTTCCTGCAGAAATCCCTATACGCACGTGTGCTACGACGACGGGGGTATTGAAAGACTGGCCGTCGGTTAATCCATTTAGTTTACATAACATCAATGCAGTATTTATTGAAGTTATTTTCATGAAACCTAACTAACAACACTTTGTTATACTTGTTTACACTAGAACGGGCACCGTTGTTTTCATCGGTGATGACAAACAGGTTTTTGAAGTGGCATTTTGGATGAATTTCCAGATTTCGACAAAAGAGCCATTACTTTGCTTCTTGACGGTAGACGGCTGTCACCAACTCTTCAGAGCCCACGGTCCTTCTAGAGAAACCATCCGAAAATAGCGGCTGCTATTCTGCTATTCCTCTCTGAGCCTCTCCCAGCGCCTTTGTCCGCCTGGGCTTTGTTCGGCCTTCATTACCCCTAACTGACCCTAACTTGTTAGCGAACGCCTCGGTGGGTCAGGGCAGAATAAAACCACTGTTTCCATCCCGGGCAGTGAAACCACTGCGCAGGCCTATCTATACCTTGCCCCACAACAGAACCTTGGTGCCACCTTGAGTAGCCTACTACCAGACCTGTTATCTGATGTTGTCGACTTTTGGCTTCTTTTCAAGTAGTGCTTGGACGAAATCGTCAAAGACTTTAAGTGGTTTACTTTCCAGCCAAATTACTTCATGATTTACTGTAGCCCTCCTAAAAGTTTATGATCATTTTGGAAATTAATATCCTCCAAAATAAATATGAAATCCCTGAATTTCTAAAATCTAAACACTCTTTGGCAGGTTGCACAAAAATCTAGGTTCTTCAGTGGTACCACAGTTAAACAAAGAGAGTAATTGTTTAGTTTTAACTGCTTTATTAAGAAGTGTCTTAAGGAATCCACCACGTTTCTGTCTGCAGTAGCAGCGGTTGAGAGTTACACAATTTGACAACTGTTGTCTTCTCTTGCGGGAATTCCGGGCGTCAAAACAATAACAACATTCCTTAAATATATACAAATAGACTATTGTGAATTCAACTTTCGTAAACCTAATAAGGTAAACTTCGGAGTATTCAATACTGTAAATAGTTTATTAGACAAATAATAAAATGTGCACGGAGAATCCTTTTGAAGTCTTGAGTTCAAATTTGAAATTCCGCATTGGAATTCAATTTTTGCAGCAAATATGCAATTTAGCACAAATCTGTACGTACACTTCAAAGAAAGCATTGAGAATCCTATATCTTTTCCAAAATTAGATACGTTGAACATTGCATTAATTAGTGGGACCGATAATTAATCGGCGGTTCATGCAAGTATTTCGTGGATCGAATGATGAATTAAAACCGGAGAAAAATAATTTAAGTTACAATTACCGAGTAAAATTCTTTAACCGGCCATTATGTCGAGAAAGGAAGATTTGTAACGAATATCCTATAGCGAACTTCGACTAATAACAACTCTACAACTCGACGGGTAAAAATTACAGCCGAAATAAAATAATTAATTCTGCTGGTATTCGAAAATATTCAAATCCGCGGACACTAACTCACCAAAAATTGATCATCGAGTGGCTCCATCTGCAATGTTTATGACTCGGTCTCCCCACAATGTCATAAACCAAAGGGAAAACCCACCATGCATTTCAATAAGATTCAATAATCGAGCCTAGGCGGCCGGCCGGCTATCTTATGTCTCAATGGTGAGTCCGGCCCGCGGACCAGTTTTTAATTGGCCATCCAAACATCTATAATTGGATCGTCCAATCACCATAAACAACTCTATAAAATATTGATACCTTAATTACGTGTTTTGTGGCGACCGCAGCGCTAGCGCTGTGGCCACCTGGCGGCCGAATCCGAAACTACTCCGGCTTTATGAGTCGCGCATTATAACGAGCGAAGAAGGGTTGTCGTAAAGATGGATATCCGCGTGATTGCTGTTGCGATCGCAAAATTATTCCATTTTACTGCTCGAGTTAGGTCCGGTTGAGCCTGTGGAGCGAAACCCTTCAAGAATGTCAATCATCGCGAAATACCGACGATCGTCGAAGCTTTGAACGTGAGCGTAATAGGAATATTCGTTTTCGTACAAGTATTACAATTAATATGATATTAGTGGCGATATCATTTTAATTAATGTTTACAGACAATAGTGATAAAGTTACTATAATTGCAACCGAACCACTTGTAATCCCAGCGATAACATGGCTCACAACCAGTGTGCCTGTTAGTTTTAGTTATGTTGCTGAGAGATGATTGAGCTAGCGAATTTGCCTAGGTGTTCCCTCCCTACGATACCGTGGCTGACAACAAGTGTACCGGTTTCCCGCCTAGGTGCTCCCTCTCTGTGATAGATAGGCTCACAACAAGTGTGCCTGTATCCCGCCTAGGTGCTCCGTCCCTGAGATACCATGGCTCACAACAAGTGTACCGGTATCCCACGTAGGTGCAGCTCACAACAAGTGTACCGGTATCCCACGTAGGTGCACCCTTCCTGCGATACCGTGGCTCACAACAAGTGTACCGGTATCCCGAGTAGGTGCTCCCATCCCTGCGATACCGTGGCTCACAACAAGTGTACCGGTATCCCGCCTAGGTACACCCTTCCTGCGATACCGTGCTCACAACAAGTGTACCGGTATCCCGCCTAGGTGTTCCCTCCCTGCGATACCGTGGCTCACAACAAGTGTACCGGTATCCCGCCTAGGTGTTCACCTCCCTGCGATACCGTGGCTCACAACAAGTGTACCGGTATCCCGCCTAGGTGTTCCCTCCCTGCGATACCGTGGCTCACAACAAGTGTACCGGTATCCCGCCTAGGTGTTCCCTCCCTGCGATACCGTGGCTCACAACAAGTGTACCGGTATCCCGCCTAGGTGTTCCCTCCCTGCGATACCGTGGCTCAAAACAAGTGTACCGGTATCCCGCCTAGGGTGCTCCCCTCCCTGCGATACCGTGGCTCATTCAACAAGTGTACCGGTATCCCGCCTAGGTGTTCCCTCCCTGCGATACCGTGGCTCACAACAAGTGTAACGGTATCCCGCCTAGGTGTTCCCTCCCCTGCGATACCGTGGCTCACAACAAGTGTACCGGTATCCCGCCTAGGTGGTTCCCTCCCTGGCGATACCGTGGCTCACAACAAGTGTACCGGTATCCCGCCTAGGTACACCCTTCCTGCGATACCGTGGCTCACAACAAGTGTACCGGTATCCCGAGTAGGTGCTCCCTCCCTGCGATACCGTGGCTCACAACAAAGTGTACCGGTATCCCGCCTAGGTACACCCTTCCTGCGATACCGTGGCTCACAACAAGTGTACCGGTATCCCGCCTAGGTGTTCCCTCCCTGCGATACCGTGGCTCAAAACAAGTGTACCGGTATCCCGCCTAGGTGTTCCCTCCCTGCGATACCGTGGCTCACAACAAGTGTACCGGTATCCCGCCTAGGTGCTCCCTCCCTGAAATACCGTGCTCGTGTCCAGTCCTTGTTACCTTGCAGATTTGAATTGCAAGCTATCATGATCACACATTAACATAACACGGCAGAGGTGTGGCCTTACAACGACGAGGTCTGCGTCTAGACCCGCCTCGCCGCCGCAGCAACAGCTCATTGAGGCATTGGCACTGCTCATACCCGCAATGTAATCATCTAATGATACGGCTAATTATACCCGCTGCTCTACTACAACCAATATTCCTCCAATGCACAGAAACCAGTATTATGGCGTCCATCAGATAATTGTGCCACTGCCCTGTGAAAGGACCTATTGCATACTTTTCCATAGATTCTACTAATATTTTTCGGCCTTGTTTTATTGAACGTTCTATCTAAACTGTTGGAAGTTAAAATTTTACATAATAAATTAGTGAGCTCCAAGTCGCTTGTGTATACGGGGTGTCCAGCTTTGAAAGGTGGGAATCTGAAAGATCATGCCATTTTCAACAAATTAACCTTGAGTATTTTTTTATAATACCGATCAAAGGCAGTCAAACTTGGCTAGAAATAAAATTTTCGTCGTTTTTAATGTATTTTCTTATGCAAGACGTGTTTGTTTAAACCCATATATCTCGTTAAAATCAAATTTTTTCATTGTTTGCAAATCTACAGGGAGAAAGTTTTCAACGACCCGTAGTTATTAAACTCTATCTGTTAGAACTCTAGATTTAATCGTACAAAGTTCCTAAAAAAAAATCTCATGCTTAGTATTTTCTCACAACTTCTAGGTTGCTTAGCTATTATGGATATAACTTCTAAATGACGAGGATTTCGACTAAATGGGGTGGTGATATTCTGAAGGAGAATAAGATTTCCCTACATATTACTATTATGAATTTTAATTGATTACTAACTTGGCTGCGAAGATTTGCCTACAAATGGAAATTGAGAAAAAGCCGTTTTTAATGTTTTTCTTATAGAAAACCTTTTTTTACTTTTTCACCATAATATTTTTTTTAAATCAAACTTTCATAATTATTTGCAAATATGACACGGATGAAGCAATTCACCGCCCAATTAATAAATAAAATCGACCCAGTAGAACTGTATATTTAGTTGTACAAAGTTTAACAAAAGTACCTCTAACTCATATTTTCTCACTACAATAACTTCGGAAGTTACTTAGCGTTTTGTAAATAACTTTTAAATGGCGAAGAAATCAACAAATGTGGAAGGTTATATTCTTAAAAGGAATAATATTTCCTACAATTTACTATTGTGCATTTCTGTACATTACTGGTAACAGTCATCGAAAAATTGTCAAAAATTTACAGATAATTTTTTAATGCCACTTTTAACGCAGGCCTAATCGTATTTATAATAAAAAACGTGTCTTGATTTTTTACGAAAAATAGTTTTAAAAATCAAACTTTCATAATTGCTTGAACATTTACACGGATAAAGCTTTCCGATGAAAAATTAATTAAAATCGGTACATTAGAGTTGTAGATTTAGTTGTAAAAACATTCAACAAAATATCTCTAACTCATAGTATTTTCTCCCCACTAAAACGGTGAGTTCGTCCGGCTGTTGGATCTTGGTTAGCTTAATTGCATGGTTTTTTACGAATAACTTTTAAATGGTGAGGAAACGTAAGAAAGTGGTAGGCGATATCCTGAATGAAATATCCTACAAACTACAACATTTATTGAAAATATACTCAATAACGGCAACCAATTTTTTCCTACAAATAAAAAAATTAAAAAGAACTCGATTTTAATGTATTTTTACGAAAAAGCATATTTTCTTACTTTTTCTCCATAAATATTTTTCTGAATCAAACTTTGATAACTATTTGCAAATCTACAACGCTTTCCGACAACGCATTAATTAATAAAATCGGTCCAGTATAACCGTAGATTTAGTTGTATAACGTTTAGCACAAATATCTTTAACTCAGTATTTTTCCACCATTATAAATTCAGAAGTTGCTTGGCTTTTTGCAAATAACTTTTAAATGGTGCGGAATGTTGTTTTGAGTTTAATTTATTTAGCATGAAACTTTATCACACCAATGTTTACTTTCAGGAAAAATTATTTTTCGATGTGTATTTTTTAATACGGCCATTTTTTTAACTATGTAGAATATCACAAACCAGTAAATTTAAACCAAATTTTACAAGTGACCAAAGAGGTGGCAAATGAAATGATCAAACCAAGTAGCCTATACCAAGTTTGTATATATCTGACAAAAAACAAAGGAGTCATAGCAAAACCAATGTTTTCTTCAGACAAATCACAATAACTCCGTTATTTTTGGTTTAATCCTTATAAACTTATCATTGGTTGGACAACTCAATTAGAAGTCATTTTTTGGACTCTTATAAAATTTGGATAAAACTTGCCGATTTTGAGATATATGAGTTTAAAACATTTAAATGGCCACCTTTTCGATAATACACATTTGAAAAAAAAAATTTCAAATGAACATTTTTGTGAAAAGTTCTATGCCAAATACTCACAACTGTCCGTAACGGAAATAACATTTTTTACTGTAAGTGTAAAAACTAAATGGCGGCTGTTTCGTTAAAAATCGGCATCAGTTTTACCTTATAGAAACTGTTTAGAGACTCTTTATGCTACTTTAATCAGCATGTTTTGAAAAACAATTGATTTTTTCTAATTAGTTGCCTCTTATAAACTAATACTGCAGTATTGAATGTTGGATACTTCTTTGTTTTTATGACTAAAGCCCCTTGTTCGTAAAACAACCACATACTACATACAATACCTAAAAAACATAATTTTCAAATCTCATATCTATTTATCTATGTATATATTTTTCAGGGGAGTGTAGAATATTTGGAGTTTGGGACCCAAAAATGCGGCCAAGATGGATGCCTTTGACGGCCAGGGAGGCAACAGGTGCCGCCCTCTGCCGCCCCGACCCCGACCCGGGCCCAGGCCAGGAGTCACCAGGCGATATCTGATCCGCCAACCTCCACTATATCAAATCCCGGGCCAGGGGATAGATCGCCGTGTCGGTGAGATAAATGCCAGAATTATTAACGGCCTGGTGAGAATTTGGAAAATAACTCAAGAAAAATGAGTGGCCGGATGCCTACTGCTATCAACTGAAGAAGGCGAAAATCACTGTTTTAGACAATGGTCACAATATTCTAGGGTTTTGATATACTGTTACTGGATTTGGGTAGACGAACCGTATTCAACAAATATTAGTAAACTACTGTATTACATTGTGTAAAAATAATGTAAGGAATCCAGCAGTTCATCTGTGACAGAAGATACTAAAAAGATGATTCTAGTGGAGATGTCTTGGTAATTATACGTCGAAGTCATTGATTTCTACCATTTTGTTTATGGGGGGGGGGGGCCAACTAAATGTTAAATATATTTATATTTGTGAACAATATAAAGGCCTGTGAATCGGAGGACCATGGTTGGCGAGTGGCGACCTAGTGATGGTATATTATGTAATTGCAAGAGCCTTTTCAAATTAAAAGTTTTACGAGTTGATTTTATGATTTGCGTTTTATTTTATGGTACGTTATCCTTATTGTTTATGACAAATGATAATGGAAATACCCTTAAGAGTCTGCACTACCAGCGCCATCTCGGCAGTTTGTCCCATAAGAGCAATGTTAAATTTGAAACATCACTGTGAGTTTGTCGTCGGAAAATTTCAAACTTGATGTCATTTTAAATGTTACCATATTATCTAGTGCTTGACGTGATAGAAAATTAATTAAAAAAAATTTCCACTCGAATAACGAATAAAACATAAACATATTTTACATCATTTTTAAACCACTTTTAAACAATTTTTAGTAGGTTTATTGAAAATCTATCCACGTCATGCACTCCGCCATTCCCTTATAGTGAACATAGGGCCTATTCAAGTTTCATGCAAATCCGATGTAAGGTTATCGAGATATGGTGTTTCAAAGACAACAGTAATGTTTTGAATTTAACATTGTTCTTATGGGACTAAAAATCCAAGATGGCGCAGGTAGTGCAGACTCTTAATGGTTCTTAGGGGGATATATATTTTTAGGGTTAGCGTACGTCCTTTTTTCCCCGGGCATATCCTTTTTTTAGAGCATAAAAACAAGTCCGGGCGGATTTTTTAGAAACCCTAAATTTTCTGAATTTTTTAAAGGAGCAAACTGAATTTCTGTTTTATTAACCCCTAAAAATTAGGGATTTTAGCAACCCTTATGACTTTGTTTCGGTCGTTATCAAATCGTCATTATTATTATTATTATTTATTATTTCATGTTGAATAAAAAGTATCGGTCATCCCATTCTTACTTTTTACTCTATGGAATGTATAGTTAAACGTCTGCGCCAGTAGTTTATTGCTATCAGCTGCATAAGCAATCAGAGTCTATTGAGTGGGCAAGCGAGTTTGTGTTTTAGCAGACATAAAGTCAGCTTACGACTCATACCGTGACCATTAGTTTTTATACTTAATTTTATCCTTATATAACTCTAGTACAAGTAAGGTTTATTTGCATGTATGTACCCGGTGTCCTAGACCAGACCGCACGTACACCCCTTTTAAAATTTAAATAAGTAATTCTTCACAGAAACAAATTGTGTCGTTATAAGTAAACTGGTTCGCTCTGTCGACTAGCACTATTTTTAATGTACAGAGTGTACCAGAAGTAATCTATCCAGAACGGAAGTCGCTAATTTTAAATACAAACTCCCACTTTCATGACTTTTTTGGATTTTATACGTAATTTTAAGACAACTTTGTAATTAAATGTGTAACTTACCCCTAATCCAAACGGTTGAGAAGATAATGGCGGTTGAAATTTAGTTTTTTTTTCTAGAAGAATAATGTAGGAAAAAATGCACGTCCATTATCCCTGAACATTTATGTTTGTCAAACAAAATTTTCAGAGACAATGAAGTTGAAATTTTTTCATGCTATTCTTATGGAAAAAATCTAAATTTCAACAGCCATCCACTAAACTGTTAGGATTAGGGGTACACATTACATTATAAAATTTTCTTAGAATTACGTGTAAAATCTAAAAATGACATTTGACTTCCGGTCTGGAAAGGTGACTTCTAGTAAACCCTTTACATTGAAAATACTATCATACATAGCGTACCCGGTTTACCTATAATGGCAAAATTGTTTTTTATTAAAGATAAATTTTCTACATTTTAAAAGGGTTGTACGGGTGGTCTGGCACACCCGGTATATTTGTGTATGTGTGTATGTATGCACAGGTATTTCGAAAACGGCTCGAAGGATTTTCTTTAAACTATCAGATAACTTAGTTCTTGGATAAGAATAATACATATACACGTCTCTATGGTAAAAAATCTTATTATTATAAAAAATCTTATTATTATAAAAAATCTTATTATTATAAAAAATCTTACAACTAGGCAATTTGTAAATTTGCTACGGCATTGAATTAATTTAAAAACAATAGAGTTTGCAACAAATAACAATTATTAATTCAGCTGTTAGCCATAGAAGTGGAATCCAGTGTTACAGATTCAACATGTGGTTCAAAATATATATATACCACCAGAGTGTAGCACCCATAGGCCTACATTAAAACAGTCTGAAAAAATCTCCCTGAAACGACTATAAATGATTTTACTTTCAAATAATTAAGGTAATTTTATTTTTTCAACAAATTTAATTTAATTTCATATTTTAAGGCAAGGTAAATATTTTAAAAACTCCTCTGCTTTTTTGTTTTAATTTTCATGTATTTAATTTATAGTTTACGTTAACTACGTCATCATATCCTAAAATTATTTCCCTTTCTCATATGCTATGTAAGTATTTACAGTATCATAAAATTATATTAAGTAAATAGCAAATTATGACCTACTGATTATGTAAAACCTTGAATTTAACCATTCTGTTCGCACCTTCTCTTAGACTGGTATAATAAGAAAAAATTGTATTATTCGAAAAGAAAAACGGTAATATTTATAATTTAATTATTACTATGTGTTAAACCTATGGCTGTTTTTCACACGAAAATTAATAGGTTATAACATCATAAACAAAGGCATACTGATGGTTATTTATCAAGGGATTAGTAGGCTTAAAACTTTCAGCCCAGACCCTTCCAAATGGGATTTCTATTTTAACCCGAGCAAATTTTGACGATAACCATTGGGGCCCATTATTGTATAAAATTGACTGACAGCAATTTTCGCACTCAGCTTCGCATGTATCATATTGACTCATACTATTTGGATATATATTTTTATCTGTGAGCCAGTGAATCACATCTACACCAAAATGCATAGTGATGTTTATTACTCGGGGCTTGAGGCCCACGGAAGTGGGACGAAAATTCGACGACAGTTGGCAACATTGCACAGGTTGAAATCAGCTGTTTTTGAAGCTATTGCACAATATGTTTAGTTGTGTACGCTGACCTACTAAATGAGCTCTGACGACATTACAGATTAATTTTACCGAAAGAATTGAGAATAGTACCTACGGTAATTATACTACAGAAGTGGTGAAATATACTATGCACACTGAAAAAAATAAAAAATGTGAGTCATAGGCCTAATTTTTTGGCCTATTATTGTCTTCTCACATAATTTATTATGGTATACCGCATGTGTATGATTTTGACTAACACCTTTTTTACTAGTAAATTGAATCAAAAATTATCGTTGCGATGTTTTTGCATTATTACAAGTCCTTCTGGACCACTTACAGCCCATTCTACACCATGGGCGTTAAAAATCGTATTTAGGTTTGGGGTGTTCTAGTGTATCAATATTATGCACACGTTTTTCAATACTTATCGTTAAGAAATATTATGGTTTATTGTAGATTAAGGTTGGATTTAGGGCCCTGATACCCCATATGTGTAAAAATAAATTGAGTTAGTACTGTAGGCCTACAAACAAATCATAAAAGGAAGGGAAATTGAGTCACTTTTCACTGACACCAACGGTTATTTTCATCCTTTCAAACTTTTAAGGCATGATAGCTCTAATGTAACTATTCAACAATATGACTACCAATTTTCCAGAAAATCTGTTGAAAAAAACTGCGTCCGAAGCAGGGGAATAAAATACCATGTTATATACGTCTTCCCCTTGCTCGGACACCATTTTTCAACAGATTATCTTGTAACTTGATAATAATTTAGCTGATCATTTGCAATAGGTCTCTCATAAATTAAACGTTAAACAAATTTAAAAGCATAACACTCAGTGACGTAGAAAAGTAACTTTCCTTACTTTTAGATTCTCTTGTACAAACACAATTTATTTTTACTGAAATATCAGGTATGAGGGATGTAGATACAACCTTAATCTGCAATAAAACATATTTTTAACAATAATTAGGCCTATTCAATAACACTTCCGAAACAGGGGAATGCGGAGGAATTTTTCCATTATTTAACAGGATAAAGATGATTCCTAACTGAGAGTCCATCAATAGAATAATAAAAATATTCAGGCAGTCACATTTCAGTTCTGTCGAACCAAATAGGCCTAATAACAGTTCGTACGAAGAGAAGAGGCATTTACC
This sequence comes from Neoaliturus tenellus, assembly GCA_030545055.2. Lineage (NCBI taxonomy): Eukaryota > Metazoa > Arthropoda > Insecta > Hemiptera > Cicadellidae > Neoaliturus > Neoaliturus tenellus. Next base: position 24,138,617 of record CM061535.1, read on the forward strand.
GAGAAATAATTTACTCAAGAGATAACATGAGTATGATATCTTCTATTGATCGCCTATCTCTTTCAGGAGAAAGCAAAAATTAAAATTTATACTGAGATGGTAAGCTCTTTGTTTACGCTTTAAGGTTGGTCCGGGAGAGAGGTGGGGTATTTTGTTTTCCTCTGGTGGTAGCCCTGATGGTTGCTAGCCGCTAGCCGCTAGCGTGATGGCTTTCTCCCGTGTGGGCGAGCGGCGAGCTGGAGTCTGAACTCACGACCACAAGATAGACTGGTGCCATCGACGTCTCTATTCTCTATCCTTCCCTGCTCCTCCCCCTTCCCTCCAGCATCGCCGCCTCTGCAGACCCTACTAACAACTTTATCTTCGATTACATGTTAGAATACAATAGTCCGATGGTACCTTACATTCAGGGTGTGTTGCGTTGGTTAGAGGCCTTTAAAATTTAGATTTTCCACTTAAATTTTCTTGACCTTCTAGTAAACCTAGTCTTACTAAATCTAGTCTGAACCAAATATTCACTAACCACCGATTTATGACACATTACAATCTTTGTTCAAAGAATGAATAATAACATTTAATAAAGTGCAAACCTTTATTTTCATAAAATAAAAATATCTACCGGTACAGTACTTGAATAATGTAACACATTTATGATATGATACTTAGACCCCTATTAATTCCGAAGAGATAAAAAAAAACAGAAATTGTTCTTACTTTAGGCCTATTCCCAATGTTTCATCGGTCTATTCCAATCCCTGACTTACCCATTTTTAGAAACCCCGTATTCACAGATAGAACCGTCATCTATGATAAACGAAATGAAAATTAAGCCGAATTTACACTATACAACTCGTTTAAAAACTTTTGTTGTGCAACCAATTATAGTAGGAATAATTGGTTTGAACATGTTTAAGAATGCAATGAAATTTCTTAAACAAGTTGTACAACAAATGAGTTTTACAACCGAAAAATCGTGCTTTGCAACAGGTTGCAGGTTTCCCGAGCAGTGTCGAAAAGATCAAAAGAAATTTGTGTTTTATAAACTTTTGTTGTACAATATGTTTGATAACTACTTAAAACGTCAAACTTGTTGACCAAACATTGTTTTTGCTGTTCTGTCTCAAGTCGGTACACTTCCTGATGCCGCCTACAACACATGCTTTTATTTGTGAGCAAAGTGTTTTGTTAAGTTAGTGGAGTGGTTAGTAAACCATTTGTGATGGAGTCTGCACTTGTCATCCCTAAAAAGTTCAAGAAGACCATCAGTTCCCCAATCCCCCGCCAACAAATCTTGGTCATCCTCTTCTAAATCTAATGATATTTCACTGCCACTGTACTTACTCCTAGCTTGCAACGAATGACGTAAACAAAAGCGACGTTTTGCTCTTTTCTTCCTTGCACAGCAAATCACTACACATCCGGCAGTAGCCAACACCACATCATCGTCGCAAGCACTCATGGTGACTGTGGCCTTTTGTTAAACATGTTTGACTTTATGTTTAGCGCATAAAATGAAATGTTTAACAACAAAAGTTTCATAAACACAAGGTTAAGTTTTAAAAACAAAAGTTGTATACAACATGTTTTACAAACACAAGTTTATAAAACAAGTTGTAAATGTAGTGTAAATGCGGCTTTAGTTAATCCGTGATTTGATGCAAGAGGAGGGAGCTTGTTGGTAAAATTAAAAAGCAAGGTAGGGTGACAGTGGATTAATTATAGTATAAATACGAGCTTCTATTGTTTGTCCAAAAATCCCTAAATCGACATTAAGTATCGTAATCGACATTGTAATCGACATTGACTATGTACAATAACGTGAATAGACTTCTCATACAATGCTTTTTGTTTGATACCAAAATTTGGAAAGTTCGTGTACGCACCGACAGATTCGCTGCAATCGATGTTATTGTTATACAGCTGGATTTTACAGTGCTCCAAAAACACTTTACCACAACATAAACATAACCCTCCAGGTTGAGAAGAATGGTAATACCGATTTATCTATCATATGTCACTTGTACTTTATGTACGCCGCAGATCACACCACCGTCCATAGGTTTCAAACACGCCTATGCTATGAGAAGTCTATTCACTGCAGTGTATATAGTCAAAGGTATTACATAATAGTATTTCATCTTCACGTATGATTTAACATTTTTATGATATCAACGTTGACAGTGTTTATGCTTATTGTTGGAAGGGTTGCTTTTAAATTATTAAAATACGTACTCTAACAAAATATAAACACACAACAAAACGATAATTTAAACCATTATAAAATCACAAAGATTAACCATTACTGTAAACAATAGGGGTCAACAAAGTAAATATTTTGAGGTAGCAAGGTAAGTTTTAACATTTATTTAACGTAGTTTTAGAGGTTAATTGTAAGAGAGGACCGATGTTCACTTCAATAAAGAAGTATTTTCATTTCCTCATTAAATACCTTTAATGAAAAAATAAATAAAACCTCGCTATCAATTAAGAGTCATCTTCTCTCTTGTTAGAACGCTGAAAACATGTCTCCGCATTTCAATTTTTAAAATATAAAACGATAAAAAATTGTGCTTTTTTAGATGGATGATCTATCAAGGGCAATCATACCTGATGTATCACTAAAATAAATTGAGTGAGCGAAATTGAGTTAATTTTCGACGTCGTCGCTGATATTTAAACATTTTTTAATCCTATGAGATCCCTGTAACAGTCCAACTTAGGATGCATGTTTTTCATAAAATCACTTGAAAAACTGCTAACGAAACCGGTGAATAATAAATACTGTACCATGGTTGCAAAAAAGCCGTATATGGTTACTATGACTGCTTTAACACAAAGTGGGACGACTTTTAAGGATTTTTAATAGGTTTTAAAATCTGAACCTACAAAATAATTTACCTTGGGTTTCGACAAATTTTCAAAATTTAGAATACAAATTAAAGAACGGCTGCTTTAGATTTTATAAATAAATACAAACAAGTTTGTTACCTTGAAGTTGAAAGAGTAATTGAGTGGCCTCTGTTATATCGTATAGTGTGATCTAACGCAAGTATGTGAATACGTCCAATGTGGTTTGGTAAAATTATTTTCTACCATCAAGGATACCTTAATTATAAATAAATTAGAAAACTCGATTTTATCAAATAAAGTACAAAAATAAGAAACACCAAAAGAGAGCAGTATCAGCCAAACCAACGAAGACAAAAAATTGGTCGACTATACAAACGTCTTAAATATTCAACTATCAACTTTAATTTAGATTAAAGTTTTCCATCGTTAAACATATGTATCGTTCAATCGTTTTAAAAATATATGATTTCATTTATTTGTAAATCGTGTGTCAAAGTTATTCATACAGGAGTTCCACAACTGGAAACTGCCTTCGGGAATTTACAAAGAAACTCTTTAAATTAAGAACATAAAAACGGTAAAATAAATTTACTAAACCAAAATTATATTAAACGATAGGCCTAAGGTTTAAATTTTAATAATTTGGTTTAGAAAATACTTTAATATTATAGCTTTTGAAGATTAAACAAAAAATGAGTAAATTTTAATATAAAAAGCTTATGGTTTTATCGGTTTTTTAACTAGAAAGATTTGGATGCTATAGAATCAATAGTCTATGGATAAAAACATATTTGTAAGGAATATTATTTAGAAATTTAAAAGGTTCTAGATATTATTTATGTCTTTTTTAACACCAAAGGAAGTAGCCTTCATAGGAATTTGAATTTTTTAATCTAAATTTTTGATCTTAATTCAAAGAGTTTTGGGAGTTTTAAAATTATATATAACATGCCATTGGCCAATACAGTTTCCTCTACGACTTCCTATAGGGGCATCCCCCGTGTTGTGCCCAATCTGGAAATGTGGCAACATAGTTTTTTTTTACATCTACTAAATGTCCCCAACAATAACCCAAAGTCAAATTTTGTCAAACTTTCAGTGCATGCTCAACCTGTTTAGAGTCTGGACTAGTTGGTGCCAACTACTATAAAGGGACGCGGTCGAGCAGATGGATTTCTTTGGAAATTTCAAAATATTTATGATTCCTACATCCCCGACCTAACGGCACGGTCCTTCCCGGAGAGAAGCTGTAAACAGTAAAAACCCAGGGAAGAGGGGCGCACTAACAAATCATAACCACGCATACCTGTCAAGCCTGCCCTCAATCTAAATTTAAAATATTACACCGTTATTTATTTCAAAGGGGAACAAAAAATTTTAAAACTGTTACAATTTTGAAGCCTGTATTGTCCCACAATTTCCCATCATGTAAAAATAACTAGGTTACATTTTTGTTTTATCAGCAAGGATTTTGAAAATAAATTTAAAATATAGGCTATAAGATGTTTAGTTTATGTTTAGCTGAAATTGCGTAGTCGTATTTATGCGTTGCATAAAATGTTAGGGATTTAAGAAAATTATCTTAATGACTATGGGAATAAATTTATATTTTAATTTAAAATAACACCTACATCTTCCACTCATATTTAATTTTTATTACATGCTATAAACTACAAGTTGAACGATTTGCAATTTATTTTTCCCCGCTGTATCGGAATTGGCTGAACATTCGCGACAAAATTGTCGGAATGTTGGCGAACACTAAAGTCAACAATCGTGTTCTAAATATAATTACCAACAATATGACTTACATTCAACAAGGCCAACAATCGTTAGCAACTACTTAAATATTAGATAAATTTTAGAAATTTATACTTTTTCTCTTCTTATTTACAAAATCTTGTTCAATTCTTATAATATTTCATAAACTTTAGAACTTTTTACTTCATCTCTTCTTATTTACATAAATCTTGTTGAATTCTTATTAGGATATATGGGCTAGAACTATAATTTTAAAATATATAAGCATTAAGTCAGCCTCAGTAATATTTTTTGGTGGTTTAGTTTTGTCGTATAATTTTCTGTTGTCGCGTTACGCGCGAATAAAACGCAGTATTTTACGTCATTTATCGAACTTAACAAGTAGGCCTATTATAGTTTTACCATTAATTTAAGACAAAACTTCAAAAGCACTTAAATTAGCTTTTACAAAATTTTTATGACTAAAGAGAAAGGCGACAAAGCGGGCCTCTTGGCCTCTTGGGGCGTGTTGCCGTCTAACTATAGCCTAGCTCCACGGCGGGAGGGCGGCCAGCCCTTCTTACAAGCAATTGGAATGATTGCGATACCAGCAAATGCCCCACTGCTCGGACAATGCTTGCAAGGGCTTCGTCGTTGCGGTAGTGAGAGCTGCCTTTCCAACCCTTTGAGATTAAATGACAATTAAATCGTTGTTTAGGGACAATGTGGTTTGTAATTAAGAAGGGAAACGTAGAACGGGGATAGTCTATAGTATGTTTGATAGCCTTTAATTTATTTTTATTGTTTAACGTTGTGCTTTAAATTTCTACCTACTAAATTTTATTGATTTATTTTAATTTGTATTTTCATATAATTTAGGCATCAGAATGTAGGAATGTAGCCTACAGAATAACTAACCGTTGAAAACAACTAATCATTTTGTTATATTTTTGACACCGGAAGGTGCATCCACACTCCAGTACCGTACAGCATAGATTTAAAAAAAAGGGAACTACGCCTAGTTAAAATATTGAAGTTATTGTTAAAAAATTACAATAAAGAAGGTTAAAGTGCTAAGAGATGGTTTAGGTTAATTAAAACATCAATGTTGTAAAAAAATAAGTGGAATCGCATCAAACAACATAGAAGGCAGTTTTGATTTAATTTATACATTATTAGTCACGGTAAAGGAAAATGCTGCTTTAGATGGATCCCAGTTTGTTCTTTAAATTCTTAAAGATGACGAGAAGATGGCCATGAATAGAAAATTAATAGATTGGAGTTGGGGATTTTTGTAGATCGATAAAGTTTGGATGAAAATAATTTTAAGATAACTCGTTAATCAATAAAAAAAAGGCTAGGGCCTATCCCGTGATCTCGTGTAGTGTGATAAATTACTTAGTCGCTCGATGTGTAGCGAATTTATGGCGAATCAGAGCTTCTTTTATACTCAGATTTAAAAATCAACTTGATAACAAATAAATATTTTGTTTTGTTTTAAAACAGAGACATCTAATATAAACACTAGGTCGGTATGTTATTCTATAATGCGACAGTGCATTTGTAGAGTTATACATTTGTATCTAAAGTTTTGTAGACCGCTTTATAATTATATAATACAATGCTGATTTGTATCACTTATCTACACAAAACGTGTATGATTTAACATTGAACTGTCATGAAATAATTTTGAAAATCGGCAAATAATGTTTTCTTTTTGTTGGCCACAGAGCAGAACAAAACCACAAAGACCTGCGTATTTTCGTAACCCTTAACGCGTGAAAAACTCCCCTTATAGACTTATACAGGAAGATGATCTTAAATATTTATCAAGAATAAACTTGAATTGAAATTGTTATATCCAACTTTTGACATCATATGTATTACGATGTGTTCACTATGTGTTTATTTACAATTTTCGCCTTTAAAACGCGAAAAGTTGCTTTGCGTTCTCCAGCAAAACGTTGCCTAGTTTAATTATGAAGTCTGCTTTTATGTGTTTGGGTGGATAGTTTGTGTTTGTCCCACATTAATCTTAATTGAAACCCCATAAAATATTGGTCCCTACCTATGAAAGTGACCAAAATCTTGTTTATAAGATTTTAAACGATACGGTAAGGAAATTAAAATGACGACTTTATCTTCTTGTATACTAAAGGGTGGCTGCTTCAACTTTCATTTGCAGCGATTAGTCAAGCTATTTTATGATTTCTTAAAAAAGCTAATTTGACACTTCATTAAAACCGGCAAAAAGACAATGCACGTTTCCTCTACTGTGAGTTTGTCGAAAGATATGCTCACAACCTTTCGCGCATTTCTTCTTTCTTCTAAAGGCCTATTTTGCCAGACGCGTCTCGTGCGTCTGACGCTCCGCGATGATCGCTCCGCGTCAATCGCTGTCCTCTGCTTTACATTGTTTCAGGTTAGTCTATTTTGCCAGACGCGTCTATCGCGTCAGCCGCCAGCGTCTGTAACTGAGCCGCTAGCGTCTGACGCGGCCCTCTGCTCCTAGAGCAGACGGAGACGCAGTCGCTCGCGTCTATTGGTGGAAGATTGGGTATATTAAGTGAAGCCAACGTCAATTTTGGACACAATTCTCACTGGGAAAGCGATGCAAACCTTCGTCTAGATACCTTGAGAGGTAATTTGTAGATAACAGCATTTAAAAAAAGAACTCTTTCTAATAATTAATGTTTATGAGGGTTTTTTGCTACTTTTCCCAATTGCAATTAGCCTAGGTTTGATAATTACACTGTATAAAAACTATGTTCCGAAAGTGCTGTTATTTATTATTTTTTCTAACTAAACTAAAAGGTTCAAAACCTTTTGATCCATGGGTTAAAATGTTTTTTCTTTTTATTATTAAAATGAAAGAAGGCTGAAGTTTTGTGCATATATTATCCTTTTTTCTACATGATTAAAACTTACCATGAAGTTAGAGCAAGCTTATTTTCTTCTGCTGTTATGGGATATGGGGGTTTTTTATTAAGGATGCCGTATACAACTAATTTTCGATTAAACTTTGCTTGTGTTGAACTGTGTAACATCAAGCCAGAAAAACTCAGAAAACTTGGACTCATCAGAACGTATGCGATTTTCTATTAATATTTTATGTTAATATACTTCTTCAGATTTCTTTAAAAACATATAATGCACTTCTTCCCTGGGATCACACAGCATTTCTAAAATTAGCTACCTCCTCAGCTAATAAATACTTCATTTTTTTAAATACCGGTACTCATTTTACAAACAGCCCCAACACCACTCCTTACGCCACCTAGACAACCAGTGACAGATCTAATAATCGCAACGAATAGACGCGTCTGGCAAAATAGCCCCCAGCGATCGCTAGAGCGATGATCGCTCAGCGTCGATCGCTGGGGGCTATTTTGCCAGACGCGTCTATTCGTTGCGATTATTAGATCTGTCACTGGTTGTCTAGGTGGCGTAAGGAGTGGTGTTGGGGCTGTTTGTAAAATGAGTACCGGTATTTAAAAAAATGAAGTATTTATTAGCTGAGGAGGTAGCTAATTTTAGAAATGCTGTGTGATCCCAGAAAAGAAGAGCATTATATGTTTTTAAAGTAATCTGAAGAAGTATATTAACATAAAATATTAATAGAAAACCTACGTTCTGATGAGTCCAAGTTTTCTGAGTTTTTCAGGCTTGATGTTACACAGTTCAACACAAGCAAAGTTTAATCAAAAATTAGTTGTATACGGCATCCTTAATAAAAAACCCCCATATCCCAAAACAGCAGAAGAAAAGCTTGCTCTAACTTCATGGTAAGTTTTAATCATGTAGAAAAAAGGATAATATATGCACAAAATTTCAGCCTTCTTTCATTTTAATAATAAAAAGAAAGCACATTTTAACCCATGGATCAAAAGGTTTTGAACCTTTTAGTTTAGTTAGGAAAAAATAATAAATAACAGCACTTTCGGAACATAGTTTTTATACAGTGTAATTATCCAACCTTATTGCAATTGGGAAAAGTAGCAAAAAACCCTAAAAACCATTAATTATTAGAAAGAGTTCTTTTTTAAATGCTGTTATCAACAAATTACCTCTCAAGGTATCTAGACGAAGGTTTGCATCGCTTTCCTAGTGAGAATTGTGTCCAAAATTGACGTTTTCTTCACTTAATATACCCAATCTTCCACCAATAATCGCGAGCGACTGCGTCTCCGTCTGCTCTAGGAGCAGAGGGCCGCGTCAGACGCTAGCG
>CM061535.1:24147534-24180430 GCA_030545055.2 Neoaliturus tenellus
AAAACTAATACGCAAAACCTAATAAGTTACTAATATTTTGAGCCATCCCAAATTTGAACTACGTTGGATGTTTCAAAAACAGTATTGTGTAACGTTTATGTTGTTATATATTATCAAATTTCTTATGGCTGCTGGAAATAATGATGGGGCAACAATTATTAGGTAAATTTCCCAACAACAATCCATAAATTAGTTTGCCAATTCATTGTTTATTTTTTGTCAACCAGTTCTTTCTTGTATAAACATTTTTGTTCTAAGCTTTTGCTTAAAACCCTCATATAGGCTACGTACAGTCTCTTAGTATTCTTGTGATCAACATAAATCACAAATTTCAACTGAATAAGGCCTGCCGCACACTGCATCGAACACGACACGACACGACAAGACATTTTGACTTAAGGCGTTTTATACGGCTCAGTTTGTATGAGTTTAATGGAGCTGACGCATACTACATCGAACAAAACACGACACGACGATAAAACGCCTTAAAGGCGTTTTTTTCCTTGTCTGGCGAAGGTATACTGAAAATTTCGTTTTATGACAAAACGCTATCAGACAAACTCAGAGAATCCAGCTCTGCGCATGCGTTGCGAATCCTTCCTCCCTCTCCCTCTCCAGAAACACATGTAATCTACGGAACGTCTACGCAGGATTTTTGCTTTGCTTGCTTGGGAAGTTGAAGTGAAAATTAGTGAAGACAGTGCGGCCGTGGATGTGGACAAACTATTATTTTTAATTCAAAACAACCCGCCTATTTACAACTCTACTTTGAAAGAGCATCACAACGTCGATGTTAACTAAAAAATTTGGAATGACATAGGGCAAGAGATTGATGTATCAGGCAATAATCACAGTGAAATAATATAGTCACAGGTAATAATAATCAGTGAAATAGACGGGTTGAGGGGTCGTAGGAAGCCGTCGTGTTTTGTCGTGTCGGACGATGTATTTTCGCGCATCCGACAAAACAGAACAGAACAGAACAAAACAAAACAGAAATTGTCGTGTCGTGTCGTGTCGCGTTCGATGCAGTGTGCGGCCGGCCTAAGAGTCCGCAGGTCTGCTACGTCATGAGTGCGGACATTGCAAGTCGTACCTCCACAACCAATATTCGCAACATAACTCTGATGTAACACATAAATTATTCGTTTAACCTCACCAAAATTTGCGCTTGTAGTGAAAGGTATTAATGTAAAGTCGCTCTGATATCTAGTTCGAGCCAATTTACAAAGTTTAATGGTCGACAGTGTTAAATCTGTGTCACATTATAACGGGTGTGTCCCGCACGCCTCCGCGCCGATTTTATAGCTACCGATAATATCAGGCGCCTTATACAGAAAATGACTTAGTCAATATGTAAATATCGCTAAACGCCCAGTGGTGGGTCGGCCGAGGTAAATATCATTGCCCACAAACGCAAATTTATAAGGAAACAGGTCATGCCCAGGTACTGACGTTGATGAAAAGTGGTGTTAAAGTTGTTAATGTAATTGTAGAAATCTGACATACAGATTAGGGAGACTAAATTGTGACGTTGGGAATTGGGATTCAACTCGTCTATAGAAAATACTTATATTACAATAAAGTTTTAAGAAATTATTGTTGACATTTTCAATCACTGGTAAAATCAAAGCTCACAGTACTTACTCAATCTTAAATACTGGCTTGGTATAGCTGAGTGGTTATAGACTTCGCCTTTGAATCTGAAGGTTGACGTTTAAATCCTTAGAAACGGTGACTTTTTTATGGTTTGATCCTTTGACCAGTCCTTGTCATGGGTCCAGTCCTTTTTGACTGATGGACCCAGCTACCTTTAGTCATTGGGTTATTAATTAATGATCATGACAAATTACACAGCTGCTATTTGCCAGTAACGAAGTGTACTCTTCTGATCCATCGCACTCACCCTTCAGTCATACTCACCTTAAAATACGCACCTCAGAGTGCGTCTCGGTGTTTCAAGTAAAGTATTAAAGTATTGATAACTTTCAGGATTTTAAATTTTTATTGATAGCTTTTACAGTTCTCTATTATAGTTTTAGGTTCTTCCATTTATTGTGTTTACTATTTTGTTAAATCCTTTTGCAGTTAACTATCAGAGGTATTGGATTCATCCAGGTTACCCTTGTCAGTAAAGAAATAAGGCTAAATTATTGTTGTCAATGCATCACATCAAATGCCAACACAAAAAAGGAACACATTTAAGTTTTAATCCAATACCGAAAAAGCAAGACCCAGCTGTAAAGTTCCCCGCCTGTCGGATAGGGACGGGCGGGAGATTCTGTCTACCTTGAGGGATAGTTGGCCATAATGTGGCCTCCAGATTTTCACAGAAGCTGCCTTAGTTAAGAAAGAATTCGGCTGAGTCATGGACGAGGGTGTTTTCTAACACTCCCCTTGCCACTTCAAATATCAGATAATTAATAACTACTGTTTCTTCTAGCCTTGAATAGCAGTTATGTCGATCCCTTACTTAACCGTGAGGTGGACTGTTAAGATGAATGATATTTGGAGCTTTTTGCTCCAAGATTTCAACATCCCTTTTAAAAAAAACTATCAATATTTCAAGGAAAATAAATACAAAGTTCATGGATTATATATGATAAAAACTCAAATAACCTAATGGAGTTGTCTTAAATATGTACCATAGCTAATAATATTCCCCTGATAATAGTGCAGCTCAGACTTATCTACTTATCTGTTTAATAGATGATGAGGGATAAAACTTTCAATACCTATAAAAATGTTGAGTTGGCAGGCAGTAGTAAAATATATTACATAAATTGAATACCAAATAGGTAAGACACAGTTTTCTATAAATTTATACGCTTTACAATATGATTGATTGGGTTAATCGTAATTGATTGAAAAGTGTTACAGCGACGCATCATAAAAGAAAAGCTTAGAGAAAGTCGCCTCTAGTGTTAGACTAAGAAGAATCAACAACCATAAAATATTCCTTGAAATAAAACTCATGACTGTGACTTCAGATAACTAAGTATATTTGGTATAGTAAATATATTTTCGAGCTGAAAAATTATATTTATAAAAATCGAACAGATACAGTTATAAACTGTCATGCAAAATGAGCAAAATTCCATGTAATTCCTGACGCTACGGAACAAACGTCCCTTCTCTTATAGAAAGTAATTACGAATTTCCTCAAACGTTATAAAACCATTCAATTTGCATTTTATTGTAATTGTATTACATCGTTATTTAATTTAACTTTGTTCATAACATATTTGTAGGGAAATGTTGTCATTTTGTAATTGTATAAATGGTCCATTTTATTTAATCAATAACGTCGTAACAAACTCTTTTAATTATTTTTATTGCCTTTTACACGCCATGAGTCATCCCAGTCAATCAATATGCATCACGTTTCCCACACAATGTATGCATTATTTATCTACAGCAATAAATAGACTATATTTTTTCACGCACAATTTTAGTCTTGTTTATTTGAGCTTTGGGTTAGGTTTCTTTAAGTGCAGTGGTATTCAGAATTCGTGTTTACCCGGTTCAAGGATGAACAATTACGAGGTTTCCAACTTGCAAGGCTGTCCGGTTGCCATGTTATCCGGTTGCTCGGTTGCGATGTTACCAGGCTATCTGTTTGTCCGGTTGCCAATTTGCCATGATGTCAGGTTGCCCGTTTGCCCGGTTTTCCGGTTGCTCGGTTGCTATGGTACCAGGTTGTCAGGTTATTTAGTTTTTCGGTTGCCCGGTTGCACAGCCGGCCGGTTGTCCGGTTGCTGGTTGCCAGATGGTCCAGTTAGCCGGTTGTCTGACTGCCCAGGTTGTCCGGTTGTCCGGTCGTCAGGTTGCTAGATTGACCGGTTGTATGGTTGCTCGGATACGATGTTACCAGGTTGCTAGGTTATATCTGGTTGTCCAGTTGTCCGGTTGCTGTTTGCAAGATGGTCTTGTTGGCCGGTTGTCTGACTGCCCAGGTTGCCCGGTTGTCCGATTGTCTGACTGTCCAGGTTGTCCGGTTGTCTGGGTGTCAGGATGTCAGGTTGCTAGATTGACCGGTTGTCCGGTTGCTCGTATACGATGTTACCAGGTTGCTAGGTTATCTGGTTGTCCGGTTGTCCGGTTGCTGGTTGCCAGATGGTCCTGTTGGCCGGTTGTCTGACTGCCCAGGTTGTCCGGTTGTCCGGTTGTCCGGTCGCAGGCTCGCCCACGCTAACCGCGCCGGTCGCGATTCTGGTCCCGGGTTCTGGTTTCGCCACTAAGTACTCCTTATTTTTACCTCGGTTGTTTGTTTGTGCCCGCGATAAGTTAAACCGGTCGACGGAGGCTCTTGAATAATTTAAATATTTACCCCGAGCAGCACCGCTGTTTTTACCATTAGTGGCCGTAATACATGGCGATGACTGAGTCGCTCCGGTGGTAAACAGAACGAAGCAGCCGCGTGCCGTCGCGACGCTGCTGCGGCGCGGCGTCGGCGCGGCGCTAGTGACGCGCGACGAGCGCCGCGTCATGACAGCGACGTAAACACTGTTTTAGGAACGATGGCGTCATTGGGGCCGGGAACGTTCTGACACAGCATGCATTCCTGGCGGGACGTCCTACTTTACAGTAATTTTTTTACTATAGTCACTATTTTTCATCCCATATCTTTTTAAATCGCAGAGTTAATACAGTAGTTACGTTTGTATTCTTCATAAAATGCCTTAATTTAGTGATTCCATTAATCTCTTATTAAAACAGCTTTCTTAGGGTGTCTGCCACATCTCAATTATGGTATTGAAAATTGGGGAGCAAACAGGGAAAAATCTAAAATAATCATATGTCCTAATATAATAAAAAATGCAACCTAACCCAGGCTAATGTTAGTTGTTAAACTTTAAAAAATATAAGTTGTAAGAGCTTGTGCGCTAAACAGAGCACAGCGGGAGAACACTAATGGAGAAATATTTCCTTTGAGACTTTAAAGCATATGAAACTTCACAGTAACACCGTAGCTTGTCAATGAAGCTTAAAGTTCTGAAGGGATCACTTAGATCTAACTTTTGTAGTAACATTTTATTTTATAGGCCTTATCTACTGTCGATGTCTCCATGCTAAGTCTTGTTATATTTTTGATAAATTACATTCCTTAAAACGCCTGATATCAATCAACAACGCAATACTGATTTACAAGATCAAAAAAACAGACTCTTATTGCATAAACAATATTTCTATGATAAGTAATAAAGATTCCACCAAATTTTCAAAATGAAGGAACTCCCAGGGAAAGTTACCCCACTTAAAAACTGAGCCTGGGACATGTTACTTTTTCGTTTTGAGGTACTTAGAAGACAAAACCACATTCCGTTCAAATATTATAGGTTTATATGAATACAAACAATATTTATATATGCGTCCGAAATATTATTGAAAAACTTATGTATTAGTTATTTACCAGCATATTTTAATAAATACTAGCGCACCTGTGCTCCTCCGCATCATTTAAAATATGCAATCTAATAAACAAATTGTATTTGATTAACATACAACCCAAATTTGATATCAGTGATGAAATTGTAACGAAATGAAATAGGGTAATATAATCTGGTTGCATAAAACTAACAAATGAACTTACTCTATAATTCTTCTTTAAAACAATGTTGATGGGTATGTTGCCCAACAAACTCATGTTCAATTTCACACCTTTCTGTTATAAAAATTTGTTCGCACAAGGAAAGTTACCTCTAACCGTGAGAAAAGACCGGTTCAAGAAAGTATTCAGTCCGTGTCTTTTGTAAATTTGGTAGATTCGGATTGATTTTTATACATGCTGGGGGTTATTTTTCTGAGGATAGATATCCGGCTGGTATTTGGTTTACCATAATGTTAATTTATAGGAATCGAACCAAATAATAATGTATTTATAAAACTAGGGGCACTTTTCCGGCCGCGAGCTAAATTTCATCCCACTCTAAGCTCCGCTCCCAGTGCTAAGCTTCAACCTTGTGACGTCAAAATGGCGTAGCGTTTTTTCATGGGGGTACTTTTCCTGGGGGTGGAATTCCGGCGCTCCCAATTTATCTAAAAATATGAGTGCATTCTTAAATATACTTTTTCAGTAGGAAAGTCATTAGGCCCTATCTTCTCTCTGTATAGTTCTAAAACCTGTTATTGCTATAGCGTATTGTCAGTTTAAGCCAAATCTGGCTGAAAGATGCAACAAATTTGGACAGCCAATTTTTGCTTGAATGTATTTCAGGTCATTCCTGCAATAACTCAGAAAAGCTCCCTGAAATCCCCAGTGGGCAACACGCCTAAAGTGATGGGATGGCCCGCGTGGAGTCAGTAAATCTTAGGTCGGCTAATGGTTTTAAATATATTTAATTAACCCTCAAGTACTCGCGCGGGGGTGTCCACAGACTCCCAAGGATGTAAATTTTGAATTTTTAACCAGTTAATATTTCGTTTGTTTAGATTTTTAACTCCTCTCCATAAGACCAATGGTAAAATATTTACAATGTCCTTTTAAAGATTATATAATGAAATAAGAATTTTCCTTGCGTAGATACCTGTATTATATTTTATTTTATCGAAAAACAAAATTGTTAGGAAAGTTTGAAGAAAAGTGTAAGAAGTTAGAGCCGTTTTCGAGATCCGTGGGAATGTATATATGCAAATATACCTTACTCGCATTAGAATATAGAATAAAAAATATCCATGAGCCGCCTTTCGCTAGAATTACCCATTTATTGCTGTGAATCATTATTAATGAATTTCCCTATATTGAATACGCTATTATGGTGGTAGTCAAGGTAAGACCTAAGCCCGAGACCATGATACTTTTTTGTTTTGAGGTCCCTTGAAGCCAAAAACAACATTCTTTCAAATTTTCATAGATAGGCTATATTTAAAAATTTTAATATTTATATATGTGTGTCCGTTAACACGATAACTCTCGAACGAAACCTTCGATTTTTATTAAATTTAATACAGAGGTATAAAGCAGCATTCGTAATTTTAAGTTCGAAACTAGCGTGATCGGACCATGGGAACGGGGTTTTATGGGGTTCCAAAAAGGTTAAAAATGGGTTCGCATTTTGTACCTCAATTTTGTATATTTATAGTATTAAATTTAACTAAAACCACTCAAAAGAACTTGAAAAACAAACAATTTGTGTTTCGAATGTTTAATCTGACTTAATAGATTACGGGGAAAATAAAAAATGTGTTTTCCGTGTTATTCTTATGGGAAATCGACAAATCGCTCTATCTCACTTATTTATTGGCATAACTTGATTAAATTTTGTATGTACATTTACTAGGCAGAGTGTAACTTATCAACACACATATGGCAGTAAACCTACATACTCACAACCATGGTATTTATGGGGAAAATAGAAATCCCAGAATGTGATACAATTTAGCATGTACCTACAATGGGAAGGAATTATCGTCTATTTCCTTATTACACCCTCATGGCAACAAACCTTCATCCGTAATCCCATGGTGTATATGGGGGAAATAAAAATACCAAATTCCATTGGAAATTCGCAGAATACAGAGGTCTGCTATTTATAGTGTTATGTATTATGTATGAAGTTATGTATTATAGTGTGGTTGGTACATTATTATGCATTATTATGTGTTATAGAGCATACATTTTAAAATAACCATACATGCCTGATGGAACTAAAGAAGAACTCCTTGGAACTAAATAAGCTTACAATTACATGTAAAAGAATTTGAAGGCAGGTTCGTAAAAAAATTCTAAATATTCAGTAATAAATAAATATTCTACTCGGATTTGAAAATCACTTTTCGAGCACTGAGCGGAGAACTAATTCAATTAATTAACTTGAGTGTCATGTGAATCGACCGAATTGTCTCTACTAGTTGCCAAATACTGCGTCCCCCATGTC
Source organism: Neoaliturus tenellus (assembly GCA_030545055.2). NCBI lineage: Eukaryota > Metazoa > Arthropoda > Insecta > Hemiptera > Cicadellidae > Neoaliturus > Neoaliturus tenellus. The sequence continues at coordinate 24,155,412 of CM061535.1, forward strand.
CAAATATCTGGATGATCAAAACAGAACTATTTATTAAAACCATAATTTCATACAAGCGACAGAGATTTTGTTTGAACTCCTTTACTTGTTATATAATTTTGAAAATCAAAGCTAATTTATTGCATTGCATTTCACAAGAAGGACTTGAAATCATCTACATAACTGTTTGCCTCGTAGAAATACATCGTGGCAAGGGCGAATGGCTATTGGGAAAATATTTAATAAAAAAAATACCATCTCGTTGTTTGAAAACACAGCCCTGATGGGAAATACTGCAGGCCAATCGTAACGGTACAAATCTTACTTATTAGAATGGGTGGAGAATAATAAATTGTATTTTAATAATCGAAGCGTATACTTTTAAGTACATTTTTTTCTTGCAATTTTAAGTAAAATACAAATTAAACAATGTAAAAAATAATACATTTACACTATGTTCACTACGTTAGTAACAAAGCTAAAGCAAGTAGCCTAAATTGTCCTAATCCTGCGTTTGTGCCATGTTCAGAGTTTGCCCTTTTACACGAGTAGGCCCTATAGATAAAATTTATTACAATGGGATTTCTGATTGTTTATCAGAGACTCTGCCAAAACGATATCATGACTTCTCAGCATATAAAACTCACGATACTGCAATTTTTTCTATTTTAATTATGGTAAACATTTTAATGGCTCAATTCAAATAATTATCTTATAGTTTGTACATGACAGACAGTAGGCCTATATTTGTTCATTAAGTGATTCATTTGTACTTCGGGTAACATTGAATTGTTCCTAGTAATTTAGACATTCTTGGTGAAAAATAAAAGTACTGTATAATTAACAGAAAATTTATTTAACTATTTTAATATGAGTTTAAACAAACGAACCCATTTGTCCGACAATGGCACAGATAAATTGTTCAATTTAGCCTAAATAATCATAGGCTGATGTGTCAATTTACCTCTGTCGGATTAACCAATAAAATAACCGATAATATAATGTATAGGCCTAAAAGTCAATTCCAAAGTTGAAGTGTAAATTAAGGTTGAATGTAGACAAATATACTGCGTTTTAGATTTCTATACAAACTTGAAACAAATACAGTAGGCCTATTCACTTGCATGATTAATTTCTTATTCGTAAACGATTGTACATTTTATACCGCACTGATATACAATTGGTTGGTTTAAACCATCAGTTAAACGTGAAATTTCCATCATGACATGGTTTAATACGCTTTGCATTAGGGTTTCGAAATTCTCGAGGGCTCTTAAGTTTTTGGGAACAAATGTTAAATAGACAATCACGAGAAGACCCCTAATAACAATGCATTTATTTGTTGTACTGACCATATGTGTCTTCTTGCGAAAAGATGGTTTCTCTAAATACGTATACATAATGATTTGTTTAGCCGAACATACAATATGAAAATAAGTCAGAGGCCTCATAGGTTTATCCAACGCTTAAGAATTTATTTTAACACTTCCTTAATCATTTTTTATGCCTTAATTATTTCTAAACGGAATAAAAGAAAAACTAAACTCGTTTTATTTGTGTTAAACTAGATAATTTTCAAATCACAAGCGATGAAAATTGTTGTAGGTCACACAATTGTTGTATACATCGATGGGCTACACCTATGAATACAGAGACTTGTCTGTGTGACCAACGACGGCATTCCCACTGACATGCTGGCGCTGGCGTGACGGGTGTATCGTGTCAGGCCAGCCAAGATTGATAACTGGCAACGATCCTTAGCCTAAGGGTCAAGGTCAAAGTACCCTTAGGCTTTGTCGTTCATGTACTACTGTACCTTATCATAGTTTTACAGTATTCTTATTTTTTTAGAAATATAACGGATTGAACATTTTCTTCTATTATTTGACATTTCATAATGTAAAATAAAGTAGACAGTTGACCTGCCTACAATTAATTTCAGGCTAACTATAACTATAAATTTGCTATATAAAATATTCTTTGTATGATTCTGGGTAAAACTAAACAAAAATTGGGTTATATATAAAAATAATATTAAAATTGGGTTTAATTTTTTTAACCGAAGACACTATAGATTCTCCTAAAGGCGTGGATTGAGTTGGTCTCTTAATAAAACACATACGAATCTCTTTTTAGGGTCGATTACATAAAATATTTAGTACCATAAAATCGGATAAAACGGAGCGCTGGAGGCACAGAGTAGACGGACAGATATCCGGGCGGGTAGAAAATGTCTTTATCCTCAGAGTCCGTAAAGAAATGCATAACAAGCCATAATGAGTGGGGAGGGGGGTGAGAGAGCGAGAGAGCGAGTGCGGGCCAGAGGGAATGCGGGGGGAGAGAGTCGGAGTCAGGGAGTGCGAGGGAGACGGGGATAGCCGGAGGGACCGTGTGGGAGAGAGAGAGAGCGATGCCCGGCCACGTGACGGGAGAGGGGATAGAGGAGGGGCGAAGGGGACGCTCAATTAGGGGGCTCGGAGTGAGTCGTTCGCCGCGCTGTCACAGTATGTCGGGATCGTCCAGTCTAGACCATAGTCCGGTGTACTAGGTACTCGGTACTCGGTGCTCTGTGCTCGGTGCTGTTTCTGTTAGTTGGAGTGCGCGGCGCGCCACCCGTCGTCCAGTGGACCAGTGTTGTCAGTGTCGCTCCGGCCAGGACTGTCGCTGTCCCGTGTCTAGTGTCGGGGGAGGATAGCATACATATTCAGCGACCGGAATATGGTGACATAAACAATCGGTAGATCGAGTGCCGGTGTATAATAATACGTGCCGGATAATAGAGGTCGTGGGACCGGGGAATGGATGTGGATGTGGGACGGTGTATTCGAAAATTATACCCGGCTGATAATAGGCGCTCTCGGTCGCGATGAAGATGAAGACATCACTCGAGTAGTGGGGGAGTAGTGGACAGAGACGCGACCGCGACCATGATAGGCCTTCCATAGCCATCCGTGTTGTTTCCTGAAGATATTTGTGAACTGGTGTTTTCGTGAGTGCCGGGATGCCGGAAAAAGAAGTGTACAACATGGCACCGCCTCCTACGGGATTGCCTTTCCAGTTCCCGTCAGCGTTCGCAGCCTTCCATGCGCCGTTGCCCGTGGACCAGAGGACCCACGAGGGTCGGTACCTGTGGGACCCGACGTCTGGCAGGGTGTTGCACCCGGGCGCCGCTGGGACGGCCTTCCACCACCCCGCTCACGGGTAAGTCACAGACAACCAAAACTACCGGTACCTTTCCCGCTGCCTGACCTGACCACGATCCAGTGATTGTCAAACCCTTTATTGTCATTTAAAACACGATTTCAAACAATACCAACATACTGTTGCAAGTATGCCACCTTTTATAAAGAACATAGCAAAAGGTGTAGTACTATTTCAACTAGAGGCAAGTGGTCAGGTACACTAATTTAGGCAATGGGAGAAAACAATGGAATATGCATGTTAACTGGCTTGATCCTCAAAATGCATGTCAATGGGTGAATGCGGTATTTATCAGTTTACTTTAAACAAGATTCGTTAGTTAATTGTTTAAAAAAAAACGCTTAGTTATATTTGCAGTTAGCACGCTTAGAGCCGAAAATAGCTTTGTTTGCCTCTCTTTTTGTTTTAGGCGCATAGATATATTCCCTCGATTTGTCCATGTCTCTTAATTTGAATTTATGCACAAGGACTAGGTCGATACCGCACACCAATATATGCCTAAACAAGAAAGAACTTTGATTTCTCTGACAAACTTCTGACTTTGGTGCATAATGTCACTTTGGTTATAGATAAAAACTTCTAGTCAGGTCTTGTTTCCCACGAATGAAAATATTGAGGAAATAATCAACTGATCAACTGATTTTCGTGGTTTTGTCATTAATCTTTTTATTTGTACTGCATACGTTAGTTAAATCGTAAAATGAACCAAGTTTTTAGTTCAAGTTTAACAAAGAAGACTTTTATGGACCGTGTATCTTCGAGTAGGTATCTAAACCATTGCTTTGTTCTTTCACTTTCCAAGCTGCAAACAAATGGCTGATATTATATACTATATTTTAATTTGAATGTGAAAATACAATACCTTTTTTTATACAGATATCTTTACTTTTCCTTATAAAATAAATCACAATTGTGCATACTGCCAATCATCAAGCACAAACACTTAGTCTACATTAGATTTCATAGCTCCATAAAACTAACTTCAACTTTTTTAGACTATTAGTCCGTGGATAGGATAAAATCAGCCCACGGACTTTCATAAATTTTTTATTTTAATAGATTCAACAAAATCATTTAAAAATATTTTTGCATTGCATTGCTTTTGGCTGCGTTATTCAAACATAATATCAGCCCTTTACTAGTGTTGAGTTAGTAGAGGCCATAGCTTCACCTATAACTGTTGTGATTACAATAGAGCATTTCTAACGAGATTGTAGAAGCTTTAATCTTATGAAGAAGACAGATTCAAAGAAGCTATAGACTTGGTCAAAGATAGGCTTAGAAGAAAGAAGAAATGCGCGAAAGGTTGTGAGCATATCTTTCGACAAACTCACAGTAGAGGAAACGTGCATTGTCTTTTTGCCGGTTTTAATGAAGTGTCAAATTAGCTTTTTTAAGAAATCATAAAATAGCTTGACTAATCGCTGCAAATGAAAGTTGAAGCAGCCACCCTTTAGTATACAAGAAGATAAAGTCGTCATTTTAATTTCCTTACCGTATCGTTTAAAATCTTATAAACAAGATTTTGGCCACTTTCATAGGTAGGGACCAATATTTTATGGGGTTTCAATTAAGATTAATGTGGGACAAACACAAACTATCCACCCAAACACATAAAAGCAGACTTCATAATTAAACTAGGCAACGTTTTGCTGGAGAACGCAAAGCAACTTTTCGCGTTTTAAAGGCGAAAATTGTAAATAAACACATAGTGAACACATCGTAATACATATGATGTCAAAAGTTGGATATAACAATTTCAATTCAAGTTTATTCTTGATAAATATTTAAGATCATCTTCCTGTATAAGTCTATAAGGGGAGTTTTTCACGCGTTAAGGGTTACGAAAATACGCAGGTCTTTGTGGTTTTGTTCTGCTCTGTGGCCAACAAAAAGAAAACATTATTTGCCGATTTTCAAAATTATTTCATGACAGTTCAATGTTAAATCATACACGTTTTGTGTAGATAAGTGATACAAATCAGCATTGTATTATATAATTATAAAGCGGTCTACAAAACTTTAGATACAAATGTATAACTCTACAAATGCACTGTCGCATTATAGAATAACATACCGACCTAGTGTTTATATTAGATGTCTCTGTTTTAAAACAAAACAAAATATTTATTTGTTATCAAGTTGATTTTTAAATCTGAGTATAAAAGAAGCTCTGATTCGCCATAAATTCGCTACACATCGAGCGACTAAGTAATTTATCACACTACACGAGATCACGGGATAGGCCCTAGCCTTTTTTTTATTGATTAACGAGTTATCTTAAAATTATTTTCATCCAAACTTTATCGATCTACAAAAATCCCCAACTCCAATCTATTAATTTTCTATTCATGGCCATCTTCTCGTCATCTTTAAGAATTTAAAGAACAAACTGGGATCCATCTAAAGCAGCATTTTCCTTTACCGTGACTAATAATGTATAAATTAAATCAAAACTGCCTTCTATGTTGTTTGATGCGATTCCACTTATTTTTTTACAACATTGATGTTTTAATTAACCTAAACCATCTCTTAGCACTTTAACCTTCTTTATTGTAATTTTTTAACAATAACTTCAATATTTTAACTAGGCGTAGTTCCCTTTTTTTTAAATCTATGCTGTACGGTACTGGAGTGTGGATGCACCTTCCGGTGTCAAAAATATAACAAAATGATTAGTTGTTTTCAACGGTTAGTTATTCTGTAGGCTACATTCCTACATTCTGATGCCTAAATTATATGAAAATACAAATTAAAATAAATCAATAAAATTTAGTAGGTAGAAATTTAAAGCACAACGTTAAACAATAAAAATAAATTAAAGGCTATCAAACATACTATAGACTATCCCCGTTCTACGTTTCCCTTCTTAATTACAAACCACATTGTCCCTAAACAACGATTTAATTGTCATTTAATCTCAAAGGGTTGGAAAGGTAGCTCTCACTTCCGCAACGACGAAGCCCTTGCAAGCATTGTCCGAGCAGTGGGGCATTTGCTGGTATCGCAATCATTCCAATTGCTTGTAAGAAGGGCTGGCCGCCCTCCCGCCGTGGAGCTAGGCTATAGTTAGACGGCAACACGCCCCAAGAGGCCAAGAGGCCCGCTTTGTCGCCTTTCTCTTTAGTCATAAAAATTTTGTAAAAGCTAATTTAAGTGCTTTTGAAGTTTTGTCTTAAATTAATGGTAAAACTATAATAGGCCTACTTGTTAAGTTCGATAAATGACGTAAAATACTGCGTTTTATTCGCGCGTAACGCGACAACAGAAAATTATACGACAAAACTAAACCACCAAAAAATATTACTGAGGCTGACTTAATGCTTATATATTTTAAAATTATAGTTCTAGCCCATATATCCTAATAAGAATTCAACAAGATTTATGTAAATAAGAAGAGATGAAGTAAAAAGTTCTAAAATTTATGAAATATTATAAGAATTGAACAAGATTTTGTAAATAAGAAGAGAAAAAGTATAAATTTCTAAAATTTATCTAATATTTAAGTAGTTGCTAACGATTGTTGGCCTTGTTGAATGTAAGTCATATTGTTGGTAATTATATTTAGAACACGATTGTTGACTTTAGTGTTCGCCAACATTCCGACAATTTTGTCGCGAATGTTCAGCCAATTCCGATACAGCGGGGAAAAATAAATTGCAAATCGTTCAACTTGTAGTTTATAGCATGTAATAAAAATTAAATATGAGTGGAAGATGTAGGTGTTATTTTAAATTAAAATATAAATTTATTCCCATAGTCATTAAGATAATTTTCTTAAATCCCTAACATTTTATGCAACGCATAAATACGACTACGCAATTTCAGCTAAACATAAACTAAACATCTTATAGCCTATATTTTAAATTTATTTTCAAAATCCTTGCTGATAAAACAAAAATGTAACCTAGTTATTTTTACATGATGGGAAATTGTGGGACAATACAGGCTTCAAAATTGTAACAGTTTTAAAATTTTTTGTTCCCCTTTGAAATAAATAACGGTGTAATATTTTAAATTTAGATTGAGGGCAGGCTTGACAGGTATGCGTGGTTATGATTTGTTAGTGCGCCCCTCTTCCCTGGGTTTTTACTGTTTACAGCTTCTCTCCGGGAAGGACCGTGCCGTTAGGTCGGGGATGTAGGAATCATAAATATTTTGAAATTTCCAAAGAAATCCATCTGCTCGACCGCGTCCCTTTATAGTAGTTGGCACCAACTAGTCCAGACTCTAAACAGGTTGAGCATGCACTGAAAGTTTGACAAAATTTGACTTTGGGTTATTGTTGGGGACATTTAGTAGATGTAAAAAAAAACTATGTTGCCACATTTCCAGATTGGGCACAACACGGGGGATGCCCCTATAGGAAGTCGTAGAGGAAACTGTATTGGCCAATGGCATGTTATATATAATTTTAAAACTCCTAAAACTCTTTGAATTAAGATAAAAAATTTAGATTAAAAAATTCAAATTCCTATGAAGGCTACTTCCTTTGGTGTTAAAAAAGAAATAAATAATATCTAGAAGCATTTAAATTTCTAAATAATATTCCGTACAAATATGTTTTTATCCATAGACTATTGATTCTATAGCATCCAAATCTTTCTAGTTAAAAAACCGATAAAACCATAGGCTTTTATATTGAAATTTACTCATTTTTTGTTTAATCTTCAAAAGCTATAATATTAAAGTATTTTATAAACCAAATTATTAAAATTTAAACCTTAGGCCTATTGTTTAATATAATTTTGGTTTAGTAAATTTATTTTGCCGTTTTTATGTTTTTAATTTAAAGAGTTTCTTTGTAAATTCCCGAAGGCAGTTTCCAGTTGTGGAACTCCTGTATGAATAACTTTGACACACGATTTACAAATAAATGAAATCATATATTTTTAAAACGATCGAACAATACATAGTTTAGGCCTAACAATGGAAAACTTTCATCTAAATTAAAGTTGATAGTTGATTCTTTAAGACGTTTGTAGTTGACCAATTTTTTGTCTTCGTTGGTTTGGCTGATACTGCTCTCTATTGGTGTTTCTTATTTTTGTACTTTATTTTATAAAATCGAGCTTTCTAATTTATTTATAATTAAGGTATCCTTGATGGTAGAAAATAATTTTACAAAACCACATTGGATGTACTCACATACTTGCGTTGGATTACACTATACGATATAACAGAAGCCATACTCAATTACTCTTTCAACTTCAAGGTAACAAACTTGTTTGTATTTATTTATAAAATCTAAAGCAGCCGTTCTTTAATTTGTATTCTAAATTTTGAAAATTTGTCGAAACCCAGGGTAAATTATTTTGTAGGTTCAGATTTTAAAACCTATTAAAAATCCTTAAAAGTCGTCCCACTTTGTGTTATCGCAGTCATAGTAACCATATACGGCTTTTTTGCAACCATGGTACAGTATTTATTATTCACCGGTTTCGTAAGCAGTTTTTCAAGTGATTTTATGAAAAACATGCATCCTAAGTTGGATTGATACAGGGATCTCATAGGATTAAAAAATGTTTAAATAATAGCGACGACGTCGAAAATTAACTAAATTTCGCTCACTTTTAAGAATTGTTTGCACTAATACAATTTATTTTAGTGATACATCAGGTATGATTGCCCTTGATAGATCATCCATCTAAAAAAGCACAATTTTTTATCGTTTTATATTTTAAAAATTGAAATGCGGGGACATGTTTTCAGCGTTCTAACAAGAGAGAAGATGACTCTTAATTGATAGCGAGGTTTTATTTATTTTTTCATTAAAGGTATTTAATGAGGAAATGAAAATACTTCTTTATTGAAGTGAACATCGGTCCTCTCTTACAATTAACCTCTAAAACTACGTTAAATAAATGTTAAAACTTACCTTGCTACCTCAAAATATTTACTTTGTTGACCCCTATTGTTTACAGTAATGGTTAATCTTTGTGATTTTATAATGGTTTAAATTATCGTTTTGTTGTGTGTTTATATTTTGTTAGAGTACGTATTTTAATAATTTAAAAGCAACCCTTCCAACAATAAGCATAAACAATGTCAACGTTGATATCATAAAAATGTTAAATCATACGTGAAGATGAAATACTATTATGTAATACCTTTGACTATATACACTGCAGTGAATAGACTTCTCATAGGGATATAGGCGTGTTTGAAACCTATGGACGGTGGTGTGATCTGCGGCGTAGGGTACATGAAGTACAAGTGACATATGATAGATAAATCGGTATTACCATTCTTCTCAACCTGAGGGTTATGTTTATGTTGTGGTAACAGTGTTTTTGGAGCACTGTAAATCCAGCTGTATAACAATAACATCGATTGCAGCGAATCTGTCGGTGCGTACACGAACTTTCCAAATTTTGGTATCAAACAAAAAGCATTGTATGAGAAGTCTATTCACGTTATTGTACATAGTCAATGTCGATTACAATGTCGATTACGATACTTAATTTCGATTTAGGGATTTTTGGACAAACAATAGAAGCTCGTGTTTATACTATAATTAATCCACTGTCACCCTACCTTGCTTTTTAATTTTACCAACAAGCTCCCTCCTCTTGCATCAAATCACGGATTAACTAAAGCCGCATTTACACTACATTTACAACTTGTTTTATAAACTTGTGTTTGTAAAACATGTTGTATAAAACTTTTGTTTTTAAAACTTGACCTTGTGTTTATGAAACTTTTGTTGTTAAACATTTCATTTTATGCGCTAAACTTAAAGTCAAACATGTTTAACAAAAGGCCACAGTCACCATGAGTGCTTGCGACGATGATGTGGTGTTGGCTACTGCCGGATGTGTAGTGATTTGCTGTGCTAGGAAGAAAAGAGCAAAACGTCGCTTTTGTTTACGCCATTCGTTGCAAGCTAGGAATAAGTACAGTGGCAGTGAAATATCATTAGATTTAGAAGAGGATGACCAAGATTCTGTTGGCGGGGGATTGGGGAACTGATGGTCTTCTTCAACTTTTTAGGGATGACAAGTGCAGACTCCATCACAAATGGTTTACTAACCACTCCACTAACTTAACAAAACACTTTGCTCACAAATAAAAGCATGTGTTGTAGGCGGCATCAGGAAGTGTACCGACTTGAGACAGAACAGCAAAAACAATGTTTGGTCAACAAGTTTGACGTTTTAAGTAGTTATCAAACATATTGTACAACAAAAGTTTATAAAACACAAATTTCCTTTGATCTTTCCGACACTTCTCGGGAAACCTGCAACCTGTTTCAAAGCACGATTTTTCGGTTGTAAAACACATTTGTTGTACAACTTGTTTAAGAAATTTCATTGCATTCTTAAACATGTTCAAACCAATTAGGCCTACTATAATTGGTTGCACAACAAAAGTTTTTAAACGAGTTGTATAGTGTAAATTCGGCTTAACTTTCATTTCGTTTATCATAGATGACGGTTCTATCTGTGAATACGGGGTTTCTAAAAATGGGTAAGTCAGGGATTGGAATACCGATGAAACATTGGGAATAGGCCTAAAGTAAGAACAATTTCAGTTTTTTTTTTTTTTTTTTTTTTTTTTTTTTATCTCTTCGGAATTAATAGGGGTCTAAGTATCATATCATAAATGTGTTACATTATTCAAGTACCGGTAGATATTTTTATTTTATGAAAATAAAGGTTTGCACTTTATTAAATGTTATTATTCATTCTTTGAACAAAGATTGTAATGTGTCATAAATCGGTGGTTAGTGAATATTTGGTTCAGACTAGATTTAGTAAGACTAGGTTTACTAGAAGGTCAAGAAAATTTAAGTGGAAAATCTAAATTTTAAAGGCCTCTAACCAACGCAACACACCCTGAATGTGAGTAGGTACCATCGGACTATTGTATTCTAACATGGAATCGAAGATAAAGTTGTTAGTAGGGTCTGCAGAGGCGGCGATGCTGGAGGGAAGGGGGAGGAGCAGGGAAGGATAGAGAATAGAGACGTCGATGGCACCAGTCTATCTTGTGGTCGTGAGTTCAGACTCCAGCTCGCCGCTCGCCCACACGGGAGAAAGCCATCACGCTAGCGGCTAGCGGCTAGCGGCTAGCAACCATCAGGGCTACCACCAGAGGAAAACAAAATACCCCACCTCTCTCCCGGACCAACCTTAAAGCGTAAACAAAGAGCTTACCATCTCAGTATGAATTTAAATTTTTGCTTTCACCTGAAAGAGATAGGCGTTCAATAGAAGATATCATACCCATGTTATCTCTCGAGTAAATTATTTCTGGGTAAACGCCTCTTCTCTTCGTATGTTATTATTTGGTTCGACAGAACTGAAATGTTACTGCCTGAATATTTTTATTATTCTATTGATGGACTCCTCAGTTAGGAATCATCTTTACCCTGTTAAATACTGAAAACATTCCTCCGCATTAACGTGTTTCGGAAGTGTTTTTAAATAATTATTGTTAAAAATATGTTTTATTGTAGATTAAGGTTGTATCTACGTCCCTCATACCTGATATTTCAGTAAAAATAAATTGTGTTTGTACAAAATAATCTTAAAAGTAAGGAAAGTTACTTGTCTACGTCACTAAGTGTTATGCTTTAAAAATTTTTAACGTTTCATTTATGAGAGACCTATTGTAAATGATCAACTAAATTATTACCAAGTTTCAAGATAATCTGTTGAAAAATGGTGTCCGAGCAAGGGGAAGACGTAGAGTAACATGGTAAAGGACGTAGTAACATGGTATTTTATTTCCCTGCTTCGGACGCGGTTTTTTCAACAGATTTTCTGGAAAATTTCTAGTCACATTGTTGAATAGTTACATTAGAGCTCGCATGCATTAAAAGTTTGAAAAAAAAACACCGACCGAAACAAGGAAATGGGGGCATGTTTTCAGTGTTTTAAAGAGATGAAAATGACTTACATTTTTAGCCCGATGTTTATAATTTTGACTTACGACAATTTAGGCGCTCAGCCCAGCGTGCATAATGTTGAAACACTAGAAAACCCCAAGCCTAAATACGATTTTTAACGCCCATGGTGTAGAATGGGCTGTAAGTGGTCCAGAAGGACTTGTAATAATGCAAAAACATCGCAACGATCATTTTTTATTCAATTTACTAGTAAAAAAGGTGTGAGTCAAAATCATACACGTGCGGTATACCATAGTAAATTATGTGAGAAGACAATAATAGGCCAATAAATGAGGCCTATTAGGCCTATGACTCACATTTTTTATTTTTTTCAGTGTGCATAGTATATTTCACCACTTCTGTAGTATAATTACCGTAGGTACTATTCTCAATTCTCACGGTAAATTAATCTGTAATGTCGTCAGAGCTCATTTTGTAGGTCAGCGTACACAACTAAACATATTGTGCAATAGCTTCAAAACAGCTGATTTCAACGTGTGCAATGTTGCCAACTGTCGTCGAATTCAAGGAGACTGTAGGCCAGGGCCAGGAGAGCCGCATCCCATAAGAGCAATGGTGTCACTTTCTGCGACATCCATGGATGTCGCCTACCGGCAACTGTTGCCAACGCAACAGCAAACAACAATCGTTCTCGTTTGCGTTGGGAATTTTTTGTCTCAACAATTACTAAAATAAGGAATTTCAAAGCAAAATAGGCTAGAATTTATGGTTTTAGATTTACCTTGATCGATAATTTGTAATTTGGTCATTACCTAATGGTTTGTTATCAACTAATAATCCAAATTTAAAACAGAATAATATGGTGTTGTTTAGATAAATATCGTACGCATGGCAAGACTGCTTCATTCTCTGTTTCAATCAGCTGTGTAATGGTAAATATTATAACGTAACTTGACTTCCGTTTTAGTTTAGACGCTTCATATCCGGAACACAAAAAAAAGCTATACGGCTGACCTGGGAAGAAGTTATGCTTCTTCCTTTACAGACCTTGGTCGAATTTTCGTCCCACTTCCGTGGGCCTCAAGCCCCGAGTAATAAACATCACTATGCATTTAGGTGTAGATGTGATTCACTGGCTCACAGATAAAAATATATACCCAAGTAGCGTGAGTCAATATGATACATGCGGGGCTGAGAGCGAAAATTACTGGGAGTCAATTTTATACAAATGGGGCTGGATGTTTATCGTCAAAATTTGCTTTTGTTAAAATAGATATCCCATTTGGAAGGGTCTTTGCAGAGAGTTTTAAGCCTACTTATCCTTTGAAAAATAACAATCAGTAGGCCTTTACTGTTTATGATGTTATAACCTATTAATTTTCGTGTGAAAAACAGCCATAGGCCTATTACATAGTAATAATTTAATTATAAATCTTACCGTTTTTCTTTTCGAATAATAAAATTTTTCTTAGGATACCAGTCTAAGAGAAGGTGCGAACAGAATGGTTAAATTCAAGGTTTTACATAATCAGTAGGTCATAATTTGCTATTTACTTAATATAATTTTATGATACTGTAAATACTTACATAGCATATGAGAAAGGGAAATAATTTTAGGATATGATGGCGTAGTTAACGTAAACTATAAATTAAATACATGCAAATTGTAACAAAAAAGCAGAGGAGTTTTTAAAATATTTACCTTGCCTTAAAATATGAAATTAAAGTAAATTTGTTGAAAAAAATAAAATTACCTTAATTATTTGAAAGTAAAATCATTTATAGTCGTTTCAGGGAGATTTTTTCAGACTGTTTTAATGTAGGCGTATGGGTGCTACACTCTGGTGGTATATATATATTTTGAACCACATGTTGAATCTGTAACACTGGATTCCACTTCTATGGCTAACAGCTGAATTAATAATTGTTATTTGTTGCAAACTCTATTGTTTTAAAATTAATTCAATGCCGTAGCAAATTTACAAATTGCCTAGTTGTAAGATTTTTTATAATAATAAGATTTTTTACCATAGAGACGTGTATATGTATTATTCTTATCCAAGAACTAAGTTATCTGATAGTTTAAAGAAAATCCTTCGAGCCGTTTTCGAAATACCTGTGCATACATACACACATACACATATACCGGGTGTCCCAGACCACCCGTACAACCCTTTTAAAATGTAAAAAAATTATCTTTAACAAAAAACAATTTTGCCATTATAGGTAAACCGGGTACGCTATGTATGATAGTATTTTCAATGTAAAGGGTTTACTAGAAGTCGCCTTTCCAGACCGGAAGTCAAATGTCATTTTTAGATTTTACACGTAATTCTAAGAAAATTTTATAATGTAATGTGTACCCCTAATCCTAACAGTTTAGTGGATGGCTGTTGAAATTTAGATTTTTTCCATAAGAATAGCATGAAAAAATTTCAACTTCATTGTCTCTGAAAATTTTGTTTGACAAACATAAATGTTCAGGGATAATGGACGTGCATTTTTTCCTACATTATTCTTCTAGAAAAAAAACTAAATTTCAACCGCCATTATCTTCTAAACCGTTTGGATTAGGCTTAAGTTACACAATTTAATTACAAAGTTGTATTAAAATTACGTATAAAATAAAAAAGCCATAAAAGTGGGAATTTGTATTTAAAATTAGCGACTTCCGTTCTGGATAGATTACTTTTGGTACAGTATGTACAATCGACAGGGCGAACCAGTTTACTTATAACGACACAATTTGTTTCTGTAAAGAATTACTTATTTAAATTTTAAAAGGGGTGTATGTGCGGCCTGGTCTAGGACACCGGGTACATACATGCAAATAAACCTTACTTGTACTAGAGTTATATAAGGATAAAATTAAGAATAAAAACTAATGGTCACGGTATGAGTCGTAAGCTGACTTTATGTTTGCTTAAACACAAACTCGCTTGCCCACTCAATAGACTCTGATTGCTTATGCAGCTGATAGCAATAAACTACTGGCGCAGACGTTTAACTATACATTCCATAGAGTAAAAAGTAAGAATGGGATTACCGATACTTTTTATTCAACATGAAATAATAAATAATAATAATAATGACTATTTGATAACGACCGAAACAAAGTTAGCCTATAAGGGTTGCTAAAATCCCTAATTTTTAGGGGTTAATAAAACAGAAATTCAGTTTGCTCCTTTAAAAAATTCAGAAAATTTAGGATTTCTAAAAAATCCGCCCGGACTTGTTTTTATGCTCTAAAAAAAGGATATGCCCGGGGAAAAGAGGACGTTCGCTAACCCTAAAAATATAGGTATATCCCCCTAAGAACCATTAAGAGTCTGCACTACCTGCGCCATCTTGGATTTTTAGTCCCATAAGAACAATGTTAAATTCAAAAACATTACTGTTGTCTTTGAAACACCATATCTCGATAATATTACATCGGATTTGCACGAAACTTGAATATCTTCACTATAAGGGAATGGCGGAGTGCATGACGTGGATAGATTTTCAATAAACCTACTAAAAATTGTTTAAAAGTGGTTTAAAAATGGTGTAAAATATGTTTATGTTTTATTCGTTATTCGAGTGGAAATTTTTTTAAATTAATTTTCTATTACGTCAAGCACTAGATAATATGGTAACATTTAAAATGACATAAAGTTTGAAATTTTCCGACGATAAACAAACTCACAGTGATGTTTCAAATTTAACATTGCTCTTATGAAACAAACTGCGGAGATGGCGCAGGTAGTGCAGACTCTTAAGGGTATTTCCATTATCATTTGTCATAAACAATAAGGATAACGTACCATAAAATAAAACGCAAATCATAAAATCAACTCGTAAAACTTTTAATTTGAAAAGGCTCTTGCAATTACATATATACCATCACTAGGTCGCCACTCGCCAACCATGGTCCTCCGATTCACAGGCCTTTATATTGTTCACAAATATAAATATCTTTAACATTTAGTTGCCCCCCCCCCACAAACAAAATGGTAGAAATCAATGACTTCGACGTATAATTACCAAGACATCTCCACTAGAATCATCTTTTTAGTATCTTCTGTCACAGATGAACTGCTGGATTCCTTATACATTATTTTTACACAATGTAATAGTTTACTATTTGTTGAAAACGGTTCGTCTACCCAAATCCAGTAACAGTATATCAAAACCCTAGAATATTTGTGACCATTGTCTAAAACAGTGACTTTCGCCTTTTCAGTGGATAGCAGTAGGCATCCGGCCACTCATTTTTCTTGAGTTATTTTCCAAATTCTCACAAGGCCGTTCATAATTCTGGCATTTATCTCACCGACACGGCGATCTATCCCCTGGCCCGGGATTTGATATAGTGGAGGTTGGCGGATCAGATATCACCAGGTGACTCCTGGCCTGGGCCCGGGTCGGGGTCGGGGCGGCAGAGGGCGGCACCTGTTGCCTCCCCGGCGTCAAAGGCATTCATCTTGGCCGCATTTTTGGGTCCCAAACTCCAAATATTCTTCACTCCCCGGAAAAATATATACATAGATAAATAGATATGAGATTTGAAAATTATGTTTTTTAGGTATTGTATGTAGTATGTGGTTGTTTTACGAACAAGGGGCTTTAGTCATAAAAACAAAGAAGTATCCAACATTCAATAATGCAGTATTAGTTTATAAGAGGCAACTAATTAGAAAAAATCAATTGTTTTTCAAAACATGCTGATTAAAGTAGCATAAAGAGTCGCTAAACAGTTTCTATAAGGTAAAACTGATGCCGATTTTTAACGAAATAGCCGCCATTTAGTTTTTACACTTACAGTAAAAAATGTTATTTCCGTTACGGACAGTTGTGAGTATTTGGCATAGAACTTTTCACAAAAATGTTCATTTGAAATTTTTTTTTTCAAATGTGTATTATCGAAAAGGTGGCCATTTAAATGTTTTAAACTCATATATCTCAAAATCGGCAAGTTTTATCCAAATTTTATAAGAGTCCAAAAAATGACTTCTAATTGAGTTGTCCAACCAATGATAAGTTTATAAGGATTAAACAAAAAATAACGGAGTTATTGTGATTTGTCTGAAGAAAACATTGGTTTTGCTATGACTCCTTTGTTTTTTGTCAGATACATACAAACTTGGTATACTTGGTTTGATCATTTCATTTGCCACCTCTTTGGTCATTTGTAAAATTTGGTTTAAATTTACTGGTTTGTGATATTCTACATAGTTAAAAAAAAAATGGCCGTATTAAAAAATACACATCGAAAAATAATTTTTCCTGAAAGTAAACATTGGTGTGATAAAGTTTCATGCTAAATAAATTAAACTCAAAACAACATTCCTCACCATTTAAAAGTTATTTGCAAAAAGCCAAGCAACTTCTGAATTTATAATAGTGGAAAAATACTGAGTTAAAGATATTTTTGCTAAACGTTATACAACACAATCTACGGTTATACTGGACCGATTTTATTAATTAATGCGTCGTCGGAAAGCTTTGTAGATTTGCAAATAGTTATCAAAGTTTGATTCAGAAAAATATTTATGGTGAAAAAGTAAGAAAATATGTTTTTTCGCAAAAATACATTAAAATCGAGTTCTTTTTAATTTTTTTATTTGTAGGAAAAAATTGGTTGCCGTTATTGAGTATATTTTCAATAAATGTTGTAGTTTGTAGGATATTTCATTCAGGATATCGCCTACCACTTTCGTACGTTTCCTCACCATTTAAAAGTTATTCGTAAAAAACCATGCAATTAAGCTAACCAAGATCCAACAGCCGGACGAACTCAACTCACCGTTTTAGTGGGGAGAAAATACTATGAGTTAGAGATATTTTGTTGAATGTTTTTAAAACTAAATCTACAACTCTAATGTACCGATTTTAATTAATTTTTCATCGGAAAGCTTTATCCGTGTAAATGTTCAAGCAATTATGAAAGTTTGATTTTTAAAACATTTTTCGTAAAAAATCAAGACACGTTTTTTATTATAAATACGATCAGGCCTGCGTTAAAAGTGGCATTAAAAAATTATCTGTAGGCAATTTTTCGATGACTGTTACCAGTAATGTACAGAAATGCATAATAGTAAATTGTAGGAAATATTATTCCTTTTAAGAATATAACCTTCCACATTTGTTGATTTCCTCGCCATTTAAAAGTTATTTACAAAACCCTAAGTAACTTCCGAAGTTATTGTAGTGAGAAAATATGAGTTAGAGGTACTTTTGTTAAACTTTGTACAACTAAATATACAGTTCTACTGGGTCGATTTTATTTATTAATTGGGCGGTGAATTGCTTCATCCGTGTATATTTGCAAATAATTATGAAAGTTTGATTTAAAAAAATATTTATGGTGAAAAAGTAAAAAAAGGTTTTCTATAAGAAAAACATTAAAAACGGCTTTTTCTCAATTTCCATTTGTAGGCAAATCTTCGCAGCCAGTTAGTAATCAATTAAAATTCATAATAGTAATATGTAGGGAATCTTATTCTCCTTCAGAATATCACCACCCCATTTAGTCGATATCCTCGTCATTTAGAAGTTATATCCATAATAGCTAAGCAACCTAGAAGTTGTGAGAAAATACTAAGCATGAGATTTTTTTAGGAACTTTGTACGACTAAATCTAGAGTTCTAACAGATAGAGTTTAATAACTACGGGTCGTTGAAAAACTTTCTCCCTGTAGATTTGCAAACAATGAAAAAATTTGATTTTAACAAGATATATGGTTTAAACAAGCACGTCTTGCATAAAAAATACATTAAATACCCCCGTCGCAGCAGACCTGCGTACTCAGCGAATTTCCAATGGAATTTCAGATTATTTACTTTCCCCATAAAAACACCATAGGATCGAGTATGTAGGTTTTCTGCCATTGGGTGTTGTTAGAAAATCTAAGTTAATCAATAATTGGTGAATGTAAACACAAAATTGTATCAAACTCTGGCAATTTTTATTTTCCCCATAAACCCCATGGGGGCGAGTATGTAGGTTTGCCGTCATATGGGTTTTGTAAGCAAGTATAAGTTAAACCTTATATAGATAATGTACATACCAAATTTGATTAAGTTATGTCAATAAATAAGCAAGATATAGGGTTTTCTTGATTTCCCATAAGAATAACATAGAAAACACATTTTTGTATTTGCCCCGTAACCAGTTATGCTATGATAAAAATTCAAAATACCAAATTGTTTGTTTTTTAAGCTCTTTTAAATGGTTTCAGTTAAAATTGATGAATTTTAAAAATTAAGGTCCAAAAATGCAAAAAACCCATTTTTGACCCCTTTGAAACCCCATAAAACCCTGTTCCCATAACCCGACAATGCTGTTTCGCGAACTCATGAAAATAGACCTGGTCTTACACCTCCATACCAAATTTCATCAAAATCGGAGGTCCCCTTCAAAAGTTATCAGTACCACGGACACATAGATATATAGATATATAGAGATATATATATATATATATATATATATATATATATATATATATATATATACATATATATGAAAATGAACGAATGGTGTTTTTGGCTTCTGGGGACCTCAAAATGAAAAAGTAAAGTGGTCCTGGGCTTAGGTCTTACCATGGCTACTACCGTAATAGCGTATTCCCTATAGGGAAATTCGCTAAAACGACGAAAATTTTATTTCTAGCCAAGTTTGACTGCCTTTGATCGGTATTATAAAAAAATACTCAAGGTTAATTTGTTGAAAATGGCATGATCTTTCAGATTCCCACCTTTTACTTAACCAGTCTAAGTCCATTTAAAAGTTGTTTGATAAAAAGGCAGGAAACCTCAACAAAATCTTAGATATCTCAATTAATTTTTATTCTAATTTACGAACTTTATTTAATTTGGCATTTTAGCATATGATAGTACATTTTTGAAATATTTTAGCATATTATTTTACACTTTGAGCAAGTTACTTCCCATTTCAAATCATACACAACAAGTAGATGCAACCTACACAGTTTTATCTTTAACACATTTGTGTAATGCGTTTGCCGGTATACATAATTTAGTTTGATCATTTGGAACGTATGTATTAATAATCAGTTAATTGTTGTATTGTTATTTCTTGAGTTTTCTTTGTGTACAGTTACTTTCAATTACTTTGTGTTCCTCTTGTTATTTATGTCTTTCTCAAGTAATGTGCTTTATCTGTACCATTAGTGTAGTGAGTAAAAGTAGTATATCGATTTTACAACCAAAAAAAAATTAAATTAATGAATTTTGAACTGTGAATTATCATAATAAAAGAATTTTATATTACTTTGAAGACATTTAAATTGAAACGATCCATAGCAAAGATCAAGGGAGATTGTTAAAAAAAATCAGGTGAAGTATTTATGCCTAAAACATTGTTTATAAATAAATATACTGTAAATAAATACGTTATACATTTGATTTTTTACATTATCGTTTAGAAAATTGGGTTTTAAATCAAAACAATTTCGTCCTTAAAAAAATAAAATTAATTTTCAGGTATTTCAGAGGAAATAAAAAATATATGTACTATTTTTCTAGAGATTGTTGTATTTGAATCGAATCTGGACACCCCGTATACAAAAGCGACTTGGAGCTAACTAATTTATTATGTAAAATTTTAACTTCCAACAGTTTAGATAGAACGTTCAATAAAACTAGGCCGAAAAATATTAGTAGAACTATGGAAAAGTATGCAATAGGTCCTTTCACAGGGCAGTGGCACAATTATCTGATGGACGCCATAATACTGGTTTCTGTCCATGGGAGGAATATTGGTTGTAGTAGAGCAGCGGGTATAATTAGCCGTATCATTAGATGATTACATTGCGGGTATGAGCAGTGCCAATGCCTCAATGAGCTGTTGCTGCGGCGGCGAGGCGGGTCTAGACGCAGACTCGTCGTTGTAAGGCCACACCTCTGCCGTGTTATGTTAATGTGTGATCATGATAGCTTGCAATTCAAATCTGCAAGGTAACAAGGACTGGACACGAGCCACGGTATTTCAGGGAGGGAGCACCTAGGCGGGATACCGGTACACTTGTTGTGAGCCACGGTATCGCAGGGAGGGAGCACCTAGGCGGGATACCGGTACACTTGTTGTGAGCCATGGTATCGCAGGAAGGGTGCACCTAGGTGGGATACCGGTACACTTGTTGTCAGCCACGGTATCACAGGGAGGGAGCACCTACTCGGGATACCGGTACACTTGTTGTGAGCCATGGTATCGCAGGGAGGGAGCACCAAGGCGGGAAACCGGTACACTTGTTGTGAGCCACGGTATCGCAGGGAGGGAGCACCTAGGCGGGATACCGGTACGCTTGTTGTGAGCCATGGTATCGCAGGGAGGGAGCACCTAGGCTGGATACAGGTACACTTCTTGTGAACCACAGTATCGTAGGGAGGGTGCACCTAGGCGAGATACCGATACACTTGTTGTGAGCCATGGTATCGCAGGGAGGGAGCACCTAGGCGAGATACCGGTACACTTGTTGTCAGCCACGGTAAGGCAGGGAGGGAGCACCTAGGCGGGATACCGGTACGCTTGTTGTGAGCCATGGTATCGCAGGGAGGGAGCACCTAGGCGAGATACCGGTACACTTGTTGTCAGCCACGGTAAGGCAGGGAGGGAGCACCTAGGCGGGATACCGGTACGCTTGTTGTGAGCCATGGTATCGCAGGGAGGGAGCACCTAGGCGAGATACCGGTACACTTGTTGTCAGCCACGGTGTCGCAGGGAGGGAGCACCTAGGCGGGATACCGGTACACTTGTTGTCAGCCACGTTAAGGCAGGGAGGGAGCACCTAGGCGGGGATACCGGTACGCTTGTTGTGAGCCATGGTATCGCAGGGAGGGAGCACCTAGGCTGGATACAGGTACACTTGTTGTCAGCCATGGTATCGCAGGGAGGGAGCACCTAGGCTGGATACAGGTACACTTCTTGTGAACCACAGTATCGTAGGGAGGGTGCACCTAGGCGGGATACCGGTACACTTGTTGTGAGCCACGGTATCGCAGGGAGGGAGCACCTAGGCGGGATACCGGTACACTTGTTGTAAGCCACGGTATCGCAGGGAGGGAGCACCTAGGTGGGATACCGGTACACTTGTTGTCAGCCACGGTATCGCAGGGAGGGAGCACCTACTCGGGATACCGGTACACTTGTTGTGAGCCATGGTATCGCAGGGAGGGAGCACCTAGGCTGGATACAGGTACACTTCTTGTGAACCACAGTATCGTAGGGAGGGTGCACCTTTTCGGGATACCGGTACACTTGTTGTGAGCCACGGTATTGCAGGGAGGGAGCACCTAGGCGGGATACAGGTACACTTCTTGTGAACCACAGTATCGTAGGGAGGGTGCACCTAGGCGGGATACCGGTACACTTGTTGTGAGCCACGGTATCGCAGGGAGGGAGCACCTAGGCTGGATACAGGTACACTTCTTGTGAACCACAGTATCGTAGGGAGGGAGCACCTAGGCAGGATACCGGTACACTTGTTGTGAGCCACGGTATCGCAGGGAGGGAGCACCTAGGCGGGATACAGGTACACTTGTTGTCAGCCACGGTAAGGCAGGGAGGGAGCACCTAGGCAGGATACCGGTACACTTGTTGTGAGCCACGGTATCGCAGGGAGGGAGCACCTAGGCAGGATACAGGTACACTTCTTGTGAACCACAGTATCGTAGGGAGGGTGCACCTAGGCGGGATACCGGTACACTTGTTGTGAGCCACGGTATCGCAGGGAGGGAGCACTTAGGCGGGATACAGGTACACTTCTTGTGAACCACAGTATCGTAGGGAGGGTGCACCTAGGCGGGATACCGGTACACTTGTTGTGAGCCACGGTATCGCAGGGAGGGAGCACCTAGGCGGGATACCGGTACACTTGTTGTGAGCCACGGTATCGCAGGAAGGGTGCACCTAGGCGGGATACCGGTACACTTGTTGTGAGCCACGGTATCGCGAGGGAGCACCTACTCGGGATACCGGTACACTTGTTGTGAGCCATGGTATCAAAGGGAGGGAGCACCAAGGCGGGAAACCGGTACACTTGTTGTGAGCCACGGTATCGCAGGGAGGGAGCACCTAGGCGGGATACCGGTACGCTTGTTGTGAGCAATGGTATCGCAGGGAGGGAGCACCTAGGCTGGATACAGGTACACTTCTTGTGAACCACAGTATCGTAGGGAGGGTGCACCTAGGCGAGATACCGATACACTTGTTGTGAGCCATGGTATCGCAGGGAGGGAGCACCTAGGCGAGATACCGGTACACTTGTTGTCAGCCACGGTAAGGCAGGGAGGGAGCACCTAGGCGGGATACCGGTACGCTTGTTGTGAGCCATGGTATCGCAGGGAGGGAGCACCTAGGCGAGATACCGGTACACTTGTTGTCAGCCACGGTAAGGCAGGGAGGGAGCACCTAGGCGGGATACCGGTACGCTTGTTGTGAGCCATGGTATCGCAGGGAGGGAGCACCTAGGCGAGATACCGGTACACTTGTTGTCAGCCACGGTGTCGCAGGGAGGGAGCACCTAGGCGGGATACCGGTACACTTGTTGTCAGCCACGTTAAGGCAGGGAGGGAGCACCTAGGCGGGATACCGGTACGCTTGTTGTGAGCCATGGTATCGCAGGGAGGGAGCACCTAGGCTGGATACAGGTACACTTGTTGTCAGCCATGGTATCGCAGGGAGGGAGCACCTAGGCTGGATACAGGTACACTTCTTGTGAACCACAGTATCGTAGGGAGGGTGCACCTAGGCGGGATACCGGTACACTTGTTGTGAGCCACGGTATCGCAGGGAGGGAGCACCTAGGCGGGATACCGGTACACTTGTTGTAAGCCACGGTATCGCAGGGAGGGAGCACCTAGGTGGGATACCGGTACACTTGTTGTCAGCCACGGTATCGCAGGGAGGGAGCACCTACTCGGGATACCGGTACACTTGTTGTGAGCCATGGTATCGCAGGGAGGGAGCACCTAGGCTGGATACAGGTACACTTCTTGTGAACCACAGTATCGTAGGGAGGGTGCACCTTGGCGGGATACCGGTACACTTGTTGTGAGCCACGGTATTGCAGGGAGGGAGCACCTAGGCGGGATACAGGTACACTTCTTGTGAACCACAGTATCGTAGGGAGGGTGCACCTAGGCGGGATACCGGTACACTTGTTGTGAGCCACGGTATCGCAGGGAGGGAGCACCTAGGCTGGATACAGGTACACTTCTTGTGAACCACAGTATCGTAGGGAGGGAGCACCTAGGCAGGATACCGGTACACTTGTTGTGAGCCACGGTATCGCAGGGAGGGAGCACCTAGGCGGGATACAGGTACACTTGTTGTCAGCCACGGTAAGGCAGGGAGGGAGCACCTAGGCAGGATACCGGTACACTTGTTGTGAGCCACGGTATCGCAGGGAGGGAGCACCTAGGCAGGATACAGGTACACTTCTTGTGAACCACAGTATCGTAGGGAGGGTGCACCTAGGCGGGATACCGGTACACTTGTTGTGAGCCACGGTATCGCAGGGAGGGAGCACTTAGGCGGGATACAGGTACACTTCTTGTGAACCACAGTATCGTAGGGAGGGTGCACCTAGGCGGGATACCGGTACACTTGTTGTGAGCCACGGTATCGCAGGGAGGGAGCACCTAGGCGGGATACCGGTACACTTGTTGTGAGCCACGGTATCGCAGGAAGGGTGCACCTAGGCGGGATACCGGTACACTTGTTGTGAGCCACGGTATCGCGAGGGAGCACCTACTCGGGATACCGGTACACTTGTTGTGAGCCACGGTATCGCAGGAAGGGAGCACCTAGGTGGGATACCGGTACACTTCTTGTGAGCCATGGTATCGCAGGAAGGGTGCACCTAGGCGGGTTACAGGCAAATTTTTTGTCAACCACGGTATCACAGAGAGGGAGTGCCTAGGCGGGATACATTTACACTTGTTGTCAGCCACGGTATCGTAGGGAGGGAGCACCTAGGCGAAT
>CM061535.1:24180530-24219305 GCA_030545055.2 Neoaliturus tenellus
AAGGAGATATCTGAGTTTTTAGATCCTCAAGGTCACCAGGAAGGAGGTGAACAAAACGTTTGCGGACAACTTCACGCCAGTAATAATGTTGAAGAAAAAGGTAAAAGAAGAAAGACTATACAAAAGAGAAAAAGGGATATTGAAGATAATATTTCTCCAAACATATTGAGTGAGGTATTTTTGCGAATATTTTACCCAATCTCTTCAGTTTGGATAAAAGTGTTTTAATCGGTGTTATGAAATCTACAGATTATTCCCCTACTGTAATTTTAACTCATGGACCCAAAATGATTTTGTTTACGGACAGTGCTTGGGAATCGTTTATGAAACATTTGCATCTACTAGAATGCTATTTAAGTAGTAACATGTTTGGAAGAAAGACAAGAGTAGGACTTTTGGATTCAAATGTGGAAATTGATATCATTAAACAACGTGGTGATCATCAGCTACGGTTTAGAGACACAACAAGACATGATAACAAAATTCAACTTAATCGAGAGGAGTTTTTCATTTTAACTTGTGCTACTGAACCTATAACAAGATACTTGAGACAACTGGTGTTTTCAAGTTCGATTATTAAAGATTATCTGGAAGACACATTGGACAAACAACCGGACGCACCTATATTATACGGACCTGTGGATACTTCTATATTTAATAGAGTTCCTCATGAAGTACAAATGTGGAGACAATTGGAAAAGTACGCTCAACTACATAAGAAATCAGTAAAACAGGAAGAAGAGGAAGATGGAGGAGAAGAATCAAGTGTTAGTGATGAAAATGAAAATAAGGAAAATATAAAGATGGAAACTTAAATGACAATGGTTAGTTTTTAAAACAATAACCAACATTTTGTGGGGTTAGGCCTATTGGGGACGGTGCCCACGTTAAATATACACCAACGCGCCAACAACTGTACGGCCTGGTATAAAAGTAGTACCTACCGTGGTGTGGAAATCAGTTGACCTCCTGACTTCGTAATGAGCAGACGTGTGACCTTCAAAATGGACAAGGGAGAAGAACAACAAGTAAAGTCCAAGCCTGGTATTATTGAGTTTCAAGCGTTTCGTGGTAATGATGATAGATTCATTATAAAAGAACTTGTGTTTTTGGACATGAATACAAGTGTTCCTTATTCGTTTTTATTTAAACCACCATGTTCTTATTCGTCTTTAACTAGTAAAGCCGCTACCACCAACAGATGGATTTCAAAACACTTCCATCATATCGATTGGTATGATGGTTTTACAAGTTACACGGACTTGTATCACATTATGCATCACTTTTCAGACAAGTTTACCAATATTTACACAAAGGGGCTGGAAAAGAAAAGATGGATCGAAGGATTTACTCATGTTCCGGTTAATGATGTGGAATTGGATAAGAATTATCAATACATGCTGGAAACCATATGTATTTGTACAAAAAGCCCAGAACATGATAAAGATAGACATTGCGCTTTAAAAAATGCCTATAAACTCGCCTCTTACCTTCAAAGTGGGGAATTGGGGAGTGGTGGGGGTAACGGAGAGTATATAAGTGGGGAGCAGACAGGGACCTGGCATGAGTATTACTCGAGATTCCGAGACGACAACATCTCCGAGCAAGAAGACGATCTGTAACCTGACCATGGCATCTCACCAGTTCCTTCAGACTTTGGTCGAGCAGTTCAATGCTCACTCCAAGTCAACAATATTACCTGTAAAGAAGTGCTCGGAACTAAAAGACGAGAAGCACTACATAATCCATGCTATGAAGAAGATGGAGACTACAGTTGGGGAGGCCATCTGCTGCAGTCTCAGCGAGGCACCGTT
This sequence comes from Neoaliturus tenellus, assembly GCA_030545055.2. Lineage (NCBI taxonomy): Eukaryota > Metazoa > Arthropoda > Insecta > Hemiptera > Cicadellidae > Neoaliturus > Neoaliturus tenellus. The sequence goes on from CM061535.1 coordinate 24,182,345, forward strand.
TACTCCGGGGGATGAACCAAAGTTCCAGGTGTACCTGCCCAAGAGATTCGTCCATCTTCTACAAAACGAGGATCTTCGCTCTATTCAACCCGGGTGTCTATACCTGGTGTCCCACGGCTGCACGGGTAGCAATTCTACAGAGTTGACCATCCACATCGCTGACAAGCAGCAGTGTTAGATTTAAGTTTTAATGTTGTACATATGTTGTTGTTGTAATGTTTTATAAATAAACGAATCATAAAAGACAAAAAAATAAAAAAAAAAACAAAAAATGCAACATATCAATATGTGACAGACTTCACGTATTGATATGTTGCATTTTTTTTTTAAACTTCGCGGGTGACCTTGACCTTTGACCTTTGCATTTCACAACTACCCCCACTACCGTAATTACCCCCACTACCGCACTAGGATTCAAACCTGCTTGGATGCAAAGAACGGTCAGTCTGTTGCCAACTAGCAAACGATGAGCACCTTGTACGAGCTTTGCTTACAACGAGTTATAACTGACGCATCTTTATTCCAGACGGCTTTACGAGATAATATCCCTATAACAGTAAAGCAGGATATCGAGGAGTATAAGAAAGATAATAGAGGGTATTCGGGATACTCCTGGTATAGGTTCCAAGACGGGGAAAAGTTTTGTAGGCCTTGTGGCAATGCTGCCGTCAGAGACCTTCGACGGTTCGTACAGGAAGGTGGTAGAAAACAGTTTGGATTTCTAGCACCAATGTTTAGATTTGAAAACTACAAGGACACCTGTGCTATTTGTTCCATCCCTTTGTATCAATGGAAAAAGTTTAGAAGTGTTTAATTGCATCTTCCATACCCCCACCACCATCACCCCCACCACTTTTCCATGTACCTCCAAACGCTGTGCCTCGGCTTCATTTCTACTCCAGCAGCCAACCTAGCAACATCAGGATGTCCCTCAACGTTAGTTGCGCAAGTTACGAGGAGGTGAGCATCAAGACTCAGCAGGAGCTAAACGACTTATACAAGGAGTTGCAGCTGATGGTGGCACGAGGCTACCGTATAAATGTGCAAGTTTACGCTTGCAATATACGGAACACCCGGCAGTCAAAGGAAGAGCCTGGACACTCCTCGACGGCTTCCTCACCAGCGTCCATGAAGACCGAGCCAGACAACTTGGACTACTTCAGCTGACTAGCAGTTGTATTTCTTATCCTAACCATTGTAGAATATGTATATTTTTTCATTATATTAAAGAAGTAAAAGAGCAAAAACACCTATCTTGTTACTGACATATAAGCTCAGTAACAAGATAGGTTTTTTTAAAACACAATTTGGATGACCTTGAAACTTCCCCCTCCACTGCTTTGTTACCCCCACCACTTGACTATTGGTGTACATGGCACATCGCAATTGGAAACCTCATTCCATCTTCAACAGCCACACCGACAACATCAACAATGGCAAACCTACCAACAGATGAAAGATGTCCTCACGCATGTTGTGACTTCGTCCACGAGTTGGAGAAGAGGATGCAGGAGAGGGCGATAAGAAGAAAACAGATCCACTCAGAAAATATCATGATAGTCAACGGCTATCTTTTATTGTTCGGCCTTATTATGGTTGTACTTTTCATACTGTACGGCATAGTCACATGTGTCGGCAAGGTTGCAGAAGAAAACGCTCGCCACCATCAATTGGAAAGTTTCAATGTTACTTTGTAAGTTTTCCTTTTTTTTTTTAAAACTCCGTTTGGATGACCTTGACAATTCCCCCACTACTCCACCACACCCCCCACCACTTCACCATGTTCCTGCATGAGCATCACATCAACCGTCATTCCTTGTCCGACAAGCAACCATGGCAGACAACAACACCATCAGCCAAGCTGACTCCACTACTGATGTCGGTACAAGTACGGGTTGGACACTGTCGATCGATAGTGTACACTATTTGGAGTCAATTTGCGAACGTATGAAGGAAATACTGCGGGACAACCCTGGGATCATAATACAAATGAATTTAAATTATGATTGGTCCCAAGTTAGAATGCAAGGGGACGACAACAACGGTCAACAATCTCCACAATATTCGCCCATGTCCCCGATCTATCCTTACGGCGAGTCTGACGTCGATGAAGATGAGGCTGATGAAGATGCAGGGGACAACGAGGCTGAAGAGGAGTAAGCTTCATTCCTTTTTTTTAAAACCTAAATTGGATGACCTTGAGAATTCCCCCTCCAGAATTTCCTTTTTTAAAACCCAAATTAAATGACCTTGAAAATACCCCCTCCACGTACTTTTGGTTTACCCCCTCTACTTTTCAATACTGTTACCACAGTCTGTAGCTCACATCATTCCTTGCTTAGCTATCATGGCGGACAGCACTCTTTCTCGAGTTGACTCCACTACGGATGAAGAATGGCCATTTTCCTGGAATGTTCATCTGCAAGACTCGGCAGAAGTGGATATGTTGCATGAGAAATTGGTGTATGTATTAAACGAAAACCCCAACATTGAATGTAGAATGACTATGGATTTCGATGCGACAGGGGTCCACACTCAACCTTCCACTTCCAGCCAGCCTGAACCTCAGCTACAGCCGAAGAACTTTACACATCTTTACACTCCAATACGGCCGGAGGATGTGGTTATCAGCGAGGCAGACTCTACTACAAGTTATATTGAACCAACGAATTGGAAGCTTGTTGTTGACACCTTACACAAGGTCGACTTAGTATGTGACAAATTAAAGGAATTGATGATGCAAGATCCTGGTCTTCGTTTTAAAATTGATTTGTTTTTCATCTGGGGAGCACCTGCACGGGGCTCTTCGTCTGACAGCTCTCTAAGTACAACGGATGAGGAGGAGGAGGAGGAGGACGACTAGTTATCTTTTTTAAAACTCCGTTTGGATGGCCTTGACCTTTCCCCCTCCACCGACTTTATTTAAGGTGCACTCTCAATGACTGCAGCATCATTTCATCGCGCACCTTCACCACAGCAACATGGAGAGTCAACTCAACTACTGTTGCGAACGGAAATGTTTTTCATGGCCGAATGACATTGATGTTGCGGATGGCCTGGCGTGTAGAAAATGTGAAGCTTTTGGTCAATGCATGTGTAAGTGCAAGTCTTGGAAGAAGCCGAAACCGGAGTTGAAGACATTCCATGTGTACCAGATGAGAGGACATAAGTACACTTGTTGCCCTGAACGTTGCATTGAATTCACATTAAAACAGCTAACTGGCTGCAAATTGTGCAACAATCATTTTGCAGGTTTTTGCAAACATTATTTAGGAGCCTGTCAGTACAGATCAACTTGGCATACAGAAGCACTCACTATCAATGAAATCGCTATAGATACACAAGAGTAGTCTTTCTACTCTTTTCTTTTTTAAAACTCCATTTGGATGACCTTGACCTTTCCCCCTCCACTCACCTTAGTTTATATAAGCTCCATTCCCGCTGACCACGGCATCACTTCATCTTGCTCCCTCGCCGAAGCAACATCAAGTATGGAAACTAAGCGTGTCTCATGTTGCGAGCATAAGTGTTTAGAGATACAAGGCGTCATCCATTGTGCAAAGAAGCTTTGGGAGGAAGAGACAGGGACAACCTATTGCTGCGAGGGCAAGTGTTTCCTACTACCAAGATGGCAAGTGGACGGGCTGGCCTGCCGGCAATGTGAATGCTTCGGATGTTGCAGGTGTAGATGCAAGAACCAACAGCTGCCACCACCGGTACTACAAACTTTCAAAATCTACAAATCCAACTACTTTTACACTTGTTGTCCGCAGCGGTGTATTAAATTTCACTTCTCCAATCTTACCAATTGTCGGAAATGCTACGGACAACCTGATGGGTGGTGCACCTGTTTTCTGGACTCCTGCCGCTACAGATCGGATTGGTTTACAGATCCATTAGAGGTTGATGAGGTCGCCCAGGAAGCACAAGAGTAGTCTTTCTACTCTTCAACTTTTTTAAAACTCCATTTGGATGACCTTGAGATTTCCCCCTCCACTTCCCCATATACCTAGAGTACACAGAGCCTGATAGTCAGTCACTCGGTGGCTGTCGTGGGGTGCGCATCGGTGTCGGCGCTCCGTTGTTAGGTTTTCAAGGTCACAGTAATATCAAATTGTTGGTGTTGTTCTGGTTCAAGGTCACCTGAGGGATAACCGATTGCCCATTTAGGCAGGGTCATGTCAGAAACTCGAGTTTAACTTGGCACTTTTGCCGTTTCTCGTCGAAAATTCGCTCCAAGTGGTCAAGGTCACGGGGACTCTGACTGAAACTCGGAGCGTAGTGCGAGAAACGGCAAAAGTGCCAAAAAATTTTAAGTTTCGGCGTGACCTTGACCTCAGTGGCGTCGGTGACGTCATTTTGATGACGTAAGGGGTGATGACGTCATCAGCACGTCATTTCTGTGACGTCATGGGTGTGACGTCATAGAAATGACGTCATTAGTGATGACGTCATCGATGACGCAATCGATGACGTCATCGATGACGTCATCGGTGAGGTCATTGACCTCGATGACGTCATCCCTCAGGTGACCTTGAACTGGGCCAGCACCAACAATTTGACACTACTAAAGTACAGCATATTGTACGATATGTATGCAAGATTCCAAAGTTCATATTATGGTAAAACGAATGCACCTTTACTATCACCAGAAAAATACTTAGATGGTTACCCTATAGTTGTAATCGATTGTTCTAAACAAAATGAATCGGTAAAATCATCAAGTGTAGATATAAAAATAGAAATGGAATTCAACACGCCTATATCGGCTAATACAACTGCATACTGTTTAATTCTACATGATAAAATCGTAACATACACACCTTTAACTGGAATTGTTAAAAATGTATTGTAAAAGACCGGTTTTCCTACATTCCAATGCATTCGGCGAGTATAAAAGCAGAGCGTTCAGCTCGCTCCTTATCAGTTTGTTGCCTGTTGTTGTATGGGTAGCATCTTATTCAATATGGCTTCTCCTAGTGGTACACAAGAAAATGTAGTAGATATTGAGAAGGAGATATCCGACTTTTTAGATCTTCAAGGTCAACCGGAGGGAGATGAACACAACGCTTGCGGACAACTCCACGCCAATAATAATGTTGAGGAAAAAGGTAAAAGAAGAAAGAATGCACACAAGAGGAAAAGGGATATTGAAGATAATATTTCTCCTAACATATTAAGTGAGGTATTCTTGCGAATATTTTACCCAATCTCTTCCAGTTTGGACAAAAGTGTTTTAATCGGTGTTATGAAATCTACAGATTATTCCCCTACTGTAATTTTAACTCATGGACCCAAAATGATTTTGTTTACGGACACTGCTTGGGAATCTTTTATGAAGCACTTGCATCTGCTAGAATGCTATTTAACTAGTAACATGTATGGAAGAAAGACAAGAGTAGGACTTTTGGATTCAAATGTGGAAATTGATATTATAAAGAATCGTGGTGACCATCAGTTGCGGTTTAGAGACACAACAATACATGATAGAAAGATTCAACTTAATCGAGAAGAGTTTTTTATTCTAACCTGTGCAACTGAACCAATAACAAGATACTTGAGACAACTAGTGTTTTCAAGTTCTATTATTAAAGATTATTTGGAAGACACTTTGGACAAACAACCGGACGCACCTATACTGTACGGACCTGTGGATACTTCTATATTTAATAGAGTTCCTCATGAAGTACAAATGTGGAGACAATTGGAAAAATACGCTCAACTACATAAGAAATCAGTAAAACAGGAAGAAGAGGAAGAAGGAGGAGAAGAATCAAGTGTTAGTGATGAAAATGAAAACAAGGAGAATGTAAAGATGGAAACTTAGATGACAATGGTTGGTTTTTAAAACAATATCAAACGCTTTGTGGGGTTAGGCCTACCGGGGACGGTGCCCACGTTAAATATACACCAACGCGCCAACAACTGTACGGCCTGGTATAAAAGTCGTACCTACCGTGGTGTGGAAATCAGTTGATCTTTGGACTTCGACATGAGCAGACGAGTGGCCTTCGCAATGGACAAGGAAGAAGAACAAGTAAAGTCCAAACCTGGTATAATTGAGTTCCAAGCGTTTCGGGGTAATGACGATAGATTTATCATAAAAGAACTTGTGTTTTTCGACATCAATACAGGTGTTCCATATACATTTTTGTTCAAACCACCATGTTCTTATTCATCATTAACTAGCAAAGCCGCTACTACCAACAGGTGGATTTCAAAATATTTCCATCATATCGATTGGTATGATGGTTTTGCAAGTTACACAGACTTGTATCACATCATGCATCAGTTTTCAAACAGGTTTACCAATATTTATACAAAAGGACTGGAAAAGAAGAGATGGATCGAAGAATTTACTCATGTTCCGGTTAATGATGTGGACTTGGATAAAAACTACAAGTATACGATGGAAAATGTTTGTATTTGTACTAAAAGTCCAGAACATGAAAAAGATAGACATTGCGCTTTAAAAAACGCCTATAAACTCGCATCTTACCTTCAAAGTGGGGAAGTGGGGAGTGGTGGGGGTGACGGGGGTTATATAAGTGAGGAGCAGACCGGGACCTGGCATGAGTATTACTCGAGATTCCGAGACGACAACATCTCCCAGCAAGAAGACGAAGAAGAAGACACTCTTTAACTCAACCATGGCATCTCACCAGTTCCTGCAAACTTTGGTTGAGCAGTTCAATGCTCACTCCAAATCTACCATACTACCTGTCAAGAAGTGTTCCGAACTTAAAGATGAGAAGCACTACATTATCCACGCCATGAAGAAGATGGAGACTACAGTTGGAGAGACCATCTGCTGCAGTCTTAGCGAGGCACCATTCACTCCGGGGGATGAGCCCAAGTTCCAAGTCTACCTGCCAAAACGATTCGTCCATCTCCTCCAGAACGAGGATCTGCGCTCCATCCAACCTGGCTGTCTCTACCTGGTTTCCCACGGTTGCACGGGTAGCAATTCCACCGAGTTGACCATCCACATCGTCGACAAGCAGCAGTGTTAGATTTAAGTTTTACTGTTGTACATATGTTATTGTAATGTTTTATAAATAAACCATAAAAGACAAAAAAAATACAAAAGACAAAAAATGCAACATATCAATATGTGAGGTTTGTCACATATTGATATGTTGCATTTTTTTTAAACTTCGCGGGTGACCTTGACCTTTGACCTTTGCATTTCACAGTTACCCCTACCACCAAGCTAAAGGTCAAACATGCTTCAATGCAAACACCCCCACCACTTTTTCATAGTACCCCCAAGCGCTGTGCCTCAGCTTCATTTCAACTCCGACGGTCAACAGTACAACATCAAGATGTCTCTCAATGTAAGTTGTGCTAGTTACGAGGAGGTAACCATTAAGACTCAGCAGGAGCTGAACGACTTGTACAAGGAGTTGCAGCTGATGGTGGCGCGAGGCTACCGTATAAATGTGCAAGTCTACGCTTGCAATATACGCAATCTCCGACACCCAAAAGAAGAGTCTGAACATTACTCTTCTCCAGCGACTTCATCACCGGCGTCCATGAAGACTGAAGCGAGCCAGACTTTGGATTATTTCAGCTGACTAGCAGTTGGTTTCTTCTTCTTACCATTGTAGAATATGTTTATTTCTTTATTATATTAAAGATGTAAAAGAGAAAAAACACCTATCTTGTTACTGACATATGTGCTCAGTAACAAGATAGGATTTTTTAAAACACAATTTGGATGACCTTGAAACTTCCCCCACTTTTTTATAGTACCCCCAAGCGCTGTGCCTCAGCTTCATTTCAACTCCAACGGTCAACCATACAACATCAAGATGTCTCTCAATGTAAGTTGTGCTAGTTACGAGGAGGTAACCATTAAGACTCAGCAGGAGCTGAACGATTTGTACAAGGAGTCCAAAAATGAGGTTGTCAACAAAACCGATGATCAACAATTGTGGGACTCCTCTATTACAGAAAAGGAATTACATGCAGCCGTCGAAGCTGTCGAGGAAAAGGAAAAGAACCTTAGGCAGCTCTGGTTGGCTCAGATGGATATTTGCGGATCTGTGCCGCGTGATGATTTTGAACTTCAATGTCAGATGGCGATTACCCAGCAACTAGAAGAAGCCGAAAAGGAGCTAAAGAGTGGAAGTACTATTTGGGCGGAGGTGAAAACTGAGAAACATGAAGAATATACCGAATATGATGATTAAACGTACTGTTGATCCCAATCCTTTTAGTTTAAGTGGTTATGTTATAAGTAAATAGACAAAGTTTCCTTTTTTAAAACTCCATTTGGGTGACCTTGAAATTTCCCCCACCACTCTGTTATACCAGCATTGCTCGCTGCAACAAGCATCATTCCTCCTCCAACAACCATGGCGGACACACCTGCTTGCGATGACATGTCTTCCACCGAAGATGTACCCACTACAAGTTGGAAATTGACAATCAACGACGTGCATTATTTAGAAACCATCTGCGATTGGATGAAGTCTATTCTCCTCGACAACCCGGGAATAAAGCTCAAGGTCACTTTAGATTATGATTGGTCTGAAGTTATAATGCAGCAAGACGATCAAGAATCAGATCACAGTGGAGGTCAACAATCACCGGAGTATTTGTCACATTTACCGTTGTCAACCATATATCCTACAAATGAGGTGGAAAGGGAAGAAGAGGAGCATGAAGTTTAGAGTTTCTTATTTTTTAAAACCCAATTTGAATGACCTTGAGATTTCCCCCACCACTTTCCATATACCTAGAGTGCGCAGAGCCAGACAGTCAGTCGCTTGGTGTCCGTCGAAGGGTGCACATCGCTGTTGCTACTCCAATTCCTGACAATTTGGAGTAGTTCAAGGTCGCCACACTTCTACTTTGGAACGACATCAACTTGTAGTATTTCTGTGTTTTGAATCTAGGTCAGTACACTTTAACTCTGGGATGATATCGACTTGTACTATTTCTGTGTTTTGACTCAAGGTCATCACACTTTAATTCTGGGATGATTTCGACTTATAGCATTTCGGTGTTTTAACTCAAGATCGTCACACTTTAACTCTGGGGGCGGGATCGACTTGTAGTAGTATTTCTGTGTTTTGGCTCAAGGTCACCACACTTTAACTCTGGGATGATTTCGACTTATAGCATTTCAGTGTTTTAACTCAAGATCGTCACACTTTAACTCTGGGGGCGGGATCGACTTGTAGTAGTATTTCTGTGTTTTGGCTCAAGGTCACCACACTTTAACTCTGGGATGATTTCGACTTATAGCATTTCAGTGTTTTAACTCAAGATCGTCACACTTTAACTCTGGGGGCGGGATCGACTTGTAGTAGTATTTCTGTGTTTTGGCTCAAGGTCACCACACTTTAACTCTGGGATGATTTCAACTTATAGTATTTCAGTGTTTTGACTCAATGTCACCACACTTTAACTCTAGGGCGGTATCAACTTGTAGTATTTCTATGTTTTTACTCAAGGTCATCACACTTTAGCATGTAACTTTAAGGTAGCACCGAAATGGTGCTACCCGGCTTGACATTTTCAAGTTTCCCAAGGTCATCACAATTTCCCCCACCACTTCCCATATACCTAGAGTGCGCGGGGCTGGACAGTCAGTCGCTCGGTGTCTGTCTTAGGGTGCGCATCGCGGTTGCAGTAATGGTCGAATGGGGGCTTCTGGGTCAGTTCAAGGTCACCCGAGCGGTGTCACATGACGGTTTAGGCAGAGTCACGTTGCAAACTTCAAGTTTCCTCAGCACTTTTGCTGTTTCTCATCGCAAATTCGCTCCAAGTCGTCAAGGTCATGGTAACTGTGACTGAAACTCGGAGCGTAGTGCGAGAAACAGCAAAAGTGCCGAAAAATTTTAGGTTTCAGCGTGACCTTGACCTTTTGTGACATCAATGACGTCATCTTGGTGACGTAAGGGGTGATGACGTCATTAGCACGTCATTTCTGTGACGTCATGGGTGTGACGTCAAGGAAGTGACGTCATTGGTGATGACGTCATCGATGATGCAATCGATGACGTCATCAATGGGGTCATTGACCTCGATGACGTCATCGATGACGTCATCGCTCGGGTGACCTTGAACTGGCCCAAAAGCCCCCATTCCCCACTACTTGTAGGCCTATACATTATATTATCGGTTATTTTATTGGTTAATCCGACAGAGGTAAATTGACACATCAGCCTATGATTATTTAGGCTAAATTGAACAATTTATGTGTGCCATTGTCGGACAAATGGGTTCGTTTGTTTAAACTCATACAGTATTAAAATTGTTAAATAAATTTTCTGTTAATTATACAGTACTTTTATTTTTCACCAAGAATGTCTAAATTACTAGGAACAATTCAATGTTACCCGAAGTACAAATGAATCACTTAATGAACAAATATAGGCCTACTGTCTGTCATGTACAAACTATAAGATAATTATTTGAATTGAGCCATTAAAATGTTTACCATAATTAAAATAGAAAAAATTGCAGTATCGTGAGTTTTATATGCTGAGAAGTCATGATATCGTTTTGGCAGAGTCTCTGATAAACAATCAGAAATCCCATTGTAATAAATTTTATCTATAGGGCCTACTCGTGTAAAAGGGCAAACTCTGAACATGGCACAAACGCAGGATTAGGACAATTTACTTGCTTTAGCTTTGTTACTAACGTAGTGAACATAGTGTAAATGTATTATTTTTTACATTGTTTAATTTGTATTTTACTTAAAATTGCAAGAAAAAAATGTACTTAAAAGTATACGCTTCGATTATTAAAATACAATTTATTATTCTCCACCCATTCTAATAAGTAAGATTTGTACCGTTACGATTGGCCTGCAGTATTTCCCATCTGGGCTGTGTTTTCAAACAACGAGATGGTATTTTTTTTATTAAATATTTTCCCAATAGCCATTCGCCCTTGCCACGAGTATTTCTACGAGGCAAACAGTTATGTAGATGATTTCAAGTCCTTCTTGTGAAATGCAATGCAATAAATTAGCTTTGATTTTCAAAATTATATAACAAGTAAAGGAGTTCAAACAAAATCTCTGTCGCTTGTATGAAATTATGGTTTTAATAAATAGTTCTGTTTTGATCATCCAGATATTTGGACATGGGGGACGCAGTATTTGGCAACTAGTAGAGACAATTCGGTCGATTCACATGACACTCAAGTTAATTAATTGAATTAGTTCTCCACTCAGTGCTCGAAAAGTGATTTTCAGATCCGAGTAGAATATTTATTTATTACTGAATATTTAGTATTTTTTTACGAACCTGCCTTCAAATTCTTTTACATGTAATTGTAAGCTTATTTAGTTCCAAGGAGTTCTTCTTTAGTTCCAGGCATGTATGGTTATTTTAAAATGTATACTCTATAATACATAATAATGCATAATAATGTACCAACCACACTATAATACATAACTTCATACATAATACATAACACTATAAACAGCAGACCTCTGTATTCTGCGAATTTCCAATGAAATTTGGTATTTTTATTTCCCCCATATACACCATGGGATTAAGGATGAAGGTTTGTTGCCATGAGGGTGTAATAAGGAAATAGACGATAATTCCTTCCCATTGTAGGTACATGCTAAATTGTATCACATTCTGGGATTTCTATTTTCCCCATAAATACCATGGTTGTGAGTATGTAGGTTTACTGCCATATGTGTGTTGATAAGTTACACTCTGCCTAGTAAATGTACATACAAAATTTAATCAAGTTATGCCAATAAATAAGTGAGATAGAGCGATTTGTCGATTTCCCATAAGAATAACACGGAAAACACATTTTTTATTTTCCCCGTAATCTATTAAGTCAGATTAAAAATTCGAAACACAAATTGTTTGTTTTTCAAGTTCTTTTGAGTGGTTTTAGTTAAATTTAATACTATAAATATACAAAATTGAGGTACAAAAATGCGAACCCATTTTTAACCTTTTTGGAACCCCATAAAACCCCGTTCCCATGGTCCGATCACGCTAGTTTTCGAACTTAAAATTACGAATGCTGCTTTATACCTCTGTATTAAATTTAATAAAAATCGAAGGTTTCGTTCGAGAGTTATCGTGTTAACGGACACACATATATAAATATTAAAATTTTTAAATATAGCCTATCTATGAAAATTTGAAAGAATGTTGTTTTTGGCTTCAAGGGACCTCAAAACAAAAAAGTATCATGGTCTCGGGCTTAGGTCTTACCTTGACTACCACCATAATAGCGTATTCAATATAGGGAAATTCATTAATAATGATTCACAGCAATAAATGGGTAATTCTAGCGAAAGGCGGCTCATGGATATTTTTTATTCTATATTCTAATGCGAGTAAGGTATATTTGCATATATACATTCCCACGGATCTCGAAAACGGCTCTAACTTCTTACACTTTTCTTCAAACTTTCCTAACAATTTTGTTTTTCGATAAAATAAAATATAATACAGGTATCTACGCAAGGAAAATTCTTATTTCATTATATAATCTTTAAAAGGACATTGTAAATATTTTACCATTGGTCTTATGGAGAGGAGTTAAAAATCTAAACAAACGAAATATTAACTGGTTAAAAATTCAAAATTTACATCCTTGGGAGTCTGTGGACACCCCCGCGCGAGTACTTGAGGGTTAATTAAATATATTTAAAACCATTAGCCGACCTAAGATTTACTGACTCCACGCGGGCCATCCCATCACTTTAGGCGTGTTGCCCACTGGGGATTTCAGGGAGCTTTTCTGAGTTATTGCAGGGAATGACCTGAAATACATTCAAGCAAAAATTGGCTGTCCAAATTTGTTGCATCTTTCAGCCAGATTTGGCTTAAACTGACAATACGCTATAGCAATAACAGTTTTTAGAACTATACAGAGAGAAGATAGGGCCCAATGACTTTCCTACTGAAAAAGTATATTTAAGAATGCACTCATATTTTGAGATAAATTTGGGAGCGCCGGAATTCCACCCCCAGAAAAAGTACCCCCATGAAAAAACGCTACGCCATTTTGACGTCACAAGGTCGAAGCTTAGCACGGGGAGCTTAGAGTGGGATGAAATTTAGCTCGCGGCCGGAAAAGTGCCCCTAGTTTTATAAATACATTATTATTTGGTTCGATTCCTATAAATTAACATTATGGTAAACCAAATACCACCCGGATATCTATCCTCAGAAAAATAACCCCCAGCATGTATAAAAATCAATCCGAATCTACCAAATTTACAAAAGACACGGACTGAATACTTTCTTGAACCGCGGTCTTCTCTCACGGTTAGAGGTAACTTTAACTATGCGAACAAATTTTTATAACAGAAAGGTGTGAAATTGAACATGAGTTTGTTGGGCAACATACCCATCAACATTGTTTTAAAGAAGAATTATAGAGTAAGTTCATTTGTTAGTTTTACATATTCGGTTTGTTTTAATAAGGAAATATATGCAACCAGATTATATTACCCTATTTCATTTCGTTACAATTTAATCACTGATATCAAATTTGGGTTGTATGTTAATCAAATACAATTTGTTTATTAGATTGCATATTTTAAATGATGCGGAGGAGCACAGGTGCGCTAGTATTTATTAAAATATGCTGGTAAATAAGTAATATATAAGTTTTTTAATAATATTTCGGACGCATATATAAATCTTATTTGTATTCATATAAACCTATAATATTTGAACGGAATGTGGTTTTGTCTTCTAAGTACCTCAAAACGAAAAAGTAACATGTCCCAGGCTCAGTTTTTAAGTGGGGTAACTTCTCCTGGGAGTTCCTTCATTTTGAAAATTTTGTATAATCTTTATTACTTATCATAGAAATATTGTTTATGCAATAAAAGTCTGTTTTCATCTTATAAATCAGTATTGTGTTGTTGATTGATATCAGGGGTTTTAAGGAATGTAATTATAAAAAATATAACAAGACTTAGCATGGAGACATCGACAGTAGATAAGGCCTATTAAATGTTACCACAAAATTTAGATCTAAGTGATCCATTCAGAACTTTAAGCTTCATTGACAAGCTACGGTGTTACTGTGAAGTTTCATATGCTTTAAAGTCTCAAAGGAAATATTTCCCCATTAGTGTTCTCCCGCTGTGCTCTGTTAGCGCACAAGCTCGTATAACTTATATTTTTTATAGTTTAACAACTAACATTAGCCTGGGTTAGTTTGCACTTTTTATTATATTAAGACATATGATTATTTTAGATTTTTCCCTGTCTGCTCCCCAATTTTCAATGCCATAATTGAGATGTGGCAGACACCCTAAGAAAGCTGTTTTAATAAGAGATTAATGGAATCACTAAAGTAAGGCATTTTATGAAGAATACAAACGTAACTACTGTATTAACTCTGCGATTTAAAAAGATATGGGATGAAAAATAGTGACTATAGTAAAAAAATTACTGTAAAGTAGGACGTCCCGCCAGGAATGCATGCTGTGTCAGAACGTTCCCGGCCCCAATGACGCCATCGTTCCTCCAACAGTGTTTACGTCGCTGTCATGACGCGGCGCTCGTCGCGCGTCACTAGCGCCGCGCCGACGCCGCGCCGCAGCAGCGTCGCGACGGCACGCGGCCGCTTCGTTCTGTTTACCACCGGAGCGACTCAGTCATCGCCATGTATTACGGCCACTAATGGTAAAAACAGCGGTGCTGCTCGGGGTAAATATTTAAATTATTCAAGAGCCTCCGTCGACCGGTTTAACTTATCGCGGGCACAAACAAACAACCGAGGTAAAAATAAGGAGTACTTAGTGGCGAAACCAGAACCCGGGACCAGAATCGCGACCGGCGCGGTTAGCGTGGGCGAGCCTGCGACCGGACAACCGGACAACCGGACAACCTGGGCAGTCAGACAACCGGCCAACAGGACCATCTGGCAACCGGACAACCGGACAACCAGATAACCTAGCAACCTGGTAACATCGTATCCGAGCAATCGGACAACCGGTCAATCTAGCAACCTGACAACCTGACAACCAGACAACCGGACAACCTGGACAGTCAGACAACCGAACAACTGGACATCCTGGGCAGTCAGACAACCGGCCAAGAGGACCGTCTGGCAAACAGCAACCAGACAACCGGACAACCAGATAACCTAGCAACCTGGTAACATCGTATCCGAGCAATCGGACAACCGGTCAATCTAGCAACCTGACAACCTGACAACCAGACAACCGGACAACCTGGACAGTCAGACAACCGAACAACTGGACATCCTGGGCAGTCAGACAACCGGCCAAGAGGACCGTCTGGCAAACAGCAACCAGACAACCGGACGACCAGATAACCAAGCAACCTGGTAACATCGTATCCTAGCAATCGGACAACCGGTCAATCTAGCAACCTGACAACCTGACAACCAGACAACCGGGCTACCTGGACAGCCAGACAACTGGACAATTGGACAACCTGGGCAGTCAGACAATCGGCTAACTGGACCATCTGGCAACCAGCAACCGGACAACTGGACAACCAGATATAACCTAGCAACCTGGTAACATCGTATCCGAGCAATCGGACAACCGGTCAATCTAGCAACCTGACAACCTGACAACCGGACAACCTGGGCAGTCAGACAACCAGCTAACTGGACCATCTGGCAACCAGCAACCGAGCAACCGGCCGGCCGTGCAACCGGGCAACCGAACAACCAGATAACCTGACAACCTGGTAACATCGCAACCGAGCAACCAGACAACCGGGCAAACGGGCAACCTGACATCATGGCAAATTGGCAACCGGACAAACAGATAGCCTGGTAACATCGCAACCGAGCAACCGGATAACATGGCAACCGGACAGCCTTGCAAGTTGGAAACCTCGTAATCGTTCATCCTTGAACCGGGTAAACACGAATTCTGAATACCACTGCACTTAAAGAAACCTAACCCAATGCTCAAATAAACAAGACTAAAATTGCGCGGTGCGTGAAAAAATGTAGTCTATTTATTGCTGTAGATAAATAATGCATACATTGTGTGGGAAACGTGATGCATATTGATTGACTGGGATGACTCTTGGCGTGTAAAAGGCAATAAAAATAATTAAAAAGTTTGTTACGACGTTATCGATTAGATAAAATGGACCATTGATAAAATTACAAAATGACAACATTTCCCTACAAATATGTTATGAACAAAGTAAAATTAAATAACAATGTAATACAATTCCAATAAAAATGCAAATTGAATGGTTTTTTAATGTTTGAGCAAATTCGTAATTACTTTCTAAATTATGAAAACTAATGATGGAAAGTAAGACATTTTGAAGAAATAATATTGAACCGCTTGGCTAAAGCCATTGATCATTGGTAATAATCGATTCCACCTTCGTAGTAGTACCATTGACTTTACATACTAAAGTCAATGTTTTGTATGTAAAGTCAATGGTACAGTAGTACCAACTCCACTGTTACCACTGTCCATGGTGTGGAGGACCGTCTTCTGCAGCTGAATTGTACTATTTAAAAACACAATGTGTTTGTGAATACGGTTAGTATGTTATCTTTAAAATGGTCATTATTATTCTCTTCTACGCCTACACCTCTTAAGAAAGTATTTTATAAATCAAAAAGTGTTATGTAATAAATGTAAATCATTCAAAACATCTAGGGGTAGATAGAAAATGTTAATATGCAAAATCTTACCTTCCATGATTTTTTTTGCTAAGATCTTTTACACAGTTGACGGAATAAGTGAACTGATAGACAAATTAAACCGATAAGATAAGGGACGTTTGTATCCGTAGCGTCAGGAATTACATGGAATTTTGCTCATATTGCATGACAGTTTATAACTGTATCTGTTCGATTTTTATAAATATAATTTTTCAGCTCGAAAATATATCTACTATACCAAATATACTTAGTTATCTGAAGTCACAGTCATGAGTTTTATTTCAAGGAATATTTTATGGTTGTTGATTCTTCTTAGTCTAACACTAGAGGCGACTTTCTCTAAGCTTTTCTTTTATGATGCGTCGCTGTAACACTTTTCAATCAATTACGATTAACCCAATCAATCATATTGTAAAGCGTATAAATTTATAGAAAACTGTGTCTTGTACCTATTTGGCATTCAATTTATGTAATATATTTTACTACTGCCTGCCAACTCAACATTTTTATAGGTATTGAAAGTTTTATCCCTCATCATCTCTTAAACAGATAAGTAGATAAGTCTAAGCTGCAATATTATCAGGGGAATATTATTAGCTATGGTACATATTGATACAACTGCATTAGGTTATTTGAGATTTTATCATATATAATCCATGAACTTTGTACATTATTTTCCTTAAAATATTGATAGTTTTTTTTTTTTTTTTTTTTTTTTTAAGGGATGTTGAAATCTTGGAGCAAAAAGATCCAAATATCATCCATCTTAACAGTCCACCTCACGGTTAAGTAAGGGATCGACATAACTGCTATTCGAGGCTAGAAGAAACAGTAGTTATTAATTATCTGTTATTTGAAGTGGCGAGGGGAGTGTTAGAAAACACCCCCGTCCATGATTCAGCTGAATTCTTTCTTAACTAAGGCAGCTTCTGTGAAAATCTGGAGGCCATATTATGGCCGACTATCCCTCAAGGTATTCAGAATCTCCCGCCTGCGTCCCTATCCGACAGGCGGGGAACTTGACAGCTGGGTCTTGCTTTTTCGGTATTGGATTAAAACTTAAATGTGTTCCTTTTTTGTGTTGGCATTTGATGTGATGCATTGACAACAATAATTTAGCCTTATTTCTTTACTGACAAGGGTAACCTGGACGAATCCAATACCTCTGATAGTTAACTGCAAAAGGATTTAACAAAATAGTAAACACAATAAATGGAAGAACCTAAAACTATAATAGAGAACTGTAAAAACTATCAATAAAAATTTAAAATCCTGAAAGTTATCAATACTTTAATACAGTACTTTAGGCCTACTTGAAACACCGAGACGCACTCTGAGGTGCGTATTTTAAGGTGAGTATGACTGAAGGATGAGTGCGATGGATCAGAAGAGTACACTTCGTTACTGGCAAATAGCAGCTGTGTAATTTGTCATGATCATTAATTAATAATCCAATGACTAAAGGTCCAGTCAAAATGGACTGGACCCATGACCAAAGGACTGGTCAAAAAAGGACTGACGTTTCTAAAGATTTAAACGGCAACCTTCAGATTCAAAGGCGAAGTCTATAACCACTCAGCTACCAAGCCAGTATTTAAGGTTGAGTAAGTAGGCTACTGTAAGCTTTGATTTTACCAGTGATTGACAATGTCAACAATAATTTCTTAAAACTTTATTGTAATATAAGTATTTTCTATAGACGAGTTGAATCCCAATTCCCAACGTCACAATTTAGTCTCCCTAATCTGTATGTCAGATTTCTACAATTACATTAACAACTTTAACATCACTTTCCATTAACATCAGTAGCTGGACATGACCCGCCGTTTCCTTATAAATTTGCGTTTGTTGGCCATGATACCTACCTCGGCCGACCGGCCACTTGGCGTTTAGCGATATTTACATATTGACTAAGTCATTTTCTGTATAAGGCGCCTGATATTATCAGTAGCCATAAAATCGGCGCGGAGGCGTGCGGGACACACCCGTTATAATGTGACACAGATTTTAACACTGTCGACCATTAAACTTTGTAAATTGGCTCGAACTAGATATCAGAGCGACTTTACATTAATACCGTTCACTACAAGCGTACCTTTTGGTGAGGATAAACGAATGATTTATGTGTTACATCAGAGTTATGTAGCGAATGTATTTGGTTGTGGAGGTACGACTTGCAATGTCCGCACTCATGACGTAGCAGACCTGCGGACTCTTATTCAGTTTAAATTTGTGATTTATATTGATCACAAGAATACTAAGAGACTGTATGTATATGAGGGTTTTAAGCAAAAGTTTAGAACTGAAATGTTTATTCAAGAAAGTACTGGTGACAAAAAATAAACAATGAATTGGCAAAATGTACTAATTTATGGATTGTTGTTGGGAAATTTACCTAATAATTGTTGCCCCATCATTATTTCCAGCAGCCATAAGAAATTTGATAATATATAACAACATAAACGTTACACAATACTGTTTTTGAAACATCCAATGTAGTTCAAATTAGGGATGGCTCAAAATATTAGTATTAGGTTTTGGGTATTAGTTTTCAAAAGTAACTTATGCATAAAGTAGCTAATATGTGATACCGAATAATACTAATGTCTCTATGCCATATGCCATTGACGTATCGCTTCTGCACAAAATAGTTTTTAAAATTCAGTTGCTCTTAATACTCGCATTATTGACAGTAAATACTACATAATGTTAGAGGAACTAATATGTGATACCGTCTAATACTAGTATCTCTACAACATACAACGTTGACATATCACTTCTGCACAAGACACTTTTTTAATTCGGTTTCTCTTAATACTAGCATTATTTACAGTAAATATTACATTATGTGTTTGAGTTTTATTTGTGATTAAACGAGACATCATATTAGTTTTCCGAATACGAATTTGATATACGCGTGTCTGCCTGCTGTCTGGGTAGATAGTTGGATAGATGCATATTTCTGTCCGTGTTTCATGTCCAGACAGGATTAAATTTATCCAGGAGTAAAAATATTTTGGGTTTTAGGTTTTCAAAGCTTAAAAATCTTTTTTTAAGTTTGTTGCTACGTAATTATTCTTTAAACAAATAAGAATAAAGCCCCATATTGTAACTTAATTTGAAGTATGTGGCGTTTCAATTTTTTTTATCCCAAGTAATTTTTAGAATGCATTACTTATTGTACAGTATTTTAAACAGTCAAGACTGCATTAGATTATACTAAACATTTAACGGTTAATTTATTCTAAAAACTAATAGCCTACTTTACCGCTGTGTCATTTCTGCACTGCCAGGCCTCCTTATATCAGTATTTAAAAACTTAATATCACAAAGGTTTGAATAACTAATATATCTGTAACTAATACAAATGTAACTAATATTGTCAGATATCTAATATGGCTCATCCCAAGTAATTTTCATACATGTATTCTAATTTCTGTTCATGTTATCGGTATACTGTTAATAAATTTTTCATCACACTACATTGATATCACCTGTTTTCGACCCTCACTTCTACCAACGAAACACCTGTTTTGCCGGCCTTGGCCGGCAAAATTTTCCGGCCTATTGCGGTAATGGAAACGGTAGCAAAGAAATCTAGAATATTAGAAGGTATTTAACAACAACAACAACAAATAACAAATCAGTGACGTAGTTAGTAGTTCAGCTGATAGCAACTGTTAAATATGTATGACGTAGATGGGAAAATAGTGCTTTTCTATTGGAATCAGCTGTGGTCACTTACCGTTAGAGTATTAGTTTTGGTGGCCTTAGCTGATGTGAAGTGGTTGCCTAGCAACTAGAAACTCAAGCAGTACATCTCGCTAGGTTAGTTGAAGTTGAGGTTATGTTTTGTTTGTTATGAACGAAATAGCTATTTGTGTATTAAGAGCGCAAATAACGTCATTGCCGCTCGAGAATGCAGATGGCCGCACGAAGCGTCAGCTGAGTGCGGCCAAACATTTCGAGAGCGGCAACGACTATTTGTGCTCGTAATACACACAATATTTTTCCTACCACCATAATTACAACCGATTAAATGTATTTAATAAACGTACACAATTATATCAACTTTAAATTTAACTTCATTAACTTTCATTAACTTAATAACAGTAATAAATCGTTATCACTTGCATAGGTGTGTAACCGGAAGTTAGTGTTATCAAAATACTGACCGTGAAATCAGCTGATTCAGAGCAAAGCAACTACAATTAATTTGTAATAATTATGGTGATTGTCATTTGGTTTCTGACCAATAGAAACTAGTCTGTGTTGTGACGTCACCTTCTTTACCGTTCTAACCTATTGTAGATTTGAAATAACCTTGATTTAGCGTGCGCCAATGTTCCATTACCGCTCTAGAGCGGAAAAGGACCGGAAAACGGAAATGAACTGTTTTGCGTAGGATTACAGCTGTGGCAATGTGATTATTGCCATGCAGTGGTAGGAAAAAGTAATTTTTCACTTATTTAGAATTTATTGGATTGTGTAGTGTGATGAAAAATATCGTTCATAACTCGGGCCGAAAGCGTTTTGCAAACCCTCGATCGTTTCAAGTTCTCGACTTCGTCTCGAAGTTGAAACACGATCTCGGGGCCGGCAAAACGCCACTTTCGGCCCTTGTGACGAAATATACTATTTTTGTAAATACAAATAGCAGTATGGTCGATCCTTTATTATTCCAAATGTCATCTTGTTCAGTCCGAATACCCTCGCCGTCGTGGTTGCCTATCTCTTGTATCCCCCGGTTCACCATGTTGCGTGCTCCATCATGGCGGCCAATCCCTTAAGCCCCACGAAGGGTGAGCTCTGTTATGGTAATGCAGAGCCACCCCGACCCCATGTCATGTGTTCTGTTGTCATCCGCTAAACGGCGTCAGAGGGCTAAGTGACTCGACTGCTTTTGTTACTCCCTGATTTATATGTACGCTTATCGAGTTGAATGCGATTATAGAACGAGAAAATGGTGCTTTCGCTTATGTCAATGTTGTGTACATGTTAAATTTGAGGCATTTGGATCAATAAAGATGCACAGTTGTCCAGACCACTGAAATTTAAAAATCATCAGCCAAATGTTCGTGTAACTATCCCGTTTTATATGACTCGTTTATTTACTAGCTTAGTTTTTATGGTCTGTGATAATCTTTAATCCTGGTGGAATATTTAATTTTTACCTGTAGCTAAATTACTATTCTCAGGTTTTTGAAGATTTGTCTATAATGTAATGAGTCGTATCTTAGAGTAACTCTTATTAGCAATTCCAAAGTTATTTATTAAAATGTAATCCATCGCTTGTAGACGGATGTTTTCATTTGGAATTTTACATGTTTGCAATGTTTGGGAGTAATGTAAACAGAAGAAATGGAAGATTATTTAAAAAGGCTGAATGTAACTCAAAATAGCCTATATTTACTCCTTGATGAAAACGTTAAATAATGTTTACTCCCAGACTGAAATGCCCAAAACGTGGTTTTGCATAATTAAAAGATAAGTGAATGTAGCGATTATTTGGGCATAAGTGTGAACCAGATCGGTGCACGGGTGTGGGGTCAGATCACAGGGTGATGAGCGAGCATTGGCCACACTGTGGTTAAACACTGCCATCACGCGACTGTATCCAATCAACAATTGGCGCAACTCGCAACATGGAACATTCCCGGCCGACCTTGACCTGCCACTCGCCACTCTGCACTTGGAAACATTCATCTAATACTTCATATTTGCAGCCAATCTGGTCCACATGTAAACCTGCATTTACTGAATGTTTGAAGCCTCTGCCAATCTGGTCCACATGTAAATCTGCATTTACTGAATATTTGCAGCCTCAGCCAATCTGGTCCACATGTAAATCTGCATTTACTGAACATTTGCAGCCTCTACCAATCTGGTCCACATGTAAACCTGAATTCACTGAATATTTGCAGCCTCTGCCAATCTGGTCCACATGTAAACCTGAATTCACTGAATATTTGCAGCCTCTGCCAATCTGGTCCACATGTAAATCTGCATTTACTGAACATTTGCAGCCTCTACCAATCTGGTCCACATGTAAACCTGCATTTACTGAACATTTGCAGCCTCTACCAATCTGGTCCACATGTAAACCTGCATTTACTGAATGTTTGCAGCCTCTACCAATCTGGTCCACATGTAAACCTGCATTTACTGAATGTTTGCAGCCTCTGCCAATCTGGTCTACATGTAAATCTGCATTTACTGAACATTTGCAGCCTCTACCAATCTGGTTCACATGTAAACCTGCATTTACTGAACATTTGCAGCCTCTACCAATCTGGTCCACATGTAAACCTGCATTTACTGAATGTTTGCAGCCTCTGCCAATCTGGTCCACATGTAAACCTGCATTTACTGAACATTTGCAGCCTCTACCAATCTGGTCCACATGTAAACCTGAATTCACTGAATATTTGCAGCCTCTACCAATCTGGTCCACATGTAAATATGCATTTACTGAACATTTGCAGCCTCTGCCAATCTGGTCCTCATGTAAACCTGAATTCACTCAATATTTGCAACCTCTGAAAATCTGATGCACACATAAACCTCTGAAAATCTGATGCACACATAAACCGTTGCTGAATATTTGCAGCCTCTGCCGAATATCTGCAGCCTTTACTGAACATTTGCAGCCTCTGCCAATCTGGTCCTCATGTAAACCTGAATTCACTCAATATTTGCAACCTCTGCCAATCTGATGCACACATAAACCTTTAATGAACATTTGCAGCCTCTGCCAATCTGGTCCACATGTAAACCTGAATTCACTGAATAGTTGCAGCCTCTGTCAATTAGACGAATTTGGGGACATCCATCTAAATTGAGAATCTGTCCATCGATACTCTTGCTTTTGCTAATTAGGCTATATATTAATATTTAAGCATTGCTCTGAAGATAAATGCCAATTGTGTTATTGATTTCCAACCAAATGTGTAATATGAAATAAGTGAAAAGTTTCATTTCTCAATTTCATATTTGCTGGTTGTGCTTAATCCACTCATTTCTCAAGAAGCTATTTGTCTTGATATTGTTTAAGTGCTTACATGTTAAGGTGTATGATTCAATTTAAATTTATACGACGATACTGATTGTAGATTCTAAGATGATAGGCCTAATGTATAGTGAATGGTATTGAGAACACTATAGAGACTTTCCATATGTGAGGGTTTACTGTGTATATTTTATGTTCCCATTTTATCAATTATTACCAGTAAATTAAAACTTTTAAGATCGAGATGAGTCAGGTGTGTTTCACGTCTTACTCTTCTCATTTCCTGTCGGACTCACAGCTCCCGTGGGCGAGTGAACGTCCTTCTCAGGTCCGGGACTCCGCAAATAGACTGATTATCACGGGCCAGGGGCTCCGTATTGAGGCCCTTTCTCCCATCATATTTGGGGTTTCTTGCCCGCAGCTCTCGCATCATTAGGCCCTTGAAGCCTCTGACGGCCGCTTTGTGCTCACCCGTCATTATTTGGAAGACCCTTGAAATATTTTTGGATTTTTGTAAACAGGATTGTGCGAGGAAGAAGTTTTCACTCGTCGGTGGGAGGGTCTTTTCATCATTTGCTTTTTGTTTGGTGCCGATTCTCAATCGAAAATCCACGTCATACTCATACTTTATCATTTCTAAAACGATTTGTAACGATAATGGCGGTTGTAATAATTATTAACAGCTTTTAAAACATTTTTTACTGGTCATTCAAGTAAATATGGTAAAAAAAATCAATTATATTATTATAAATTTGTTGAACCTCATTTTTAACATTAATTAAAACATTTTTCGGTCTTGAGATTTATGTCATTCTGCTTAGTAAACAGCTCGCTAGGAACGCTTTCGCCCTTGAAATAAAGAATTTCCTCGGAAACGTAGGGTACTCATGAATCTCGACATAAACCCAATATCAGGTGGTAAACTGGCAATAAGCTTTACATTCCCTCATTTATTTCCCTAATTTTTTAGCGCACACGATAAATATACTGAACCATCTCCTTTCTAGTCATACTCTGTCTGTAAAAATTGTTCAAAGCCTTTTGCCACATTTCCTTTGCAGAGTTACATGATGCTGTTAATTCCGCATTATCATCATCAGGGGGGCGTTCATGGTATGTATTACCCTTACTACTTGGGCAACATAATCACGTTTCTCATAAGCTCTTACTGCTCCTTTGCTCCCTTGTTCAGTCCATGCTGTTTTGTCAGCCTCAGCTCCTGCAGCCTGCTAGCCCTCTCAAGCATGGATCTTTTTCTATTGGCAATGTAAAGGATCAAATGATGCACAAATTGTCTTTCCATGACTGAGCTCCGTCTAGCTTCTGGCTATGCATTTAAAACCCGTTTCTGATCAAATCACAGGACTTTTCTGGGACCGTAAAAATAAAGACTACGCTCTTTCGTCAACGGTTTGAGGTAACTCGAAAATATACCACTTCATCCACGGGTGAGGTTGGCCATAAATAATTCATTAGTATATCCCTAAATTGGATCTGCTAAATATTTCATTCACAATGTCTCACCCTGGCATGTAATTTTTGTGCGAGACTTCTAATATTGAGAGATAAGTTACTTAGAAATATTATTATTGAAAAGATAAATATTTTACCAAGCATTTAATCTTGCTCCATCAGGCCTTCTCAAAAACCTTTTCGTGCTTATAAAATACAATGGAATTTCAGTTTATATTATGTTGTGACACTTATAATATGGTATGTATTTATAATCCCGTACAATAAAGTAAATAGACAGTTTACATTAATCTGGTCATAATAAAAATAACGATACTGTTATTTTTTACTTGTTTCATATTTTACTCAATTAAGCTTATTATTTAAATTCATAGGTTTGTCAAGATAATTTTTCACCATTTTTCTAAGTTATGCTTACCATTAAAAATTTACAAACCACCATCATGAATGAGTATATTCATTCTTGAGGCTACCGTAATACGCATGTAACATTTTGTGTTTGTGATGAAAGCTTTATTTGTAACTTAAGTTGGCTATGTTTGTAAGTCATAACAAGGTCTCAAATTTAGTACTGTACTTTTAATTCTTAAAATCGGCTACAGCAAGCAGAGGAAGACAGAAATCTCATTCCCACATACAGATGAGCAGTGGGAATTAATTCGTTTTTGTTACTTTTTTATACTACAATATTGTTAATTCATAGAGTAAATAAATTTGAAATTGAATTTAAATTAGAATTTTAAGTTTTAATATAAAATGCCCGTTTTAATGTTGTTACGCTTTTAGGTACACACCGTATATATCCGTTATTGATTTTTGTATGTATAGGCCTATTTAAATATTGTTCTGTTTTATTTTCGCCGATTTTGTGAGTAAATAATTAAATCCATCATTTTGTTGCTAAAGTGTAGGCTGTGTGATAATTTCAATGAGTTTTAGTATAATTTTTCATTGTTTAGTTAATGCTTTGTTGTTATAGGTTTTAGATGTGAACGAGATATTTGTAATGGATGAATGGCGTTGCTGTTGTTATTAATTTTGTGTATTTATGGTAAAAGTTTCATATTTAATGTTTCATACATTGATGGTGTCAATTTACAACGGCCGATTTAACCCTCTAAGTGTCAATCGACTGTTTTCAGTCGACCCAATTTTACCGCTAAGTGCTCATCGACTAATTTCGGTCGACATCGCAAGCGTCTCATTTTACGTAATTTAAAGCCGTGCGATCGATTATTTCGCATCGTTGACTATACTAATATGATCAGGGATTTCTGGGCTTCATGAGAACTGTACATGTTGGCCTTTTCAAGCTATTCCTCTTTATCTGTCACTAGTTTATTACGGTATCATCGCTCAATTTTAGGTGGCTTTGCAAGGGGTTTTTTTGCTTAAATTAAAGCCGTATGTAATTGATTATTTTGCATCATTGACTATACAAATGTGTTCAGGGTGTTCTGGGCTTCATAAAAAACTATTTATGTTGGCCTTTTCGAGTTATTCCTCTTTAGTTTATTACGATCTTGTTGTTGTTTGGGTTTTTGAGGTTACGTTTTAGGCCTACTGTTATTTTGTACGTTGTTTGTTTATTTTTGAAAATGGGTGATGGGAGAAAGTGTGTTAAACTATATATTTTTGAATTCACAATGAAATTTAGAACCAAATGCATATCTTGAATTTTTTATTCAGTGTGCATATAATTAGTATGAAGGTCATTAGCATGTTGATTAGGTTAGGCTACGTTCTACGTGTCGCCATGTAGCAAAGCTTTTGACAGTGTGCCAAATACAGAATTATTAAATGTTCTAAACTCGTTGGGATTGAAAGAATGGATCTTAACTCACATGTAACTGGGAGAAAGCAATGTGTTGAAATTAAACATTCAGTTTAATTAATATAGCCTATATTAATCTTTAGAAAGTGTATAGGGAGTACTACAAGGGTCAATTTAAGGGCCTCCATAGTGTACGTGTTATTTGAAAGGATTTTAATCTATTTTAGTTCCTAATAATATGTTGTTAATGTATATGCTAATATTTTAATATGTTGCTCTATATGTTAATTATATACATTTAAAATTATCTGATAAATCTGAACAACAGGTTGAAGAGTTGGCTTTCTCACAAATCTTGCTAATTAGGTAGTATCCATCCCATAGAAAAAAACTGTTGCAATTTTGATCAAAACGAAATACTGTATAAATATAATTTTTTAAACTAAAAAAATGGTGAAGGAATTTTACGAAGAAGTACAAAATACGACCTTCGTAGGATTTGATGTAGACAACAGCGCTTCAACTGGAAACTTCATATAAAACAATCATAAAGCAAAATGTATACCTTATTTCAAACAACATTAAGATGTCATATTGAAATTTTAAAACCATTTCTCATCCTTCCCTGTCTTAACAATTGACATAATTTGATATGTTTGGGCATCATTGGAGAATGTTTACATATTATCGTTCCAAAAAAGGAATTCGCGTAATGTTTGGCTTGAGTAGGAGTATAGATTCTGTTAAATAATGTTTAAAAATTAGCTTGGCATGGATTTACAGTTTTTGGTCAGTACATATTTGAATTAAATTTGTACATGAAACATTGTTCAGGGGTTATATAGTATATATGAACAAGTCACGACTAGAACTCAACCAGGAACCAAAATAGAATTGATTTTAAGTCACGCATCCAAAATTTCTTGAGAAAAAGCCTTCTCATTCTAGGATTAGATATAACAATAATTTGGCTAAAAGAATAGTCAGAAATAAATTTTATGAAGAAAATTTTAAAAAGTAACCTTAATGTTACATGCTGCTTGATAGCTTTATGCTCATAATGAGTTTCTTAGCTAATTACAATACCTACATGTATTAATTATCTTATTTGTTCTGTATAATTATGTATATAATGTATTTCGCTAACTTTCTGTACTTACGAAGGATGATTTGTCGACATTCCTGTGTACGATTAATGCAATTTTACGAATAAGGAATGTACTGACTGAATGTTGACCAATATTTCCATCTCTCTTCTTTTCTTAAGTGTACGGTTTGTCTTTGACTTACTAACATTTAACCAGCCTTCCGAATGCAAAATACAGTAGAACCTCGATAGTTCGACACTGGATAGTTCTACACTCCTAAGAGTTCGACAGTATCCATGACAACTTAACATGTCAGTAACGACCAATGTTAACCATGTTGGAGACTGACAAAGGTGAAAATTAAAATCAAGTGGCGAATCATTTGAATTTTGGTTATATTAAAGTTTAATCAAGTTATTGTTCAATTAAAGTTTTCCTAAAGTAAACTCATGATTAACTTCCCTCTATGTCAAAATTTCCCTTATACTCCCTACAGTTCGACTTTTCGATATTTAAGACACTCTCTATGTTCACAATGTGTCGAACTATCAAGGTTCTACTGTATTCAGAATTGTTCAAGAACTTCCCTAAGATGGCGTACCGCCGGGTCAATAGTTTCGGGACGGCCCTGGAGTGGGCCGGATGTTTTTAGGTCGTGCCGTACCGGGCTGGATGACTGATATAGATGTCTGCCGGCACCGGCTACGGCTACAGCTACACCATCCTCGACTGCCCCCCGGTACTCCGGTACCCCGGCAACTCCGGTACCTCTATCTTCCTCTCCGTCTCTCCCTCTGCTCACCTTCCCTGGGGTCATGGCCGCTTTTCGCCACTCATCATCCGCCAACTAAAGTATTTAATTACTTCATCCCACAGTCCAGTGATTTCTTCTCTACCAACGTTAAAGTCACTGAAAGTTTTGTTACGTCTTGTTCTCTTTTTTAGCGTTGATTAATTAAAAAGGTTGCTAGGTTTTAGCTTCATTCTATTTATATAAGTATTATTGTGAATTTGAAATCCAATCAAATATTTCATTTGCTAAATTTGCCATATTTTTTAAAGTGTACAAAATCGTAATCAATTGTATTTTGGTGTAGAAAATATCTCAAAATAACATTAGAAAATATCTTAAGGTAAGACTATTTCGAATCACTGTAGATCTTAATCTCCTATAAATTGATTAAATTATCGTAGGCCTATACTTTTCAACAGGTTGCTTTGAACTCATTTTGTTTAAAGAACCCGAATCTCTTAGGTGCTTTAAAACACAGAAATGACCAGCATGTTTGTTTATGTTTAAAGATTGCTTACTATATTTATCATAATGTTTATCACAACCCCTCCATGTTGTTTCCTATGATGCTGTACCTCGGTAACACCAAAGAAATGAGATAAAATGGTTCTCTTGCAAGTATCACTTGCAAACAATTCAAGGTAGCAAGAGCTATGCATTGTTGGAAGTGCATTCAAGTAAAGTAATGGTCATTCGTAAGGTCTTATTAAGCATACTCAGGATCAACAAAAATTAAAGAGTTGTTGCATAACATTTTGCAGAAGTCTTAAATTGAGCCACAATTTGAATCTCCTTAACCAGACCGTATCCGATGGTTACTGCGGATATGTTCCGGTGTCAGGGAACATTGTTGAATGGAGGCAAACACTCGCAGTAAGTAGCGAAGAGGGTCTGTTGAACCGAGGATAACCATGTTTGCCCGGCTCGCGTGTTTGTCAGCAAACAACTTGTTTGTTCAGAGGCTGTTTCAACCGCACCCGCCACCCTTCCTTCTTCTTCCAGGGAATCTTTCACCGCGGTGGCATTTTTATAATTTTCCAGGTATAGTTTTGAATTCGATCGAATTTAGCCTGTTTAAATTCCCATTCCCTTTTAAGACCCATGCATTTTGGGTATAGAATCTTCTTTTATTTTGACTTTCCTAAAATAAATTCCACTTACTCGAAGAGAGAGATCTTCCTCCCAAGGATAACGTTCCATATCCCAAATCCAGGACCACATTCCATCAGAACCAAACTTATTCTACATGTATATGTTTGTTCCTACCTCTTCTTCCTTTTCAAACAAAAACTTAGGCATGGTTTGAGGATATTCTTGGTACGAGAGGAGTTCCTAAAGTGTGTTGGACTTTCTCATTTAATGACTCCAGATAATGACTCCAGATTAACTGTAAATAATTTGATTTTCTAATTATTTTAACTACAATTCTTAGTATCGGTTGGTTTTTAGAATGTTTATGTTAATTTTCTTGCAATTTGTTCTTGAACGTGCATATACATTGTATCTTACGGAAATAAAGGGTTTATGATTTCTGATTTTATCCACAGAGATCACTTATGCCGACATTGATGAAAGGTGTTATGGCTTATACTAAAATCTTTACAATTTCTTCCTATTATTTTGTGGATTTCTAAAATACATGCAGTTGACTTGCAAACACTAAATCACAACTGAAGATGCAGACACAACATTAGAACATTCCTAGGAGGATTTCAGTGATTTTAATTTAACGGCTTACTTTGTTGATCAGTTAATTACTTATTTCTTTGCAATAAAAAATAATTAAATCGTTTCTCTGGAGCTCAGGTTTTACCTAGTACTAAAATTTCTTCCGTGGAAATAGAATAGCTGAAATAAATAGAATATACGTTGGATAATGAAACGCGCGTCGCGGCGAGGGTCTCCGAGCCTACTAATGCGTGTTGAAGATGGGGTGTTTCTACGACACCTTAGCGTGTCAGTAATAGCCCACTCTCTGGTCTTTCTTCTTGTAATATTTCGAGGTCATTATCATTTGTAACAAGAGGAGGCTGTATCACGTTCTCCGCTGGACCAAACCGTCGGCATCGCGATTAAAAGCTGCTTCTTGACGTCTGCTTAAAAACGTCTTAACGTCTTAACGTTCTTAACGTCTGCGACGTTGTTGTGATTTTAATTAGATTTTCATCTTTTAATAGTGTTACGTTGAAGGATTGTTTCATGAGATAGGTATGCTGTGTGGAATTGAGATCAGTAAAGTTGAACGTACTGCACTTTAAGTGGGTAATGAATTAAATTAATTTAAACAATATTCACTGAATATAAAATGTTGATTTTACAACAGTATGAAAAGAAATTTTATCATAATTATTTTAACAATTTGGTTTAGTAAGGACTTATAAGAAAATTCCTAACTGAAAATCATAAAAATATAAACTAAAAAAATATAAACGATCAATCGAATAAAATATTCGATTGTAAGAGCTGAAGTTGGTTGTATTAGCATTAGAAGGAATACTACACATGCCCTCTAGGTAGACATTTTTGATTGAATGTAATAATTGGTTTCTTCTGATGAACACCAACATAAAAATAATCAAAAATAAAAAGAAAACTTGGTTAAGAGTCTGCAGAAGTCGCCATCTTGCATTTTTATTCCCATGAGACTAATGTTTAATTAGAAAAATTATAAACGTCCCCTACGCATTTAAAATAGGTCGAAAAAATTCATCTTTATATAATGTTAAAGGAAATTTTTATACCTATGACGCTATGACATCAAAATTTGTATATTATTGTTTGATTAATAAACAACGAAGTTTCTCAACATTTATTTTCGAAGGTGGATGTGGGTTTTCAGTAGTTTAATCTTATAAATCGCAATATAATTGTAATTTTTATTTCAGTGTTATATATTAAAATTTCCTTTAAAATACTTAAAGATAAATCTTTTTCGACTAATATTTCAAATTTAACATCAGTCTTATGGTAGGCCTAATAATAAAAATCCAAGGTGTCGGGTATTGCAGTCTCTTAATACATGTTAAACAGAAAATATGTATAAAATTGAAAATCACAAAAGGCGATTTTGACTATACCTTAGCTAAGATTCAAAAGCGCGTTTAAATGCAAGTCTATAGTATTTTCGAATCACCAAAATAAAACAGTCCATATGTATTTGGTTCTATTACGAAATTGAGATGTATTTATAATGTCAGATGGAGAAGAAGTAATCTGAAAACATATTTCCCTTGGGAGAACACAGATATATTGAAAAATGTTTTTACAAATATAATTAAAGTTGAAGAAACAAACTTACAGTATTCGAAAAATGACCAACGTTACCACCGTTCTGGTCCGATGGCTGTAGCTAGAGCTTGTTCAGGGACGGTAAAACTAGCTTCGAACGTATTTAAGTGTCGTTAAAACGACATTACCTTGTTTGCCTTATATTAAACGGGGTATAAAAAGTTTTACTCGCTGTGGAAACACGCCTTATTGCTCCCTCTCACCATTCCCCATATTCTGCGGAGTGCTTATGGCTGAGGCTTACTGCACTTAGTGTTGGTGTCACCATAATGAAGTTGCAACCTTTGGTCACAGCTTTTAACTTAAAAACTCTATTGAAAATGACTTTATAGACAAGCTCTTACATTCCAACTCTCTTAAAGACTTCATGTTTATGTTTCTCATTTCCGGTGATCTAGCGTCAATTTATGTCCCGGCTCAGTTTTACTGCTTCACAGGTAAGGTAGGTGTAAAATTCACATGACAATGCCAAGCAAGTCATATAAAAACTTAATCAAAATAGTGTTTATCAAATTTACGATAGGCTAAGCTAGATTATTTTATTCAGCAGGATTGCAACTAACTGTTGTACATCATCGACTCGATACAGAAACTCCAGTTGGATTCACTTGAGGTCATTATTAGAAAGTCCGAACTTAGAACAATTTAATCGCTTTATAGTGTATTTACGTCTTACGTTACACCTAAGTCTTAAGTTACACCCAAATTACAATTTTTTAATCCGCCAACTTTGGTAGATGTTTATATAGACACCGACTTTTTACTACCGTATCTTCGAGCAGTTCCTTGCAATGATAATCTATCTTCAGATGCGAATCCATGCGTAACTATAATTAAAACACACATTTGCAGCCTAATTGTCGACTATCATAAGTTATAGTTTGGACTGCTTTAATGCTTTGTGCTCACAAAACTGTCGTCATGGAAGACATTCGTCTGTGTGTTTTCGTGCGATCTTTGTTGAAATCGAAACTACAACTTTTTTTGAGTTATAGAGGCAATTTTTTGGAAATTCGACTTACAAAGGCTAAGTATAGAGTATTGCAATAGAAGAGATACTTCACTGGACCGGATGTTTCAGAGTCGTTGCGATCTGTGCGCCAGGGGGAGAGGTTCGTCACCTGTCGACAACCACAATTTTATGGGTTTGGACCGCTTTCCCTTAAAAGTATTAAAGGTACATTGTAGAACCCTCTGATTAAAATCTCTCATTTTTGTCTCAAGGTGGACATTTTAGACACAAGGACGAAAAAAAACATCAATATATATGCATCCCTCCAACTTATAGACATTAAATATAACCATAAATTATAGTTTAAACGTTGTATGGTTGACTTTTTTTACTTCAATAGGTGATTTAACATAATTTGTGATACCAAAACTTTCCAGTTATTATGTTCAGCTACCGAGAGTTGACCGAGTAAAAGTGTTGCTTCATTTGCAGTCTCGGTTTAAACGGCAATACCCCACTATGCACAATTAATTGTACGCTCAATTCAAATTTCAACATTAATTTCGGCCAAGTTGGCCCACTCAGTTGGGAAGGGTGGCGGCTCGCGGTGGGATGCGAGGGACGCCAAACAACGTCCGAGCAATTACAGATAATCCGGCCGTTGTACCGGGGATTGAGACATTATTAAGGGCTGATCAGGCGCCCCTCCGGCTGTCCTTTGTGTTTTTGAGTTTTTTGGTCCGAGCCCCGCCCCCCGCCTAACCTGATTAATGACGCCTAGCCGCTATGGTTCTAGGAACCCTGATGGCTCTATCGCCTCCGCCGCCGCCGCTGCCGCTGCCGCCTCAGTTCCCACCTCCTCCCTTGTTTTCTACCTCGGATTCCCCATTTCCGGTGATTTGGCGTCAATTTATGTCCCGGCTCAGTTTTACTGCTTCACAGGTAGGGTGGCAGGCCGCTTTCAAAAGTTGCGCTTTCTCTCGACCTACTGGAAATTTCAAAGGATGAACAGTTTTGGATACAAGATTGATGGTGAACTTTTACACTGCTTAAAGCCTACGCACACTAATTTAACTGAAATGTTTGATTTGCATTTTTAACTTATAAAAATAAAAAGTTTAAATAGCTTTTTTTAAATTAATTTACATGATTAAATAGCTTGGAAAGCATGCATATGTTTTCGAGATGGATAAGTTAGAAAATTTAATCTTAGAAGTCTATTTGCACAATTATTATGCAAATAATATCTTTTAACTGTTAACTTGAATGTTCTGCATGTGTAATATTTAAGTTATTTTATTGGACAGTTTTTATGTTTTTCTATCTGTCATTTCGAATGAGTTGCATTTATACATTTTCTTTGTAAAAAGGGTGTTTACCATAATGTAGAAAATAAATGCTAAAGTCATGACACAGTTTCGTTTCACCTTACATATTGTTAGTAACAACACTTATTTCAGTAACACTACACACTTATTTCAGTCTTTTAATGAAAAGAGTTCTGTTATACTATATTTACAAAATTAGTTTTCCTCTCTATAAACTATTAAGATAGGCATCATCGTTCATTGATAAATAGCTTAGATAGTCATTACAGTAAAGATAAATATATTAATAATTGGGGCTTAAGAAAAAACACACAATTTTGTACATTCAGAGACAAAGAACTATTCAACATTTAAACCAAACCACTACGTATTCTTTAGATGAACAGTTAAACTTGTAAATGAGACTATAAAAAATAGCTGAAGGTAAGCTTATGAAATAACCGACTACAAATTGTGTATGTCAACCTGAATTTGTTTACATAATTTCACTATTTATTGTTGTGGGATCAAGGAAGACGACCCTAAGTTAAAATTGTGGAAGTAATCTGTTCTATAATTTGTGTACTTGAGTAAAGGTGTAGTAATATACATTTCAATGTATCATGGCCCCCGAATGTCCATGATGTAGACTTCCTCTTCCACAAAGGTAATGGACGTCCCGAGCTCCCGAGCTATCGAGCGGCCCATTAGTGTAATAGGCGAACGCGGTAATTCGATCAGCCTAGACGAAATTTTCTCGATAAAGAAGAAATAAACGGAACGAAGATAAGGGAGAGGTAAAACCTAGAACCGAAGAAAGGGCCGATACGGGATCGAGCCAAATGAAGACATCCAGAGTTGACGAAAGATGTTAATTTGGAGAAGCGGCCCGACCTAATGGTCTGGGATTCTAATTGGCTGTAAAGTTGAGCCTGTACGGAAGTGGGGGGAGGGGGCGCAACTCAAAACGTGTTTTTAGTTTCAGTCACCCTGTGCTACATTCCTGTCACTGGAGCTGTGAGATTGTTGTGGTGGAGTCAGAGGAACGAAATCTACATCAGCTAATCGGCACTATGCTTTACTAGTTGATCATGATGTTCCTCAAGAATACATCCGAAACGATTCAGCAATGTTGCTCCGTCAAATAATGCGTTCTTTGATTTTTGTGCGGAAACCTGTATGGCATGGTATTAAAGGCCTAAGAAACGTTTGAAAAAGTATTTTTAAATGTTGATATAAGTACTCTTTTTAACAACAATCCGATAACTCTGTTCTCGTCTTTATACTCACACTGAAGTAAAAATCAAACTTTAATTCAATAATAAAATTAATTAATAGCCCTTAATACATTTTACTTTATACGATTACCAGCCGAAGAGAAACTATTTTTATGTTTAAAGTTAAAGATAGATTTAAAATATTTATTTCTTCATTTTTGTATTTGAGGTCACTTCAAACGATATTTAAATGCATATCAATCGGACTCAACCAATCATGTGCTCAAAGTATATGCTCAATAATCGTAATAAATTATTTGTTACTGACGCCTCCTTATAGTCAATAATTTCTTTAAATTTCATTATATTCAATAGTTTATATCTTTTCAGAAATCATTTTACAAGATGTTATACAAGGAACGACAAAATTTTTTGATATAATAAATTTTTAAAGTACAAAAATTCACGAGAAAGTGTCTATGTAGTGTATAAGTTTCATGCAAATTTTAAAAAGGACGGAGTTTAGATTAAAACATCAGCAAAGACTATTTTAAGGTAACCAATTCCATGATTCCTCTATAACAGTATGGGGACACCGGGGTGTCTCTTCTTCTTCTTCTTCTTCTTCTTTTTAATATCATGTCAGAAACACCACAGGACTCCACCCGAACTCGTAAAAAGAATCACAATAAAATCGGGAACACCCAAAATAGATACGTGGGAGGACGGGATTGCGCCTAGTTAGAGCATTATGGGGTCCGACAGGGGTCCGCGCCGCGTCGCCAGTTTATGGGCTTAATCCCCCAATAGAATTTGACGGCCTTTGGTATTCTGGGAAGTGTGATAGCAAACTGGCCCCCGACCAGTTGATTTTACAAATTTTATGACCCAAACTATTTTACAGTCAGGATGATAATTGGTTCCAATAACCAGACGTGTGGGCTTGGAATGGCTTCACGAGGAGTGTCCGGACGCCAGGGGAACTTTTGATTGTGTTAAAGTGTTTTCATCAAATGCTTATGACTATTAATGCTCCTAGTTTTTGTGACACAAATATTTTGTGGGAAATTTAAGTATAAGATTTCTTTAGAGTGAGCTCAAGAGTTTTGTATAAACAAATTTCGTTCTAAAAAACCGCTTCCCCGTTTTTCTCCATAAGGAGTTGGGGGACTTCAGAAAAACTAGTGTTCTATATAATCTATCTCTCTTGAATTTTCCGATTAAATAATTGTCATAATACATGTTTGGTGACTTATGAGAATTATGAAAGATTTCTTATTTCTATATCCCTGCTCATGGACTTTAGGAAGATGTAACTGTGCTTTTATAATAAATCGCCTATTAATGGTTATACTTATTGAGCTAACCTTACCTTTTATTGGTTGGCATAGCCGAACCGAACATGAAAGATTAAATAACTTACCGCATAAC